>SJYQ01096594.1:0-144810 GCA_006410935.1 Redunca redunca
CTGTTGATGGTACTTCAGAGCTGTGGCAACGATTAAATGGCGCTGTAATGCACATACAGTTTTTACATACACACACAGGTCCTGGCGTGTAATAAACACTTAAAAGGTGTCAGTGGTTGCTGTTAAGTAACCAGACTTTGATCTGAATGATACAGCCATAACTGTGATGATTTAGATCCTACTCCCCTCGTTATTCTCTTATTTTTTCCACGTTGTCCTTTCACATATATTTATTTTTCTTTACTAAGCACTCCCTCTACCCCGTATGGATTTTTATTGGTGGTGGAGGGGGAGGCTCGGTCATGTCCCTGCCCTTTTCCAGTCAGTTACTTGTCTGTGACAGGCACTAGAAATACAGTCTGTAAAAAAAAAAAAAAATTAAAAAAGAAAAGAAAGAAATACAGTCTGGCCCCAGGAGACATGTAAATAGACTTTACAACCAGTGCCAGGGAGGCCCAGGGGTGGAGCTGCCAACTCTGCCAAAGAGACGTGGCATGAAAGCTTCACACTTGAGCTCGATTGGGAAGGAAGAATAAGTTATAAGGCAGTGTGTACAAAGATTCAGAAGTGGTGCGTAGAAAGTGAAGAATTTTCTGGGTGGATGGTGGTGATGGTAGCCAGCAATGTGGATGTACTTAATTCACTGAACTGTACACTTAAAAATGATTAAGATGGTAAATTTTATATTGTGTATATTTCAGCACAATTAAAAAAGAAACAGAAACTTAAAAAAAGAAAACGTGGTGCCTGGAATGGGAGTAGCAGGAGAAAGCAGGAGTAGGTACTAGTTAGGACCAGATTCTGGAAGGTGTTCAGTACACTGGAGGAATCTGCTGCTGTGTAAAGAATGGATTGGAGGGAATTACCCAGAAGTCCAGTAGTTAGGACTCCGAGCTTTCACTGCAAGGGCCGGAGTTCAGTTCCTGGCTGGGAAACTAAAATCCCACAAGCTGCTCAAAAAAATAAAGAATGAATGGATGGGAGAGGAACAGTGCTGCATGTAGGAAAAACTCGTGGAGCGGTGCCGGGGTCCAGCCCCTGCAGGATCCAGGGGAACCTGAAGGAAAACCGGCGTCGGCGGATGATTTAGAGAGAGATAAGGAAAAAATATTGTAGATAAGAAAATAGAGGAGAGAAAGAGGCTGATATTCCTTGGTTTACATAGAAAGCCAATAAAACTTCGAGACAAGAAGTTTGCCCTGTTCACGGAGGCCACAGATGCCTTCCCGGTCTCCCGAGGGAGTGAAGACGCAGAACGTCTTCCCGTTCAGGTCTTAGAAACCTGGGTAGATAAGTGAACGCAGGGAGCCTCTATGCTCCAAGGGATCAGCCTGAAAAAGAAAGTAAGAGAGAGAAAGAAAAAAACACGGGGTGACCAAGCTTCTTCGAGCGAGGCCCAAAAGCTTTATTTTTAAAAGGTACTTTTAATACCTTGTCTTATACATAGAGGGAAAGGAAAGATGCAAAGTCATACAGAGTCAGCCCAAACATTACATCTGTTTTGTCTTTATCGAAATCAGTACTTTTTCTGCAGACCTTTCCCAAAAACAGTATTGTGTACATTATCTTCTGGCCTTGGAGGCCTGTGGACATTTTATAACCCTCTTTTGATAAAGGTTGTTCAACCAGAAAACTTTATTTTCCCTTGAAATGTTTTTTCTTATATTTCTAATCTATGTCAGCCTCAGAAAGTATTAAACAAGTTACATTTCTCAGGAGCAAAGGTGCAGTGAGTTACAAGACAGAACAAATTAGCTCAAAAGTCTGATGTGGTTAATTTCAAGGCTACACTTCTTTTTCTTACTTTCCAACTATGTTAACTAATGCACTCCCAGGTGCACAGTGGATAAGAGATATGGGAACTTAGCAACAAGCATTGGCCCTGTAATGAAATCCTGCACCAGCACTACTCTAATAACTTTTAACTCTTTGAAAGGCTCTATGGTTTAGGCTTCCCATGCCTCTCACAGTTGGGAGGCTGCGAATAATCACATGCGTAGCTGCAAGAGTCTGGATATACCTGCCAAGCAAGCTAGAATGCTAACAGAGGGGTTTTGATTGGAGATATTTCTCTCATGTCCAGGAGACTTATTAGCTATAGACCTAAGTTAATTTTCTCCAGAGAAAGGTGGTCAGGAATAGCCCCCTGTTAATGTCAGAGGAGTTGGTGAAAGTCATGAAATAGTAAAACAGACAGATTCTGATTTTGGGGTAGATGCTCGAGAAAGCCTAGGGAGCCCTTGAGTTCTGAAGCCTTGCTTAACAGTTCTCTTCCACATGACCTTGTCATGGGTGGGATCTCCCGTGGTGGCTCCTGGCAGAGTGGCTGTTTGATTCTTGGGGGAAGTGAGGAAGAGGGATAGAAACTATGAGATCTGAACTAAATAGATAGCTGGAAGTTGGAAGGGTTTTAGAGATTGTTGGAAGTAGAATGGACAGGCCTTTAAATCTGCAGAATTAATAAGTAAAGGGTAAAGTGATTGTTCATGTTTTGAAGACCATGTAGATCATAATGCCATTGATTGAGTTATGCAATTAAGCCCTTGTTAAACACAAAATAATTGGGAACTAAGAGGGGTATATGTTAAGGAAGATAAGATTATTTCTAGTGATAAATTCTGTAGAAATTCAGAATAGGAGGTGATGAGCCCTGCTGATCTGTGGAAGAGGTGTGGAAGTGAGGTTGGGCTGGGCCTTGTTAGGCAGGTAGAATTTCATGGGGCAAAAGGGGGCGGTTCAAAGAGACGAGAAAGCACAAGGCTGATTCTGGGGAAGTAAAGCCCCAGCAAGACTGGGACTGAAATGTGGAGGACAGATTACTTCATTTTCCTGTTTCAGGGTTCTCATCTCAGGATGACTTCCAGACCGGAGCTAGTAGAAGGTGAGTATTGTTGTGAAGTTTGGTACCTTCTTGCCTTGGGTTTAGGTTCGTGAGCTTTACCTAAATACCTCCCTGGCTCTTGGTGGATTTGAAATCACGTATTTGTGTATTTGCAGAGATGCTTCCTCAATGTTTCCATGACCTGGGGCATATGTTTCCTTTTGCCACTTTTTTTGCACAGATTCTTAGTTGTGATGGGTTTGATTCTGTATTTTGACTTTTTTATGACAAGTGCTAGAAGAGGAACCAGTGGCATCTAAGACTCACGATCATCAACTGAAATCAGATCCCAACCCTGTGGAAGTGTGTAATAAATCGTCCGCCTCCCTGAAGATTACGGAACGTGTTTCAAAGGAACGAATCCACCTTGGCCGTAGCCCCCAAAAAGGGGAAAGTGGTGATCTCAGCCACCAGGAAGAACTTGAATCCAGGTCCCTTCATTTGTCCCCAGAGCAGTCTGCTTGTCATCAAGACAGGAGGCAGTCCTGGCGGCGAGCAAGTATGAAGGAAACAAACCGGCGGAAGTCACTGCCTCCCTTTCATCAGGGCATCACAGGTGGGGTGCTATGTACATAAGACTGGAGCTCCAGCTCAGATAAGAGGCAGTGAGGTATGGCAGGAAGTTAGGCTTGACTTGGCTACTTACTAGCTATGTGACTGAACAGATGACTTCACCTCTCTGAGCTTCAGTTTCCTCATCTGTAGGAGTATTCTCAAATTATAAGTACTGATGTCAAACACCTAGTAAGTATTCAGTATCAGTGCTGTTTATATTGTGTTATTAGCTACCCATTGTAATCTATCCCATGGACAGAAAATCTGATTTACAGTTGTTCAGCATTCGCCTTTGCTAAGTGAATGTTCAGCATTCACATTGGCTAGAAGTAAAGATTTCCTCTGGCTTTCTTCCTCATATCCTAAAGTAGAATAGAAGGTGGATGGGTTGCTACCTGATTTTAGATTTTATAACTGAAAATATCTCAGAGGGAAGAACCCATAAAAATATCTAGGGTAAAAACCTAGTTTTGAGACATGGTGTATTTGAATGTGATTTTGTGTGAATTTATAATAATAGCATCTCAGGAAGCACTGAAGTACAAGATCTAATGTGGATAGCCGCACATTTCGGGAAGAACTTAACTAGCTGTGTGACCTTGAATAACTTAACCTCCTTTGCTTTACGGTCCTCATCAGTAAATGGGGTGAAATAATACCTATTTTACAAGACTGAGAATTAAATGAGTTGATACGTAACATAGTACTTAGCACATAATAAATAAATATAGCTCGTTTTAAGTTATCATGATTAAAGATACTACTTCACTTCCTGAAGGTCTGATGTTTAGAAGGAAATCTACCTAAAAACAGCCATGTAGCATATCAGAAAATTGGTTATGCTTGTATACTTCCTCCATAGATGTGCCAAGAAATTTCAGTTTCTTAAGGTTACCCTTATTACGTTCATCTATTTTCCAGAGCATGTGGGCCTAAAATTCTGTGTAATAAAAAATTACTGACATATAGGATTTGTTATTTTCTGGTTATTCCCGGCCACTTCCCAAGTTTCTTTGGTTATAGGCAGAAGGTATCTTATTTTTCATGTGTCTTTCATGACTAAAAGTGAGAAGTAGTAATCAAGAGAGGGTGCAAAAGAACTTAAAAACAGCCAGCTGAGGCTGGAGGGCTAAAAGACATGTATCTCTCCTAATTCTCAAAGCAAATTTCCTTTGCTGTATAAGAATTGATGTTTTTGAAAAGCAGTGTCTACATCTTTTATTGATAGCTGTTTGAGGATTCAGTGGCATAATTATGTAAAATGCCTGTTTAGTTCAGGCTGATGCACTGTGTGACCTTGGGCAAGTTGCCCAGCATCTAACCTTTGTTAAATGGTTAGGCTGATAAGTCACTTGCCTCAAGTGAGAGGGAAGGTTAGAATTTAATAAAATTCCTTTTAGATAGTCTGTGTTCAACAGATTTACTATTAATGTTATTGTCTCTGGCTTCAAACAAGTATCTCCCCTCTGAGCTTCAGTTTCCCCATCTGTAAAGTGGAACTCATAGTTTTTAGGAAGATTCTTAAGACACTGTATTTAAAGCACCCTGCAGTGGCTATCACAAAAATTCTGAAATATTCTCATCTCCTTTCTTCAAATGGTGAATATAAAACACAAAGAGAAGTTAAATTATTTTTTTTAATCTGTTTTATTTAGCAAGACAAGATTTTAAGGTAATACATAAAAGATTCTTTTAACTCTTTAAATTTAGGATGCACAGATAGGTAAATTTCATTCTCTGGTGATCTTGAACAAATGAGATGTAAGAAGACAGATTAGAGAAGACTGCTTGGATTTTCTTACCTTAAGTTAGGTTGCATCAAGAAGGAGGGAATTTTTCAGGTTTTTTTGTTTTTTACTTTGCTAACTGTATAAGTGTCCAGCTCTTTGAATGTGGTAATATTTTATGTTAGAGCTCTGCAGATCCATCAGTGTCGACCTAACAGAAAGCAAACGACTGAGCTCTCTCCTCCTTTCCAGTTTCCAGGTGAGAGTCAAGTCTCAGGATTGGGAGTGTTTTCTTTTTCTTTCCTTTTTTGTTTTAAACTGTTATTGTGACATTCCCAAAGACACGTCAGGACTGTGTGATTTATCAGTAAAGAGTAAAAGGTGTTTGTCTCTAGTGAGATTAACTTAAAAGCCAGATTTAATCCCAGAAGTTTTGTCTCTGGATCAGGCTCTACCAGTGCCATTGATGTTTCTGTGGCTAACTGAGCAGTTAAGAGAGTTCCCCTATCTAGTATATTTTGCTCATTAGCAGCAAATGATGGGACTTTAAGGTGGGTGGAAGTCATACCTAAGTTTAAGCAGACATTTGAGATCTGGCTGCTCTCTAAATTGGAATTATATGACTCATCACGTAGTCTAGGAACAAAGAATTTTTTCCTTACCTTTTTATTTTCTTGTTTTGTTTATATGAAAAATCTTAGGTGTAGAATTAAATCATGCTTACTTACATTTATTAAATGTCCTAAGATTACATGAATTCAGGATTGGCCTGGCAGATCTTGGTTGTTTTACTAAAAATGCTTTTCTTTATTTAGTTCTCTGTTCAGAAACTTGAACCTTTCCTAAGGGGAACTGAGGGCTTCAGTCTTGAAAGTTTCAGAGCCAAAGGTAAGTTGCTAAGACCAGACACTCGAGCTTTGACCTTGGTCTGTACCTTCTTTTAGGGTTGGATGAAACCTCTTGGGGTCGCTACTTACAGGAGCTGCTACCTTACACAACCAGGCCTCCTCCATTTTTGGGGGGAACTGCATTAAAAAAGATATGAATATGTGCTTACGAAGTTTAGAAGTTCTAAAAGTAAGCCTCTCTTGCTCCATGACCCCCTGTCTCAGCTTCTCCTCCCAGAGGCAACCACAGCCACCAGCTTCTTGGGTATCTTTGCAAATTTATTGCATTTCTAAACATTTATCCATTAAAATCAAATGAATTATCCTCTCTACACACTGTTCTTAATCTTGTTTGTTGTTTTTTAAAACGTTAATTTATCTTGCAGATAGTTCTTTATCACACTGATAAAGCTGTCTTGATATTTTAGCAGCTACATGATGCTCTATTTTATAAATGTACCATATTTCATTTAAATGGTTCTTTATTGATGGGCTTTTAGGTTTGTTTTCAGTCTTTTGTTATTACAGTGAATAGATAATGAATACTTTTTTACACAAGCCTCTTAGCACATATTCAAGTAAAAATAAGATATATTAGAATTAACTAGTATAAATATACTGTAACTAAAAGTTTAGATTTTTTTTATTATTTAGTAGGTATTATTTAAAGGTATTTTGGGGTTTTAATTTGGGTTTCTTTTTCTTTTGAAGAGGATTTTTTTTCGTAATTTTAGAGGAGAGCCATTTGTACTTTATTTTCTGTGTATTGTCTCTCCATATCCTTTGTTCATTTCTTAAAATTGAGATATTGCCTCTTTTATATTGGTTTTGCAGGCACTCTTTGTGTTAAGGAAATTAGCTTTTGTCTGTGACATAAGTTGAAAATATTCTTCCATGGGAGTCAATTTTCAGCTTTTTAGGAAGTAGCTATTCTTCTTACAGTGTAATTATACAATCATCCAGGTCAGAAATAAAAGACCTAGAAAATACATGAAGTCAGACTTACTTGCCAGTTAAAGATGTTTATCTCAGAACTGCACTATTACTGTAATTAGGTTAGACATGTCCAGGTTTATTTTCATAGCTATTTAACATATCCTTTCTCGTCTGCATTCCTCACCTGATTTTAATTGTGAACTCTAAGCAGAGACCTGTTTTTACCTTCTGCCCATCATTTTTTTATTTGCTGCTAGCATTTCTGACTTCTGTAATAGGTTTTTTCACCTAATGCCAGCAGATCAGATCTCTTGAAAGAGTGAATTGTCAATGCAGATGCATTTTTCTAACACATCTTTTAACCTGCTGCTTCATCATTTGTTTGAAAAACACTATTATAAATGTTATAAAGAGGAGTTGTCTTCCATTTTATTTGTACCTACCCAAAGAAAAAAGGTAAAATCTTCCCGCATGTTTATATCACTTTTTTGAATGGGTGAGAGGGCCAGAATGTAACAGGTGACCCTAGAGCTGAGACCACCATATGTATATTACATCTTTGTCCGCAGCTCACTATGAAAAGTATTCTCTTTATTTTATAACGTATAATTTTATTCTCTGTAGTATCTTCCCTTTCTGAAGAGTTGAAACATTTTGCAGACAGATTGGAAAGTAATGGAACACTACAAAAATGTTTTGAAGATTCAGAAGGGTAAGAACAATTCCCTTTCTCTCCAAAATTATAGTTGAATAAGGACTTTTTATTTTTTAATTTTGTACACTGAGGTATAGTTAATTTACAGTGTTGTGTTAATTTCTAGTGTACATCAGAGTGATTCAGTTATATGTGTGTGTATATGTGTGTGTTTGTGTATACTTCAGTTCATTTGTATCATATTTTAGATCCCACAAATAAGTAATGTATGGAATTTGTCTTTGTCTGACTTAATCTGTTAGTATAATCTCTATCTAGGTCCATCCATGTTGCTGCAAATGGTATTATTTCATTCTTTTTTTATGGCTGAGTAATATTCCTCTGTGTGTGTTTGTACACACATACATCACATCTTTATCTGTTCATCTGTTGATGGACATTGGGTTGCTTCTATGTCTTGGCTATTGTAAATAGTGTTGCTATGAACGTTAGGGTACATGTATCTTTTTTAATTCAGTTCAGTCGCTCAGTTGTGTCCGACTTTTTGTGACCCC
This sequence comes from Redunca redunca, assembly GCA_006410935.1. Taxonomy (NCBI): domain Eukaryota; kingdom Metazoa; phylum Chordata; class Mammalia; order Artiodactyla; family Bovidae; genus Redunca; species Redunca redunca. Next base: position 8,196 of record SJYQ01096594.1, read on the forward strand.
ATGAACCACAGCACACCAGGCCTTCCTATCCATCACCAACTGCCGGAGTCTACCCAAACCCATGTCCATTGAGTCGGTGATGCCATCCAACCGTCTCATCCTCTGTTGTCCCCTTCTCCTCCTGCCCTCAATCTTTCCCAACATCGGGATCTTTTCAAATGAGTCAGCTCTTCACATTAGGTAGCCAAAGTATTGAATTTTCAGCTTCAACATCAGTCCTTCGAATGAACACCCAGGACTGATCTCCTTTAGGATGGACTGGTTGGATCTCCTTGCAGTCCAAGGGACTCTCAAGAGTCTTCTCCAACACCACAGTTCAAAAGCATCAGTTCTTCGGGGCTCAGCTTTCTTTATAGTCCAACTCTCACATCCATATGTGACTACTGCAATTGACAAAGTAATGTCTCTGCTTTTTAATATGCTCTCTAGGTTAGTCATAACTTTCCTCCAAGGAGTAAGCGTCTTTTAATTTCATGGCTGTAGTCAACATCTGCAGTGATTTTGGAGCCCCAAAAAATAAAGTCAGCCACTGTTTCCACTGTTTCTCCATCTATTTGCCATGAAATGATGGGACCGGATGCCATGATCTTCATTTTCTGAATGTTGAGACTTTAAGCCAACTTTTTCACTCTCCTCTTTCACTTTCATCAAGAGGCTCTTTAGTTCTTCTTCACTTTCTGCCATAAGGGTGGTGTCATCTGCATATCTGAGGTTATTGATATTTCTCCCAGCAGTCTTGATTCCAGCTTGTGCTTCCTCCAGCTCAGGGTTTTTCATGATGTACTCTGCATATAAGTTAAATAAGCAGGGTGAGAATATACAGCCTTGACGCACTCCTTTTCCTATTTGGAACCAGTCTGTTGTTCCATGTCAAGTTCTAACTGTTGCTTCCTGACTTTCATACAGGTTTCTCAAGAGGCAGGTCAGGTGGTCTGGTATTCCCATCTCTTTCAGGATTTTCCATAGTTTATTGTGACCCACACAGTCAAAGGCTTTGGCATAGTCAATAAAGCAGAAATAGATGTTTTTCTGAAGCTGTCTTGCTTTTTCAGTAATCCAGTGGATGTTGGCAATTTGATCTCTGGTTCCTCTGCCTTTTCTAAAACCATCTTGAACATCTGGAGGTTCATGGTTCACATATTGCTGAAGCCTGGCTTAGAGAATTTTGAGTGTTACTTTACTAGCATGTGGGAGGAGAGCAGTTGTGTGGTAATTTGAGCATTCTTTGGCATTGCTTTTCTTTGAGATTGGAATGAAAACTGACCTTTTCTAGTCCTGTGGCTACCGCTGAGTTTTCCAAATTTGCTGGCATATGGAGTGCAGCACTTTCACAGCATCATCTTTTTGAATTAGTTTTTGTCTTTTCCGAATATGTGCCCAGTAGTTAGGTTGCTGGGTCATATGGTAAGTCTATTTTTACTTTTTTAAGGAACTTTTATACTGTTTTCCATAGTGGCTGCGCTGATTTACCCTTCCACCAACAGTGTTAGGAAGGTTTCCATTTTTTCTACACACTGTCCAGCATTTATTATATGTAGACTTTTTCATGATGGCCATTTCTGATGGGTATAAGGTGATACCTCATTGTAGTTTTTACATATAATTTTATTTGCTTATTTATTTAATGTTCGGCTGTGCTGGGTCTTTGTTGCTTTGTGATTTTTTCTCTAGTTGCAGTGAGCAGGGGCTACTCTCTAGTCACGGTATGTGGGCTTCTCATTGTGGTGGCCACTCTTGTTGCAGAGCACAGGCTCTGGGTGCACAGACTTCAGTAGTTGCAGTACGTGGGCTTGGTAGTTTCGGCTCTCAGGCTCTGTAGCATAGACTCAGTAGTTGTGGCGCATGGGCTTAGTTGCTCCAAGGCATGTGGGGTATTCCTAGATCAGGGATTGAACCCATCTTTCCTGCATTGGCAGGTGGATTCTTTACCACGAGACATCAGGGAAGCCCCTCATTATAGTTTTGACTGCATTTCTCTAATAGTGATGTTGAACATCTTCACCTGCCTATTGGCAATCCATATGGCTTCTTTGGAGAAATAAGACTTAGACAGTTGTTCATTCACTTATCAAACGTTTATCCAGCATCTTCTATGCATCATGCTCTTCTGGAAGCTGGAGATACAGTGATAAATAATCAAACAAGATCTTTCTTCTTATTCATTGTAGTAGGAGAAACAGTCAAATTACTTAGAAAATAATGACTTCAGATATAATCTGAATGATTTCAGTGATAATCTAATTGGGCAGGTAATATGATAGTGACTTGAAGCAGTGGGCAACTTAAGCTAGAGTGTTCAGAGAAATCCGCTAATGATTTGCCATTTGCACTGAGACCTGTAAGACCTGGATGGTGAGGAGGAACCAAATGTATGAAGATGAGACGAAAAGCATTCATATTTTTGCTAGCCATGCCAGTTGTAGATAAAGTCATGTTTTTAGCTGTTGGCCAGCAAGAATGTTAAGAGAACGTTTACAGCTGCCACCGCTGCCCACCCCCTCTTCTCCCTCTGAAACTGGTAGTCCCTCAGCAGGGGCAACACCTAGCCCTCTCCCCATCCTGCAACAAATTACATGACTTGATCTTACACTTTCAACTTCACAGTTGAAGTTGTATGGTCTGCCTTTCCATAGATCTTAGAATTAACATTGCTATTCAGGAAATGAACATTATGTTAGGTCGACATTGCTTCTCTTTTAACACAGTGTATTTAAACCACAGGCTGCTGTATTGCTGCTGGAGGTGATAGAGGCTGTTTGTCACAGGCTTTGATAGAAAAAACATAAAAGGTGACACAGCTGATTTGCCTTTGCCGGGTAGAGTACCAAGTACATCTGCAAAATTTTGGCATTTTCAATGCCTCCTGCTTTTCCATTAGAATCAATCACCCCACTAGCCAAGCTATTGGTTTTAGTAGAACATATCCAACTGAGTGCAAAATGCACTTCAACGTAAGTGCAAAGACAGTTGTATGAAAAAGCTATTAAGGTTTTGATTAGTGGGAAGGCAAGAGGCTATATAAAAAAAAAATGGTGTGAACAAAACTTTGGAGATTGAAACCAGCAGATATTTTGAGGCTGAGTGGCATTGTATGGATAGAATAGATAAAGGGTAACCATAGGAATCGAAGATAATAAGCTGGACAGAGCCAGAACACAGAGAACCTTAAGTGCCAGGTTAAGGAGTTTTGGCTTTTCTTCTGAATGTAGTGGAGAGTCACAGAATTTTTAAGAAACGAAAAATACAAAAGGAATATTTGAAGAGAGGTTAATCGGTTCACGTGTGAATTCAAATTGATGAGGGAAACAGACAATGAAGAGCCCAGTGAGAAAGCTAATACCTAGTGCAAAAGTGAGTTCGAGTCAAAGACTAAATATTTGTTGAAAGATAAATTCTGAACATATTTTATTGCTGTTAAAATTACGTGAGACGTCCAATACTAAAAGCAAACTCTCTTGGAAGATTTCTGTTAATCTCATAATCCTGTATCTTCTAGAAGAGTATCAGATTTGGCTCTGGAAACGTCAGTGGCTGAGATGAAAGAATATATAACAAAGTAAGTGAAAATGAGTGAACTTTTGTTGGGAAATCTAAATTTGTCTGGGGGAAATAACCCAGGAAAAATAATAGTAAACATCCTTTTCAGCGTGTCAGTAATAGAAAGCTGCACACTGGGATTTTATGTACTGTTGTCATTGTGTCACTAAGTTGTGTCCGACTCTTTTTTGACCCCATGGACTGTAGCCCACCAGCCTCCTCTGACTATGGGATTTCTCAGGCAAAGACACTGGAGTGGTTTATGGACTGGATAGATGGCCAGTTTCATAGAATGGAGTCTAGAGACTAAGGATGTGGATTTGATGTAAAGACTCATGTTTGATTGATTAAGTTAATATTCTCTGACTTGGTCGTGCTTTCTAATCTTTTTTTTTAATGACCTTTTTATTCACATCTTAGAATAGACACCTAATGTATGGTTGCCTTGAGTGATTCAGAATGAGATGATCAAAAGTTAACTGAATTTTTTCCTGCTTCTGTAGGTTTTCTTTAGAACGTCAGAGTTGGGATCAGCTCTTGCTGCGCTACCAGGAAGAGGCTGAAGAGATCCTATCAAGGTTAGATCTATGACAGGAAATAGGAAGGTTTTACCCTGTGACTTTTGATTTGATTTCAGTTCTGTTAGCACAAATTGAATGATGAATCCAGTCTTACAGGCCAGTCAACTCATCAAATCTCTGTAGAGTATATCTGAACAGTATGACTGAAAATGGAGAGTGAGGGGGCTGGGAAGGAAGAGTTGTCACTATTTTTAGTCAAAGAACAGAACTGCTGTTCTGTGCCCTTGGCTGCTGTTCCACATTCTGGGGGAGACAGGCATGTCCCTGCCCTGTACCTGGCAACCTGGGGCTGGTCTAGGAACAGTATCAAGGGACTTCAGTGAGCACATGGCCTTTGAAAAGCTGCGACTGTGGGAGAGAACCACAGCTAGGGCCCTCACGGAGACACAGGGGTGAAAGAGGTAATGGAAGTGGGTCTACAGGAGAGAGACGATCTTTGGGTCTTGAAGGCATAATAAAATGGGAAAGTGCTAGATTTTGTTTTCATTTTAATGTCCAAACCAGTGATTTTAAGCTTTTTTCCCCCAAATAGAACCTTAGCTAGAAACACAACTATAAAACATTAGCTAAAATAGTAATTGTGAAAGTGGCCTCCTAGTAGAGACACCTTGAGCACAGTGTGAGAAGCTTCCCTAATCCAAGCATTGATGCTTATTACTTTCTTCACCCTTTAAATGCTCTATGTATGAAGACCAATAATATGTAAGATGGCAGTTTCAGAATAAACACTTTTGATGGGCCATAGTTTATATTTAAACAGGAAAGCTTCTGGAAGCAGACTGTCTCTGTTCAAATCCTAATTACTCCTTAGTTTTGTGACCTTGGGCAGTCCACTTAATCTGAAGTTCCTCATTTGAAAATGGAATAATATTACTACCTACCTCATTGGTTTGTTATGACTAAGGAGTCATCAGCAGTTTTCATAAACTCTCCATTATATTGAGTTATTTTAGATAATTGAAGTGGGCCAACATCTTTTTGGTGAAAGATCATAGATGTTAACTTCAGGCTCTACTCCAGGAGTAGTCCTTTTTGTAAATGGACCTTACTGTTAGATGGTGTCAACTAACCTTCTAGCATTTCCTGGAGTCCAGAGGTATAAAAACCAGAATGTCCTGTTATTAAGAGTGCCTGTGCTCACCATGGGGTAGAAGAATATTGATTCAGGTTAGTAAAGCCTTTTAGGAAGTGTTTTCCCTAGGTAAATCTTTGCTATTTTCCCACAGAAAATTATTTGAAAGCTTTTTTGTTTTATTTTGTTATTAGAGGATCAGCTGAAACCAAAAATACTGAAGTTGAAGTGGAACCTAGAATGTATGTTGGGTCTTCCCAGAGTGAAGTCCTTAATACAAAACCTGACTACCAGAAGATATTGCAGAACCAGACTAAACTCTTTGATTGTATGGAGTTGGTGGTGAGTTGGGTCATGTTTCTTTGGCTGAGTTATCCAGCTTTGATACCTTCCCATCCTTGTTAAAAAAGCTGGAGACCATGTGTAATTAGATAAGTATATTCAACTCTACCTTGGGGAAACATGGAGAGACAATTAAAGAAAATAAACAAGTAAGTGGTGATAAATGCTGTTAAGTCAGGTGGAGGAAGAGAATGTGTTGGGAGGGCTTCAGTTTGCTGTATAGAGGGGTTGAAGGCCCTTCTTAGGTGCCACCTTAAGAAAGAAAGAAACAGGAAAGTGAGCCATGAGGACATTTTAAAGAATGTCAACCCTAGTTTTGTTTTGTTTTGCCAAAATACCATCTTAAACTTATGGCATGAGGTCTCAAGTTGGACTTTTTTATTTGTTTCTGTTACTTTTATTTTGGTTGCACCACACAGGATGTGGGATCTTAGTTCCCTGACCAGGGATTGAACCTGCACCTCGTGAATTGGAAGTACAGAGTCTTATCTACTGGACCACCAGGGAAGTCCCTCAATCCAAGTATTAGGTTGGCCAGAAAGTTTGTTCAGGTTATATAAGAGCTTACAAAAACCCAAACGAACTTTTTGGTCAGCCCAATATGAACAGGAAGCAGGTGGCATTTGATGCAGGGTAAGGAGAGTCTATTTACAAAGGGGCTGAGTATAAAGATGTGGGTATCAGGAATTCAAAAGTGAAGTGAAGTGATCTGGGGCTAAGAGGCAGCTGAGGTGTTCCTACTCCTCAGCTGGAGGGTGAAACAGTTACTGTGGTACCTGGCAGGGAATTGTATGGTGGGCTGCTCTGAAAGAGCCATGGTCTTCAGTTGAGAGACACTAGTAACTCCAGATGACCCTTCTAGGAGCAGGCCCAGGTAAAAATACCCTGAGCTCATTGAGCTCCTACTTGGCTCCCTCTTGGTCAAGCCCACCCAGAAGCCAGAGGACCTGGGATCCTGTTGAGGTTGTGCAGGTCAGTCTGCTCAGGAGTAAGCAGTGTGGAGAGGGGTGAGTATGGATGTGAAAGGGCAAACAAAATGTCTGGCATAAGCATTCCAGGTTGAAAGAGCAGCAGACGCAAAGCTCCTGAGCAGGAGCTCGCCTGGTGTGTTTGAGGAGCCATGCAGAAGCTGTGCACCCTTCCAGTTCACAGTTGTCTGTTGTCTGCAGATGGACGAACTGCAAGGATCCGTGAAGCAGCTGCATGCCTTTATGGCTGAAAGTACCCAGTGCCTCCAGGAGGTGTCAGTACAGCTCGGTAAGCCTGTCTTAAGGGGACCAGAGCTTGCACTGCTTTACATCCAATGGCCCTTCAGATGTACCCTGCCCTTCAAAACATTTTAGGGGTCATTCGGATTGTAAAGGGAAGGAGACTGATTTTCTCCTGTGACTTTGAGGGTGATTTTAGGTAGAGGAGTTGTGAGCATTGTTTGCGTTGTGTAGATACAAACAATGGCTTCCAAGGGTAAGGCCTGTATCTGGTGACTTTTATTTCCCCCTCACAATAACAATTACTATTGTGGGTACTCAAAGGTAATTGGAAATTTTTAGACAGGAGCACAGTAGACTGAGAATTAAATCTCCACAAACTGACAAACTGTATTGTTTGGGTAGATCCAGGACAAGAAGTATCCATTGCCTTTTTTCTCTCTTCATTCTTCAAGAATCTACCAAGTGACACTGACATTACTTTTTTAAAAAATAATATTTATTTATTTGTCTGTGCCGGGTCTTTAGTTGCAGGCTCTGAACTCTTAGCTGCATTTGTGATCTGGTTCTCAGACCAGGGACTGAACCGGGCCCCCTGCACTGGGGCGCAGATTCTTAGTCACCGGATCACTGGGGAAGTCCCCATCAGATTGTATTGCGGTTGTAGTTGCTGCTGGCTTTTTACCGGCGAGCCATCTCCTTGAGGGCAGATGTGCTCTTAGGTTGTCCTTCGAATACCCGTCAGGGTCTGGCACAGTATTCACACAGTAAGTTTTCAGTGGTGGTATTTGAATTCAATTGAAATATATTCTTTGGCTCCTTTTCTCTGCAGGGAAGAGAAGCACTCAACAGTTAGATCCTTCACCAGCTCGAAAACTGCTCAAGCTTCAGTTACGGAAACAACCGAGCACATACTGCTCCAAATCTTGTCAGTGACCTAATGTAGCTTTCCTGCCACAAGGTGCTCTAGAGGAAATGGGAAGAGTGCCCCAGTGCACAGCGGGTTGAGCTGTGACATCTGCCCTGTTGTCGTTGAAGATAACTGGCTGACTGTAAAGCACTCTGATTTTTTTTCTTAAAATGGAATTTATGCATTTGAAAGAATGTCATATACAAGCTTTTTCCAAGAATGAGCAGAATGCTTGAGACTTTGCTTTGGAATGACCTTCAGAACTAGTAGCCCATTCTTTGAAATATCCTTTGTGATCAGAAATCTCCCTACTCTGAAGACGTTTCTGAGGTTTTGAAACAACATAACGTCATTCAGGACCAAATCCAGTGAGCATTTTAGGGGTCATTCTGGTTGTAAACAGAATGAGACTGATTTTCTCCTGTGACTTTGAGGGTGATGTTAGGTAGAAGAGTTGTCAGCATTGTTTGCATTGTATGGATACATATATCTCCTTACAAGATTCCCAAACTGAAGATAATAACACTCATTTTCTATATCCTGATGTCTATAATGTATTTTAGCTTTTTTTAGGGGGGCGTGCTACACCATGCAAGATCTTAGTTCCCCAGCTAGGGATCAAGAAGGGGTTAAGTGTCTCTCTTTCATTGTTCTCCATATTTGTTAATGATTTGCATTATAAGATTGCATGTTCTTAAAAGCTTTCCCTTATCCTTGTGTATGGAAAAAATGAAAAGGCAGGGAAGGCTTAGCAGAAAATAGGATTCTTTGTCAGGACCCAGAAGTGAACAGTAGCGTGAAGTTACACCTCAGTGTTAACAGCCAATAAAACGCCAACTAATTTATTGTCAGTGTCTCTTATTTTCTGATCCTCCTTAGAACAGAACCCAGTTCACTTAAATACACAGTTATTAAGTCTTAAAGCTTGGACTATGCACCAGTTAGTGAGAGGTGATATATCCTAGCTTTTCCCTGTGTTCCTTATTGTTAAAAAAAAATTTTTTTTTTAAATTTTTTAGTTAATTTGGCCATCTTAGTTGCTGTACATGAGATCTTTGATCTTTGTTGTGACCTTCAGGATATTTTTTTTCTTAGTTGCAACATGTGAACTCTTAATTGCAGCCTGTGGGATCCAGTTCTAGGGATCAAATCCAGGACCCCCTGCCTTGGGAGCACTGAGTCTTAGCTGCTGGACCACCAGGGAAATCCCACATTCTTCATTCTTTCATATATTTACATAGCCCATGCTATATGCCACGCACAGTTCTAGGAACTGGGAAGAGAGCAAAGAACAAAAACAGTCTTAGGACTTCTTTTCATAATTCTCACAGTCTGTTGGGTACAGGGAACAAGAAGAAACCTCTTTTCCACAGAAGTAATGTTTTAGTTGACTTGGGAAGGAGAAAGGAGTTAAATAGGGCAGTTATTTGAGGTAAAAGGAACCACCTTTTAAAAGGCCTGAGAAGAGAGAATAAAACATTCTGGGATACTAAAAAGTAAAAAGAAAAAAGACTGGTTAAGCAGGAATGCTAAGTGCCAGTGTAAGAACCACCTGAGACAAAGATAATTGAAAGTTACTGAAAGGTTTTGAGAGATGGATGGGATCAGAACTTTATTTTTTTTTTAATTTATTTCTAATTGGAGGATAATTGCTTTACAATATTGTGTTGGTTTCTCCCATGTATCAACATAAATCAGCCCATGTATACCATATATGCATAGGTATACATATGTCCCCTCACTTTTGAAGAACTTTTTCAACAGATCACTCCAGTTGCTGTTTGGAGAACAGTTAGAAGCAAGTAGGTGTGGATATTAGAGACCAGTTGTGCTCTTTAATAGTCTGCAGTGGTCAGGTGCAGAGTGATTGCCTGGGCTGGGAGTTAGCAGTGGGTGAGTAGGGGGCGTCCTTCATAGTGTCTGGAACACAGCAGGCATGTCACCTCCATGTTAAAAGTCCTAACTGCTACTTACTGACTGAGAAAAAGTCATTTAACCTCTTATTTGTAAGATTGGGAGAATGATAGACTCCATAGCACAGGAATGCTATAAGAGTTAAGAGTAACAAAGAACAGTGGATGGGGGACTTCACTGAGAGTCCAGTGGTTAAGACTCCAAGCTCCCAATGCAGAGGGCCCAGGTTCGATCCCTAGTCAGGGAACTAGATCCAACTTGCTGCAACTAAGAGCCTAAAAAATAAAAGAATGTGCATGCAGGAAGATAAAAACTCCAACTGGGTAGATAATGAGCAGTTAATCAGATGGGAAAACTCTCAGTTAAATTTGGCATACCAAACATTTCAACTAGATTGTTGGATATACAGGTAGAAAACTGGGTAGGAAAACCTAGACTAGGAATAAAATTTGGAAGTTACCAATACCTAGTTATTAAGGCTTTAAGAATAAGATAATGTTGTCCAGAGGAGAGCATGAAGGGAAACTGGACGGCCCCAAGGAAGCTTTTAAAAATCAGAGGAGTGGTGTTTAATTGCCACTCTTTCAGAAGCAGAATAATACAGTGGAAAGAGTGTAGTTTGGAGTGAATCTTCATTCTTATCCTCAATTTCCTTTCTGTGAAATGGGGGGAGGACACCTCTCTCCAAAGGTGATTGTACCTCCCCACCCCCATTTTATTTAGTACACTGTATTACATTTTTAAAATGTATTTATTTGTGGTTGCATTGGTTCTTCCTTTGTGGCATGTGGGTTCCAGAGCACATGGACCTATAGCTGTGGCATGCAGTCCACGTGGCATCTGGGATCCTAGTTCCTAGTCAGGGATCAATCCAAGTCCCCTGCATTGGAAAGTGGATTCTTAACCACTGGACCACAAGGGAAGTCCTTGGTGTTTTGGAAGTTTTGTTTATAAGAATTAAGAAGTGTCTTTGTATCTCCAATAACCATACAAAATAGAGCACAGATAAAGAATAAGATCTGAGCATTCTATATGCATACACACCACAACTTGAGATTGCCTCTTTTTTTTTTTTCATTATAGATGAGGAACTCAGGCATGGAGGGGTTTATTAATCCAACCAAGAACATAAAGATAGGAATGTAGGGTCAACTAGAACCCATGTAGCATTCAGTAAATGGTAACTAACACAATAATTAGTAAAAGGCTGTGCCCAGGTACTAGTTTTTCCTCCCCCCAAGTTTGGTTCAGGAATTGTACTCTGTGAATGTTACAGATAGTTGGAGCCTTAGAGATGTTTGGTAATATTCTTCCTTTTGCCCTACTTTAGTTAACAAGTATCTTGCTTTTAATCAGTGATATTTAACACTAGAGAAATAATAGGTTATATTATAAACTCTTTCAAGGAAGGGAATAAATCATGTACATTTTGACTGCTTAATATAATCATCTGGGAAAATCTACTCAGGTTGCACTCAGGAGATGGTGTGACTGGTGGTTGTAGTAGAGGTGATATAATGGAGGACTGGGAATTAGGAGCCCTGTTTTAGATTCTAGTTTTGGGTATTTTTTTTGGTTTGGTTTTGAGTATAGTGGATTTATAATGTTGTGTTAGTTTCTGTAATACAGCACAGTGAGTCAGATATATATATGTATGTGTGTGTGTGTGTGTGTGTGTGTACACACACACACACACACACACTCTTTCTTAGGTTCTTTGCCCATATAGGTCATTACATAGTACTGAAGAGTTCCCTGTGCTATATCTAGTTCTTAAGTACTGCTTCATTCACCAAAAACTGACTAAGCCTGTTCCTGATGCTAGGCACAGTGCTCGGTGCCATGTGACCTTAGGTTACCACTCTAGGCCCATGTCAAAGGAGGAGGCCTTGCCATGTAAAGAGTTCTTAGGGGCTCCATAAGGATGTAACTCGGCAGAAGGGGAGAAGCCAGCCAGACACAGCTCTCAACACCCCTCCCTCTGAGCAGTTCTGGTTAAAGATTCTCCAAGGAGACTCCGAAGCAAGAAAACTACAGTACTTCCCTCTTAACTGAGGGGGAATATGTTCCAGGACCCCAATGGATGCTTGAAACTGCAGATAGTATGCCCTGTAATTGTGAAGTTTTTTCCTCTATTTACTTACCTACAATAAAGTTTAACTTATAAATTAGGCACATTAAGAGATTAACAACAACAATAATAAAGTAGAGTGGTTGTAACCATATACTGTAATAAAACTTGGGTAAATGTGGTCTCACTCTCAAGGTACTGTATTGTCTTGTACTTACCTTCCTCAGAGATGATGTGAGATGATATAGTGCCTATGTGAAGTGAGGCATTGTGACATAGCTTTAGGCTACTGTTGACTTTCTGACATCAGAAGGAGGATCATTGAGACAGTACAGTGTCCATGGTTGGATGTCTGAGTAGATGATTTTGGGAATCCACAAGATATAGTTGAAGGTGGTTTTGCTGAAAGCTTTTGGGAAAAGATTGTAATTGGAGTTGTCTCTTTAACTCATTGAAGTGTTGCTGCAGCAATTGTAATCCTTTGGTGATCGTGAGTAGTTGCTATGATGCTTCTTTTCATCTGAGGGTCATATTCCATATATTTGAAACTGTGAAGTTTGAAACATTTTGGTAAATTTCAATAGTGTCCATGTTGCTGATTCTGCTTCAGTTGCTTTGCCTTCCTCTTTCTCAGTAGATGGCTCCACAAGTTTGTCCAATAATTACGTTGTTAACACTTCTCAGTGCCCTTCAATATGGTCTTCCACTTCCTCATCAAGCCTGTTGGCAGATCCTCTGACACCAACTTGTCTTGCTATGTGAATGAGTTTCCTAACTTCTCCATCGAACATCAGTAACCTTTAAAAATCATTCATGACTTCATAAGTTCTTCCAGCAGGCATTAAGAGTGTGGTTTTAATTCATTTACTGCATCTCTGATGAACATTATTCATTGGCAGTAGTAATGATTTCAAGCACTGCATTGTGTCCAGATTAAAATCTGCATTACTTGCTGACCATATGTCGTCAGATATTGGGTAGGTGTATGTGGCCTTGACCAACTGATGCCTTGTCAAGTGGCTGAAGCATTGAGGTTGTATTTGGAAATAAAAATACAACTTTGACATTTTCAAAGCAAACAGATTCAGGATGACCAGGTACATTGTCTATTAGTAATAGGATTTTAAATTCCAACCTTTCCTTTTCCAAATATTTTTCATTTCTGGAATGAAGCATTGGTAGAATCATTCCATAAACAAGATAGCTGTCAGCTGGATTATGTTGTCAGAATATAAGCAGATAATTCTTGGTTTTGTATTTGAAAACCTGTTGGGTTTTTGCTCTGTATACAACTCCTGCCTTCAACATATGCTCTGTAGCATTGCCAGTAATACCAGAGTTAATCTGCTTTTCCAAGTTTTATGATCTAGTGCTTCCTTTGTACTTTTATGACGGTCGATTTGTTGCAAGTTCTTGTGCCTGACACACAATGAGGCCAAACAAACTCAAACACATGTTTGGAGCAGAGAAAGATTTATCAAAAGGGCCAAGCAAGGAGAATGGGTGGCTCGTGATTAAAAAAGAGCTTCCCAGATGGCGTTTGGTTCTGTTGGGACTCTTCTTCCAGAAGAGGCCAGTTTCATCACATGAAGACTTGCTTTGGATGGTATCCTTTCCTTCCTCTTCAATCAAATTCTTCACCTTTGATGGAAATGTGGCAACAGCTTCTGAAGCCAAATCTGGCCTCTGTACCCTGACATCAAATTAATTCTCAGGGACAGGTTTTGGTGAAATAGGAAGGAATAGCTTTATTGCTTTGCCAGGCAAAGGGGATTAGTGGACTAATGACCTCAAAACGGTGTGTCCCAACCTGGAGCAGGTGGTAAGAAGTTTCATAGTGATGATTCAAAGAGGATGTGATCAACTAGCTCATGGATAATCTTCTGATTACTTGGTGGTGAAGTGGAAGTCAACATCATCAACCTGGTTCCAACTGGTCTGGGATTTCTCCCATCTGGTGGGGGTTTCTGCAAAATAGCTCAAAAGATACTGAGACCTGCCCCAAGGCTGCTCTATTGTTTCTCTTGACTGTTCCTTGCTTCTGCATCCCCTCCCTTCTCTAATTGTTGTGTAGTCATTGAGTTGTGTCCAACTGTTTGCGACCCCATGGACTGCAGTGTGCCAGGCTTCCCTGTCGATCACCATTCCCGGAGCTTGCTCAAGCTCATGTCCATTGAGTCAGTGATGCCATCCAACCATCTCGTTCTCTGTTGTCCCCTTCTCCTCGTGCCTTCAGTCTTTCCCAGCATCAGGGTTTTTCCCAATGAGTCAGCTCTTTGCATCAGGTAGCCAAAGCATTGGAGCTTCAGCTTCAGCAGCAGTCCTTCCAATGAATATTCAGGATTGATTTTCTTTAGGACTGATTGGTTGGATCTTGCAGTCCAAGATGGAGAAGTTGGAGAAGAGTTCTCCAACACCACAGTTCAAAAGCATCAATCTTTCGGCATTCAGCCTTCTTTATGGGTCCAACTCTCCCATCGGTACATGACTACTGGAAAAACCATAGCTTTGACTATATGGACCTTTGTCTCTAATTAGCAACAGTTTGAATCTGCCTTGTGAGAATTGGAATGTGAAGAAGGCTGAGCGCCGAAAAATTGATGCTTTTGAACTATGGAGTTGGAGAAGACTCTTGAGAGTCCCTTGGATTGCAAGGAGATCCAACCAGTCTATTCTGAAGGAGATCAGCCCTGGGATTTCTTTGGAAGGAATGATGCTAAAGCTGAAACTCCAGTACTTTGGCCAGCTCATGCGAAGTGTTGACTCATTGGAAAAGACTGATGCTGGGAGGGATTGGGGCAGGAGAAGGGGATGACAGAGGATGAGATGGCTGGATGGCATCACTGACTTGACGGACGTGAGTCTGAGTGAACTCTGGGAGTTGGTGATGGACAGGGAAGCCTGGCATGCTGCGATTCATGGGGTCGCAAAGAGTCGGACACGACTGAGCGACTGAACTGAACTGAACTGAACCTGCCTTTGCAACTCAGGGAAGGTCATGGAATGAATGAGGCCTATTTCCTGTAATCAAGAAATGGGAGGGGGGATTCCCTGGTCCAGTGGTTAGGACTCAGTGGTCTCATGCCAGGTCTGCTGGGTTCATTTCCTGGATGGGGAACTAAGATCTCTGCATCCCAGCAAGCTGTGTGGTACACCCAAAACAATAACAACAAAGAAATGTGGGACAAAGAAAGGCTTTTGTTCCCAGAAACCCCCCACAGGGTCCTACTTGGTATCATTTCTTCATTGGCAGACACAGTCTCCCTAGTAATTTTTCTACTTTCCAGGCCAAACTATTGCTGAATCTGTGTGACCATCCCTTATGTCAGTGTCAGTTGCTCAGTTGTGTCCAGGTCGTTGTGATCCCACGGACCATAGCCCACCAGGCTCCTCTCTCCATGGAGTTCACCAGGCGAGAACAGTGGATAGCCATTCCCTTCTGGTGATCTTCCTGACCTAGAGGTCAAACCCAGGTTTCTTGCATTGCAGGCAGATTCTTTACCATCTGAGCCACCAGGGAAGCCCCCAACCATCCCTTATTTTCAGTAAATGGCTTGGTGTCACTCTTCTGGGGATCCCTTGCTGAAGTCTTTGTAATGGCTTGGAACCAAGCAGGGGCCACTGGGGCCCTCCTGCATACAAAAGCCCTTCGACGTCCCATTTCTTGTCTATAGAAAGAGGCTTTGGTCTCCTAGGCCTCCTCTTGAGTTCCAAAGAGCAATGCGGAAAGAAAAGAAAAGCAACCAGGAAACAATCGTTCAGTGATAAAGAGTCCTTGTTCCTCCTTAAGGGATATAGAGAACCATCTGAGTTGCTATAAAGAAACTAAGACCTACCCTGGACTCCAGCCGCACCCAGGTGGAAGATGGTGATTGCATGAAGACAGCAGTATACCCCAGACTGACTAGAACCAGAAAGTTGAAACATCACCCTGTTACCTTACCACCTATCAATCAGAAGAAAATTATGCATCCTGCAGCCCTCACCCCCAAATTTGCCTTTAAAATTCCTGCCCTGAAAGCTATGGGGGAGTTTGGGTCTTTTGAGCCCAGGTTGATTGATCCTTGCTTAGCCCTGTAATCAACCTTTCTCTGCTCCAAAGTCCAACATTTTGGTTTGTTTGGCCTCACTGACAGTGGGACACATGAACTTCAGTTTAACAATAGATTCAGTGCTTTCTGGGGCAACACATCAATCAAAATATGTATTTTGTTTGTGTCTTTCATAAATTTAATGCCTTTTCATTTTAAAAAAAAGTTTATATTGAAGTATAGTTTATTACTACAAAAGCAAAGCCATCATTTTGCTGACAAAGGTCCATATAGTCCAAGCTACAGTTTTTCCAGTAGTCATGTACGGATGTGAGAGTTGGACCATGAAGAAGGCTGAGCGTGGAATAATTGATACCTTGGAATTGTGGTGCTGGAGAAGACTTTTGAGAGTCCCTTGGACTGCAAGGAGATCCAACCAGTCAACCCTAAGGGAAATCAACCCTGAATATTCACTGGAAGGACTGGTGCTGAAGCTGATGCTCCAGTACTCTGGCCACCTGATGTGAAGAGTCAACTCACTGGGAAAGATCCTGATCCTGGGAAAGACTGAAGGCAAAAGAAGAGGGTGGCAGAGAATGAGATGGCTAGATATTATCACTGACTCAATGGACGTGAATTTGAGCAAACTCCGTAAGATAGTAAAGGACAGGGAAACCTGGTGTGCTGCATCCCATGGGGTTACAAGAGTTGGACAGACTTAGTGACTGAACAACGAATAGTTTATTAACAAGGCTGTGATAGTCTCAGGTGTATTTCATTCTTAATTAAGCACCTTTTTGGAGAAGGAAATGGCAACCCACTCCAGTGTTCTTGCTTGGAGAATCCCATGGACGGAGAAGCCTGGTAGGCTACAGTCCACAGGGTCGCAAAGAGTCGGAGACAACTGAGCGACTTCAGAAGAAGCACCTTTTATGCACTGCAGCCCTAACTTAGGAGTTTGAAGTGTGACCTAAAAGCACATTTTTTTTCGCTGCAATTTTACAGAAAATTCAATTTAAAAAAATTTATTTATTTAGCTGCACTGCAACACGTACAATCTAATTCACCAACCAGGGATCAATCTCAGGACCTTTGCGTTGAGAGCTCAGAGTCTTAGCCAGTGGACCACCAGGGAAGTCCCTGACAGAAAACTCATTCTTACCATAGAGTTTAGCAACCTCAGCATACCTGTTTTTTTCTTACTAATTTGAGAACTTTCAACCTTTATGGCTTCTCTGGCTTCTCCACATCACTAGCAATACCAGTTTTGGACTTTGGGGCCATTATCAAGCAAAGTAAGGGTTACTTGAAACAAACACTTCCGTATCCAGACAGTCGATCTGATGACAGAGACTAGAAGACTAAAGGGGCAAGCAGCACATACCGCGTGGGTATGCTGGACAAAGGACTGATTCACTTCCCCTGGTGGGAGGGAGCAAAACCAGAGATTTCAACACACTACTCAGAACAGCACAGCAAATAAAAACGTATGAATTATTTATTTTCCATTCAATACTTTAAGACTAGAGCTAGCCGAGGGAAGCTAAAACCACAAACAATGAGAAAATCATTGTATGCCGAAGATGGCGCCAACTCAACCATCATCTCCATAGTTCCCCAGCCGGGCAGGCACAGTGCGCATGCGCTCCCTGGCGTCCTCAGAGCGCCTGCGCGGGCGCAGAGCCTTCCCCGCCCCACTCCTGCCGCCGCCGCGGGTGCTGGGCTGACGGCGGTTGCCCGAGCTTCAGGTGAGTGTGAGCGCCTCAGCCTGGTTGGCTGTGGGTGCGCCGTGCTGCCTGTGGGGTCGTCGTTCCCTTTGCCTTCTCCTTCCCCGCCTCATCACCCCAGCGCGCCGGGGCTTGGGTGAGCGCTGCCAGCCTCCTCCAAGTGTTCGGGCGCCCTCCGCCCTCGTCGCCTGGGGACCCGGAGCAGCCCGGCCCTCTTTCGGCCGCTACTCACTTGGGCGGCGGGGCTCACGGCGAACCCGCTGGCGACGGCGTGCAGGCGGCAGCGGCCGAGCCTCTGGGTGCCCAGCACCTCAGCCTCGGACCCGCCGCAGGCGCGACCCCCTTTCCCGCTCCTGCTCTGCAGTCGGCGGAGCGCGGTGGGCCTCGGTGTCGGACATTCGTCTGCTCCGTCTGCCCCGGAGCCGGGTAGGCGGGTGGGGAACCTGGAAGATGCGCCGAGAGCTCGCCTTGCACCCGTGGGGTCCTGGTGCGGTCAAGAGTACCCTCTGGCTGTACCCCGCGGCGACCATGCGAGGGTTACAGATGAGGAAACTGAGGCACCGAGCGGTGAGGCTCCCTGCCCAAGGTCACGCGCCAGACGAGAGGCTGGAGTGGCTCTGGAACTCAGGGTCGGGGGCTCTCAGGCTGGTGCGGTTTTCTTCCTTTGGAAAAAATCTGAAATACACTCGCATCTCCGGAGATTCTTCAACGTCATAAAAGTAGGCTGCAAAAACAGCATTTTCTTGTTGATGAAGTACAGTTGAGGTGTTAACTGTAATCATGGTAATAGCATTGTTATTAAGAGCTCACGTTCACTCAGCGCTTGTAAGTATGCCAGGGATCTTCATANTTTTTTTTTTTTGGCTTCACTGCACAGAATCTCAGCTCCCCCAGTGGTTGAACCTGGACCACTGCAGTGAAAGCCCAGATTCCTAACCACTGGGCTGTCAGCAGAACTGGAGGATATTTTAAGTGCCATACGAAATTGGGTATTTTGTCTTTTGATCTTATCTCTTCAGTGAAGAGATGTTACAGTGATGCAGAATTCTGTCATGTTCCCAAAGCACATCACAGAGTTTGACATATTATCAGTCTTAAGTAAATATCCATGGTTGCTGGCTATTTCATGGCTCAGTGGGGTGTGCTTTGGAAGAAATATGGCTTCACTGCATTCTGAGTTGAATTCTAGGTAACACTCCTCAGAAAACTATCAAGCCATGTTATTAAACTTGGTAGAGAATGTGATGTGGAGCAGGCTTTCTCCCCCACTTTTTGTTTGGAGGTGCTACTTTTTATATTCCTCAGATTTAATATAGAAAAAGGAAATAAAGTTCCCAAGGAGAGAAGCTTAGCTCTGTCATTTGA
The DNA here is from genome assembly GCA_006410935.1 of Redunca redunca. Taxonomy (NCBI): domain Eukaryota; kingdom Metazoa; phylum Chordata; class Mammalia; order Artiodactyla; family Bovidae; genus Redunca; species Redunca redunca. Next base: position 26,954 of record SJYQ01096594.1, read on the forward strand.
TGGTTCATCATTTACCACCTAAAAATAAAAATGCCCACTGTCTACAGATTGAGTTTTCATTTGGGCCAAGGACAAATTTCTGATACAGCCACTCTTCATACTTGATTTTATTACTAATTATTAGAAGGTGCTTTTGGTTGCTGCTATAAGTTTTGCAGTATGTTTTTTGTTTTTTTTTTTTTAAATTTGTTTTGCTACACGGGGTCTGAGTTGCAGCACGTGAGATCTAGTTAGTTTCCTGAACAGGGACCGAACCCGGGGGTTGGAAGCACAGAATCTTAGACACCGGACCACCAGAGAAGTCCTAAAGATGTTGATTCTTTTAAACCTTTCTGTCGGGACATAGTTTTAACCAGGAGGTTGCCTGGAATGTAACTTTGGGTGATTAGACAGTCCAAGGGTAATTGCTTTTCAAATATCCTCAGATAGGTGCAGGCCTCCCCTGTTCATTAATAATAATGGTGATGATAATAATACCTAAATTTTGTTGGATGGTTCTCAGTTTTCAAAATTCTTTGATCATTAAGATCCTGGTAGGTTCTAGTAGCCAAACCTGAAATGAATAAGTAGAAGAATTAATGATCAGTTGGGATCAAGTGGGAAAAGTCATTTATAGAGGCCGGCCAAAGCTCTAGCTGCAGCCTGCTCAGGTTCAAATCCTTTCTGTGCCACTTGCTAGCTGTGTGACCTTTGGCATATTACAAAACCTCTCCCTGCCTCAGTTTCTTCATCTGTAAAATGAGAAGGATTACTAATGTACTATCTTATAAGTGTGTCGGGAAATATAAAGAAATAATGAATGGACAAATAAAGTGCATATTGTGGTATCTGCCATAAAGTAAGTGATCAGTATATTATGAGCATGAAGTTAGTGTGAGTTTTAAGTACTGCCTCTTAGGTCTCTTGTTTGTCCTTTACCTCCACTCCGGCTGTCTTGAAGAACAAATTGTTTTCCGGGCTTCTGTCTTAGAGCTGGTGGGAACCTGGAACCCATCCCAAGAGCATGTACCAGCGCCTGCCAGCAGTAGCTTTCCTAGTGTCCTGAGCTGCATGCTTTCTGAGTTGAAGGCAGAGGGTAGTGCTTCTTCTTCTAGAGTTACTTTAGTGTGATCCCCTCGTTAGAGGGGATCAACTGGTTGATGGGTGTGTGAGGTGAAAAAGAACACCCCGAGATGTGTGTTGGTTTGTTCTAATAGTTATCTGTACTGATACCCTGGAATTAATCTGATGATGATATAGGCAGACTCAGATTCCCAGCTTGGCAGTCTCTGCAAACCTCCTGTTCACCACCTGCTGCCAGAATCCAGGAGTGACACAACAGGAGTGGGCCTGTTGTGAGTGGTACCGTTCTCTTCCTTTCAGAAAAACACAAGGTGTGTGGATAGCCCTTATCCAGGGCTGAGGCCTGGTAGAGGTATTTACTGTAAAAATGAGGTTCTGCAAGGATGCTTCAAGTGGCTTTGATCACTCCCCCATCCCCCACCTTTGCTTATGGCATAGCCTCTCTGAGAGTAACCCAGACTTTCCTTTATGTGGTGCACAAGCTCAGTGAGCTAGCTGCATTTTAAAAAGCCGTTGTTTCTTCCACAGAGCTGGGTGGTTTGGCTTGTTTATCTGGCTTTCTGGGGAGTCTCCTGAGACCCTTTCTTTTCCTAAGGGCCCTCAGGAGACAGCAATGAAACCAGCATCCATTACCCTAGACACTTGAGAGGATACTTAAGTCAATAGTTTTATGATTAGATTAATTCAGGCTTTAACCCTGGCAAAACTTGAGAGCCAAGTCATCAGATTATGCTCCTTAAAGAATGAAATATGGAATTTAGCCCAGGACTGTGATATCTTTCAGAGCTTGGAATAGGAATCCAGATGCCAGTCAGTCCCAGCCCCACACCCAGCTGAATACATGAATTTAGGCAAATCACTTCAATTTCTAGACATATCTGTAGACCAGTGGTTCTCAGCTTTAACTGCATGTTAAAAACCATACTGGGCCCTATCTTAGCCCGATTAAGTTGGATCCTTAGGGTTGGGGCCTGGTATTGACCTCCTTCAAAGCTCCCTAAGTCTTTCTAATGTGCAGCTAAGAGAACTATTGGACAGGATGCCACATTTTAAAAGACTGTTATTTTGCTTCTTGGGAAGCACAGTGAAGTCTGATACGTGTGCTCAGCGTTCTGACCAGCCTCGTCTTACTTCCCAGCTATGCTGCTCTTCCTGCTGTCTCTTGGATATGTCGTGTACATTTATTTCTCTCTCGACTCAGATGTCTTCACCTGCAATGTCCTCCCCTCCCTTCCAGCTATCCAGAACCTGTCCTTTCAAGGCCCAGCACTCTTTAACTCCTTTGGGAGACTCCTGGCCGTCTCGGTCCATAGTTATTTCCCCTGCCTCCGCTCTGGTTCCAAGCCTCATTTGCTCTGTGCTCAGTGTGCCCAGTCACGTCCGACTCTTTTCGACCCCATGGACTGCATCCCTCCCGGCTCCTCTGCCCATGGTATTTCCCAGGCAGGAATCCTGGAGTGGGCTGCCATTTCCTACTCTATGGGATCTTCCCGACTCAGGGATCGAACCCGCATCTCCTGCATTGGCAGACAAATTGTTTACCACTGTGCCATCTGGGAAGCCCCAAGCCTTGTTTAATGCTGACTAAATGTAATGCACACTAGATGCAATGTGAGCGATGATACTCAGGCAACACTCTGTCCTCCTGGGTAGGACAGATGGGACATATGAAAACACCACTGGTTGACTCGTAAACTAGTAATATTAATCCTTTTAGTATCTTGTATTGTTGGCTACTTCTTAATGTGTTTGTGTATCTTGTAACTGTTAGTTGATAAACAGCTACCCGTGATGTGACTCCAGTGGACATTTTATCCCCTGTTGCCAACAGCAAGCTCCTCTTCTTGCCGAACTAGAGCATTTTTCAACACTGCTTTCTCATCTTGCTTTTATGTTCTCCCTTTCTAGACTTCCTTCTTTTTATTCTCTCATCCTCACCTATAGGAATTCTATCTATTCTTCAAGGTCCAGTTCAAATATGACCATCTCCATGAACTTTTCCTCAGCACCCACAACTTGCATTAACTGACCTTTGCCTTAAACCTCTGTAACCCTTAGAGCAGTGGTTCTCAGCTGGGGTTGATTTTTGCCCACCCCCCACCCCCCGCCCCAGAGGACACTGGGCAATATCTGGAGGTATTTTTAGTTGTCTCAACTGTTGGAGGAAGGTGCTGATAGCATTTAGTGGGTAGAGGCCTGAGGTGCTACTAAAGGATGTGTGATGTACAGGACAGCCCCCATGATGAAGAATTATTTGGCTCAAAATATCAGTACTGTGGTTAGCCTGCCTCAGGACCTCCTGAGGGGCTTCCCTCCTGGCTCAGTGGTAAAGCAGCTGCCTGCCAGTACAGGAGACACGAGTTCTAACCCTTATCCGGGAAGATCCCCTGGAAAAGGAAATGGCAACCCACTCCAATGTTCTTGCTGGAGAATTCCATGGACAGAGGAGGAGCCTGGTGGACTGCAGTCCATGGGGTCATAAAGAGTCAGACATGACTTAATGACTGAACAACAACAACTGAGGCTGAGAAAATGCCTCAGAGTTTGTCCAGTTCGTATGTTCATGTTTATCCCGCCTTGAACTGTAGTGGTTTATTTACAGACTTAATCTCCCCTACTCAATTGAATTAATGGGTGAAGGCAGACTCTAGTTCCAAATCTGGGCTTTCTTGTTATTAACTTCATATTAACGTTTAATCCTCGAGCCTGTGCCCAGATCCTAACTGCACAGTGTAATTTAGGACCGGAGATAAGAGCACAGTGAGGCAGTTAGCTGAATTTCTTTTCCTTTTCTACCAACCCACATCTTTTCATCTGTGATAACCTGGGAGGAAATATGGTACAGGGCACAGAGAAAGCGTTTGGGATCAGAAGAAAATTGGGTTTTGGTTAGAGCTGCTGCACTTATTAGTTGTGTTTTTTGTTTGTTCCGTTTCACCTCTTCAAGCCTGGGTTTCCTCATCTCTGAAACAGAAGTGAGGCAGTGCCGCGGTGTTTTATTCCCAGTGCCGCTGTGATAATCCAGTGAGATGTTAGACATGAAGGTGCTTTGTGAAGTGCTGTAATCATGATTTAGCCAGTAGTTTATAGGTAAGAAGAGAGGATGTGGGTCAGCTTGCTGTAGGAGCACCACTAGCTTCCCAGCCTGTCCTCTGGCCACTTCCTACCGCTTTCCAGTCATTACTACTCCAGCACCCGCTGCAGCTGACCCCTTCCAGCTCAGCCTCCTGAGAGTGCCTCCTCTATTTGCTGCCTTCATTCTGTTCTGATTGTCTGCAATCTTGCCAAAACCAAAAGTGACTGACTCTGCTTCTAGAATACAAACTAGTAGCCTGCTGTCAGTTCTGGCAAAGCATGACAAAGGCCAGACAAATTACCTTGGTCATGGGGAAAAGCTGGAAAATAAGACAGCTTGTAGTTTTAGAAAGCCAGTACTATGTATAGTCCCTTATTGTCTTCATTAAAGTAACAGAGCAGTGTTTTTAAGCACTGGAAATCTCAGTGAGTTTTTCATGACTGGAAAAAAAAAAAACATAACGCGGGGTGTGCTAAAAGCCTGAGACCTTCCTGTGCCTGGAATAAGGCCAAGTGCACCCTCCTACTGATTTGCTGAGTGAACTTCAGCTAATTAATGAATCTCAATAAGTTGATAACTGGGTGACCTCTTAGGATTATAGTGAGAGCCTTTTGAGGTAGAGGATAGATGCTTACCCTGGGGAATAATGTAAAGTGCTACATTTATAGGGGCTTTTGGGTCACAGAGGGCTTCCTTGGTGGCTTAGTGGTAAAGAATCTGCCTGCAACGCAGGAGACCTGGGTTCAATCCTTGGGTCAGGAAGATCCCCTAGAGAAGGGAATGGCAGCCCACACCAGTATTCTTGCCTGGAGGATTCCATGGACAGAGAAGCCTGGCAGGCTCAGTCCATTGGGTCACAAAGAGTCAGACACTACTGAGCGGTTAACACTAACTTTGGGTCACAGAACATCAGTTCTAAATGGGGGCGAAAATGTTATCCTACCCAACCTCTTCTCTTGACAGATGGGGAAACAGGTCCAGAAAGGAAAAATGCTTTTCCCAGTGCCACTCAGTTAGGTAGGGCCCACCTAGGTCTAGAGTACATATCTGATATGCTTATGGGCTCTTTCTATAACTAGAAGAGTCAAATTTTTAAATCCTTGCATTGTTACTCACTTAGATGTGGATATTAGGAAAGTCACTTAACTTCTCTTAGCTTAAGTTTTTCCTGCCTATAAAGTCAGAAATGATGATATCTACCCGGGAGGAGTATTAAACATAACATAAGGTCCTTAGACTATAATTTCTGGCACAGAGTAGGAATTACACTTTTCCCCTTTCCCTTTTTACCCTTTTGATATAAGGCTCACTTCCTCAGTTTGAGGATGGCTGTTTTTTTTAACCTGTCACGCTTCCCCCTATCTCACGAAACTGGAAAAGAGTTCTTATCTACTACATTTATAAAATCTCCACTAACCTTTTAAAAATATCAATAGCCCTTAGTATCAGGATGGGATTTGGCAGCCATATCATTTTGCAGATGAAGGCACTGCAGCCCTTTGATCCCCAGGAGGCATCCAGTCTGTGTAGCAGAGGGATCTGGAGATGGAGTTTTCCACCACGTGATGTTAATTTTCTTAAAGGAGTTATAAAACTGCTCATTGGCAAGGGCTCAAGACAGTGAGCAAAAATCGGGTCTCTGGAAGAATATGCTGGGCTCCCTGTCGTGCGGAAGGTGAACGCCTGCTGTCGTGTTGCCAGTTCCGAACGAAGCCACACCGTCCTGCGTTGACTGCATTGGGCCCAGCTGATAAGGACAGCCTTCTCATTTAACTGTACCCTTGTTTAAGCGTTTTTCCTGGCACAAACTGCATCTTTCTTTAACAGATGCTCAGGAACGTTAGGTGAATGCGTCACTTTGGAGGCACCTCAGGCTTCCCTCTGTCCCTGAGGCTCCTTGACAGGCTCCCCAGTGGAGTCACATTTGAATGATTCACACCTTGCAGTGCCCTGCTTTCAAATGAGTGAATTAAAGTAGTGAATAAAGCAGGGTTGGAAAAGTTTGAGGATATCACCGTTTTATGTGTGGGGGGGGGAGTGGAAATAGACTGAAATATTAGCAGTGATTGTTTCTAGAAGGAAGGGCTGTGAATAAAATATCTTTTGGTTACCCTGTGGTTTCCATAGTTTGTAAAATGGGCCTGCATTTTATAATAGGAAGAACTTTAAATTTGTCATTTTTAATTACTGACAAATAGTGAAGTCCAAATGAAAAGTAGCCACATTTCATAGTGTGGTTAATAAACACTGTGAAGGGACTTCCCTGGTAGTCCACTGGTTAAGCCTGTGCTTCCAATGGAGGGGGCTTGGGTTCAATCCCAGGTCAGGAAACTGGATCCCACATGCCTCACCTAAGACCTGGTGTAGCCAAATAAATAAATCAAAGTTTATTTAAAAAATTCAATTAGTAGATCCCAGTTGGGCCAATATTTGGGATGCTAAGTGGGTTGATGTGGGGACTATAGAAGAAAGAAATGTTAGATGCTGGCTGAAATTTGTGATAAAAAGTTCAAGCCATCGCATCCCCTTTTGAAGTGTGACTGATATGAAAATAAAATAAAAATTCTGGGCATTCGGTAGCTCAGTCAAGGTATAGGGTACCTGGGGTCTGAGAAAAGACCCACATCCTAGAGGGAGGGTAAATACCAGGCTTGTGCTCTTGCAGTGATACAAACGTTTGGGTCCTCATGGTTGGTGTGTGGCATCCATGGTTGGTTTGAGCAGTGGTCCCCATTGGCACCCTCAGGGTTCTTCAAAGTAATGGTAGAAGAGCTTTTGTTAGTCAGCCTAAAGGAAGTCAGCCCTGGATAGTTCATTGGAAGGACTGATGCTCCGATACTTTGGCCACCTGATGCAAAGAGCTGACTCATTGGAAAAAACCCCTATGCTGGGAAAGATGGCATTAGGAGAAGGGCACAACAGAGGATGAGATGGTTCGATGGCATCATCGACTCAATGGATGTGAGTTTGAGCAAACCCCAGGAGATAGTGAAGGACTGGTGTGCTACAGTCCGTGGGGTCGCAAAGTGCCGGGGGCCAGCGTGAGGAATCCCACCCGTGACAAGGTCATGCGGAAGGAAGCCTGACAAACGCAAGGACGTGACGGCTTCAGGTGTTCCCCCTGGAATTTCCTGAGCATCCACCCCCCAAGACCAGAATCTGCCTGCTTTACTGTGTTATGCTTTCCACCTACCCTTCTGTCATTAACAGGGGGCTGTCCCCCCACCACCTTTTTCTGGAAAAAATTAGAGCTTTTAGATAATAAATCTCCTGGGCATAATACGAGTGTTTCAATCCAAAAACCCCTTTGATGGCTTTCTAGCCTGCATGCAGGACTCGTACAGCTGCACACGTGATTGTTTGAGGCCTCCTGACCGTAGGAGGCACAGGAATCTTAAAACATCCTAGGAATGTAGAGGCTTCCGAGGAGTCAAAATCATTAGAATAGGACTGATTAAAGGTTTCATTTGTTGAGCCAATACTTGCTGCCAAATTTTCATATCCTTTATTTTTAGATATAGTTGGTATATAGAAAAACAAGTAGTAGACCTGGTATTTGCAACAGTAGATCTTTGAGTTAAGTACCTTCTTTGTTATAACCCACTGCGCCTTTGTTCTATAGAGATGTAACTTTAGTGCTTTAAGGAGATGCAGATTAAAGAAAAACACTTCAGGGGAAACAAAATTAACATTCATTAAGGAAGAGCGCCAAAAAGTGTTAGCAAGCCTCTTGGCCAGAAGATAATGTAAATCACCTGAGACCTTTTGTATACAAAAGATATACAGAAAGGGTCAGGACTGTTGCCCCTGCGTGACTCTGTATCTTCCATTATGTAAAATTTAGGGTATATAAACACCTTTTGAACAATAAAGTTGGAGGGGGTTTTTGCACAAGCCTGGCCTCCCCCATGTCGATTCTTTCTCTTGCTCCCTCCCTCTCCTTTTCAGGCTGATCCCTTGGAACGTGGAGGCTCACTGTGTCTACTTACTTGTCCCGGCTTCTAAGATCCCTAAGAGAGAGAGCCCAAGGCGGGGCACTCTCTGATATTCAAACGGGCGCTGGAGGCCTAACGTAGACGGTGCAAGCTCCTTATCCGGAACTTTATTGGTTTTCCACGTAAACCAAGTTATTCAGCCTCTTTTCTCCACTTAATTTTCCTACTACACTATTTCTTCCTAATCTAATCTTGTATTAATAAATAAGTAAGTTTTTTCCTCGCAACGCCGTCCACGCTTCAAATTCCCTGGATCCACCGGGGCTGGACCCCGGCAGCAAAGGATCAGATACACCTGAGCAACTGAACAACAACAAATGTAGGCATAGTTGAAAGCAGGATTCATTTTGGTGTATTGGTGATTAATACCTAAGAGGTAACGTGGAACACAGACCGTCTCCATAGCTAAGTCAAAGCCATACATCCTATTTCTGGAGGGAGAAACAGAAAAATGGATTAATAAACTAATATATTGTGAATGATTCCCACCAATCAGAAGTAATTGCTCCTCCTTTGAACTCCTCTGGCCCTTTATTTCTCATTTTGTAAGTAACTTTATAGATAGTGGTCATCTCTACTGATAAACTTGTAGAAGGCAGGGATCCTGTTTCTGTTGTCCATAATGCTTTGCACAGTGGGAACTCAATAAATGGTTGTTTGTTGAATGTCTGAATTCCCAAATCATTGAATTAGCATTTTTCCTGCAAGGCCAAGGCAGAAGAGTTGAAGCCCAGAGCTTTGAAGTCTGGGTGGGAATCACTTATATCCAGTATTTGCAATCTCTCCCCATGGCTTCCTGTACAGTAAGATGGAATCTGTGCCCCTCTACTCCACACCTTTCCTCAACTTCTCCCTTTTGGTCTTAGTTATCTCTCACTATGTAACTAATCACTCCAAAAGAAAGTTATTTATTGTGTCTCATGGTCCGGGGTCAGGAACTGGGGAGCAGGCTCATTGGAGGCTTTTGTGGAGGCTAGCTACCATACTCGGCATCTACTGTTGTGATTTCCCAAGTGAAGGCTAGTGAGTGTAGCCTTGGTTCATCTCTCTGTTTATGTTAGGCTACAGCATTAACCTTCAATTTTTGTTCTCCCTTAATCCACCTTCTAAACTGTTGCTTTCTAACTTGTAGTTCTGAGAATGTTGTTTTCTTTCTTATACATCCCCAGTAACTAAAATGAATTCTCCATGTGGGCAAAGACTATTGTATTAATTATCTGTTGCTGCATAAAAATATTACTGCAAACTTAGTAGTTTATAACACACATTTATTATCTCAGTTTCAGGGGGTTGGGACTCCAGCATGGGTTGACTGGTTCCTCTGCAAGGCTGTAGTCAAGGTGCTGGTCAGGGCAAGGCGCAAAGGGGGAAGGATCCACTTCCAGACCCAGTGGGCTGGCTGTGGTTGTTGTAGCCTTCAGTTCCTTGCACATGGTTGGACTGAAGTTCCCAGTTTCTTGCTGTTTTGGCTGGACGTTGTTACTTTCCACATGGCCATCTTACAGCATGCCAACTTGCTTCTTTTTTTTTTTTCAGAGGAGGACAACACATTTACAACCTGCTTCTTTAAAGCTAGCAAGGGAACTCTGTCTCTTTGCAAGACAGATGTTAAAATATTATGTAATGTAATCATATGCAGATACTCATGTACTTTCCATCACTATTGCCATATTCTAATGGTTAAAAGCAAGCCATGGGTCCCCCCGCCCACACTCATTTGGTTGGTTGGGGGGTTATGCTTGGGTGTGTATGCCAAGAGGTACAGAGATCACAGAGGCCATGTTAGAGTCTGTTTGCCGTATGTATCTAGTTTACTGTGTCTTCAGCACCCTGAGCAGCGCATGACACATACTAAGCCCTAATATTTGAATGAATGGATGTAGTGTGACCGTTATGTTTCCAACTCCTAGTTTTAAGCCTTTTCTCCACTTCTGTTTCAGAGTCACTGATTTATTCTTGAGAATCCTCTACTCTCATCTGTCCTCATGGATGAACTTCAGGATGTTCAACTCACAGAGATCAAACCACTTCTAAATGATAAGGTAAAGACTGCTGTTGTCACTAAAATATATGTAAGTCCTTTCTTCGGTGGTTAGTTTATTTTCTATATTATCTGAATAGTAAGTAAAAACATATTTATCTTGACTTTCTGTGGGGAGAAAACTTTAAAAAATACATTTCTTAACCTTCTTCTTGATGTCTTGCCTCTCTTTCTTCCTACTTTTGTTTTCACCAGCCAAATTCAGACAAATTATCCTTGACGTGTCCTGTTCTACAGATAGAGATGTTAAGCAGAAAGTATGAGTGGGGTTTGATTTAGAATCCAGGTATCGTGACTTTCAATTTCTATAGGGAAAACTTAGCCTCCCTGGCTGGTAATGCTCACAGGCTGCGGTGCTCTCTGTAAGGTTTGTCCGGTCTGTGATGTGACCTCTCTGTCTACGTTGAGGTTTTCATCAAGGGTGCCTGGGTGTTGGTAACATACCTCATCTTTCTGTTCGTGTCAGAGAATACACAGTGAGCATCATAGTTAACAGTCACTAGGATTCAGCAGGTAAAGAGTGCTGTGATGCTAAGAGTTACCAAAAAGCTAAGAAAAGTTTACCCTCGCTCTTCTCCCTCACCATTCAGTAAGTGTGCCTGAAATTCCTTCTTTTAAGCCCTGTTCTTTTGATGTATTGTCATTGTCCCCTATTAAATTACTCTTCTAGCTTGGTATGGATGAGCTCATGGCATCCTTTCCTGGGGAAGTATTGATGGAAAGGGTAAAGTTAGGTAGGGTCAGGATGCCAACAGGGGCTATACCAGAAGATGCTGTTGCTTGTTAATCTTTTTTTGCCCAAGGCAGGGCCCTTCACCTACAGCTTCTAGGGCTATTGACTTACTCTGTTCACTAATTTTCTATTGAAACCTGACAACCCCATTCTTGTCCCTGTGACCTCATCTCTACCCCTATTCCCACCCCTTCCTTTATCTTTCACCAGATCTCTTGCTCTTCCCCTTGGCAAGCTGCACACTTTTTAAACCCTTGTTTCTTTTGTTGCTTCCCTTCATGTTTTCAGAAAACTCTCCCTTAAGTACTGAATTTTGGTACATGTGTAGTGAGTGAAGTGAAGTGAAGTCGCTCAGTCGTGTCTGACTCTTTGCAACCCTGTGGACTGTAGCCTGCCAAGGCTCCTCTGTCCATGGGATTCTCCAGGCAAGATACTGGAGTGGGTTACTATTTCCTTCTCCAGGGAAACTTCGTGACCCAGGGATCGAACCCGGGTCTCCCGCATTGGAGGCAGACACTTTAACCTCTGAGCCACCAGGGAAGCATGTGAAGGGCTATACCCAAATGATGGGCCACGAAGAGGAGAAAGGAAGTAGAATCTACATCTGTAACGCTTATGTACAGCCACAGAAATGAATAGTTACAAGGCAGGTGCAGGTAGGCAGTTTAGCTTCAGGAACTTAGAAATGTATCCTAAACCTGAGTGGTCACCAGAATCAGCTAGAAACTTGTTTAAAAATACAGATTCCTGGGTCCCCACTCTAGAACAACTGAATTGGAATCTGAGGGGATGAGGACAGGGCACGCACACCTCTCTGTGATCGGTGGTCCTCAGCCTTGGCTGCTTATTGGAATTACTTGGGGAGATTTAAAAATAACTGATGCCTAGGTCTTACCTCCAGAGACTATGATTGAATTGATCTGGGGTGAACGTCTATAAAAGCATCCAAAAATTGAGAACCATGCCTAAAGTGATTCTGATTAGCCAGTGTTGGAAGCCTGTGACCTGATGGATCTCAGACATTTGAGGACTGGGACCCAGGTAAGAGGACGAGTCTTTCCTGACCTTGGGAGTCCACAGGTTGCCTGAGGCGCCTACATGAAGAATTGCAGGAGTTAGCTGACTGGATGTCTCATAGAGAAGGCAGCTGGAAAAGAAAAGACTCGGCGACTGTAACCACAGAAAAGCTCTGGGTTAATGTTTGGGTCCTCATCTCTGAGGCTATAGTAATTCCGTGGCTGTGTCTGATGTGTGCCCAGATACTGTGAACAGAATTAGGTCTGCTCCCCTAAAATTCATATGTTGAAGCACTAGCCTCCCATGTGACTGTACTGGAGATAAGGGCTTTAAGGAGGTGACTAAGGTTAAATGAGGTCATGTAGTAGAGCCCTAATCTGATAGAATTGATGGCCTTATAAGAAGAGTGAGGGAAAGGGAAAGAGAGATACCCCTTCTACCTCCACCCCTGGGCAGATGAGGAAACATGGATGGCAGCCACCTGCAAGCCAAGAAGGGAGCTCTCACCTAAAACCAAAACCCTGCTGGAACCTTGATCTCGGACTTCCAGGCTCCAGAACTGTGAGAAGATAAATTTTTGTTGTATAAGCCATTTGCACAGCCTGAGCAGTCTAAGATACCAGGCATTGTCTCACTTCCTAACATCTGTTAGCTCTTCTTTGATAAGCCTGTGCTGTTCCTACCCACTTCCCACGCTCCATCTCACGCCTCTCTCCCTGGGAAGTGCTCCTAGCCCATCACTATTCATGAGCACTCCCCCTGCTCCAGCCAAGCTTTATAGAAGTAGATTGGCCACAGGCCCTCCTCAGATGGCGTCATTCCCAAACAAAGCCTTCTACCCCATTCCACCCCCCGCTCCCCAGTATATCAGTGCTCTGCCTTTGCCCAATAAGTGGGTGCTTTTGCATACACTTTGAAAGGTAATATGACAGTAGTGCTTCTCATCCATTATTTTATTTGATCCTCCCAAAGGCTTGGTGATTTAGGACACACAGATCAATTTATTCTCATATTGCTGATGAAGAAACTAGGGCTAAGAAAGGTGAAGTAGCTTACTCAGATTGTGTACCCAAGAACACGTGCTGTAGGACAGGGTTTCTTGATCTTGGCACTCTAAATGTTTTATTGTGGAGGCTGCCCTATTCATTGTAGGGTGTTTAACAGCATCCTTGGCCTCTCTACCCACTAGATGCCAGTAGCACCTTTAAGTTATGGCAACCAAACTTGTCCCCAGACAATATCAGATATCTCCTGGGGATCAGAGTCTCCCCAGTTAAGAACCTCTGCTGGTAGGGTATAAGCTTCCAGACTTGAATAGCAAAGGAAGTCTTAAAGTTTTTAGTTTTCAGGGAGGTTTTATTTTTGCCTAATAGCCTATCCTGCTGTTATTTGTTGGGTGCTTTACATACCTTCTTTCTTTTAATCATTAGAACATTCCTTTGAAATAGATAGTCTTCCTCACTTAGTAGATGAAAATCTGACTATAAGGTTTGCCCAGTCAGGAAGTGGCAAAGCCAGGACTGAAACCCAAACCTTTCCTACTCCACAACCTGAGGCCTTTCCACTGTGTTCACCTTGTAGAAGTTTTGGCATCACCTCTGATGCTTGCCCTCTCTCTGTAAGCAGAAACCTAGAGATTTATATCATTTCACAGCATCTTTCTGTCCATTCTCTTCCTAGATACATTCTTAGTCAGAGATATTGTTGTGTCCTTCCAGGTTTCAGGGAGCGAAAGGGAGTCTAGACCCAACCTGAAATGCAGAAATTTATCCTGAGCTGACTATAAGGAAGCATTCTCAAAATAGCTGTAAGCGAGGCTATGTTAACTTTTTTCTTGTCGTTTGTTGGTACTTTTCCCATTTAATTTTAGTATGCCTGTGATTTTGTCTATGGCTCAGAACTGTGAAGAAGTGGGTCATTTTGCCGTGCTTGCTTTGGCTCCAGTGATGAAAAGAAGCACCTGCCAGCACTTCTGTGTGGTTTTTATTTTTTTGAGACAGAATTATATGAAATGATTTTTTTTTAAATAACGTTTAACCATTTTCAGAGCATTTTCACAAGTACTATCTAATTTGAGTCTCCTAACTTCTTGTGAAGGAAGTAGTTAAAGGTATTTTTAACTCCATTTTACAGATGAGGCTCAGAGAAATTGTATGACTTGTCCAATGCTGGTGTCTAGTGAGGTGGTGAAGCCAGGACTGGACACCACGGATGTTGACTCCAGTCTGGGTTGGGGGTCCCAGGTTCTTCCCACCACCTGCTGCCTCTTGTTAGCTGGTTGTTCCAACCTCTTCCCCTCACCTCCACAGACCTGTATAAACAGGAGAGCTCCCTGCTTTGTGCTTCATTTTCCCTGCCTTCCTTTACCTTCCCTTAGTTCAGATACTGCTGAGCCTGTGGAAGCCAAAGACCAGACTTGAGAAGATAAATAGGAGACCACAGTTGGCTTCAGCAGAACTGAGGACCCACCAAGAAGGGGAATAAGTATTCAGTGGGGGGAACAAATAAGTTATTAATTTGTTTTTGTTGTTACAGTGGAAAGTGAGGTAGACCTTCTACTGGTGACTGGAAATAGGAGGTAGGGAGGATATTATAAGAGGAAAGGCAGGAAGAACCCAGGGATGAGCATTTTAGTCATCTCCAGGGCCGCAGAGACAGGCAGAGGTGGTTTTGCTTGGTCTTTATTTTTAACTGGAGGATAGTTGCTCTTCAATTTTGTGTCGATTTCTGCCATACAACAACGTGAATCAGCCATAAGGGCCGCTCCTTCCTGAACTTCCTCCTGACCCCACACCCTCCAAGGTCTGTAAAAACAACAGCAACACAGACTTGTTGACATTTTCATTAAAGAATGTTTGTGAAGTGCTGTTAATACATTGCTTGTACAATTTCCCATCTTTCTACTTTCTGTTGGTAAGAGTTATTGTCCTTTTTTTTTTTTTAGTAAACATGCCATATTTTATTCTCTTTGACAGTCTTTAATCTGCTTGTTTCTAAAACTTTTCCTGTTTTAACAACTGTACTTAAGTTCCAAGCTCGTCAGTTGCGTGTTACTCTTCCTCTTTGGTATTCATATCTTACTCAAACTGAGTATCTCTATTTTGAGATGCTCATATCTCTTCCAGAATGATGTTTATTGCCTTTACTAAGTGCCAGAATTGGGAATAGAGTAGTGAGTCAGACACTGCACCCCACATCAAGGTCACCAAACAGGTAGATTTGCCCCAGATCTCCTCATGTTGGTAGTTGGTTCTAAGGTCTGTCTTTCTGTTTTATCTGTTGCTTTCTGTCTTTTGAAACTATATGTTGATCTTGACTAGATCTCATAGTGGGAAATTATGTTTCTCTTCTGTCCAGTTATATTTCTATAACTGTCCAGCAGTTACTTGATTTTTAAATTTTTCTCCTTGCCTTCCCCCCTTTTCTCATATTTCTCTTCATACACTGATAGATTCTCAGTTGCTTTTTGCCTATTCTCCAGGCTTGAACTGAGAGAATTACTTTTTTAAAATTTACTTTCTTGAGCTCCTTCATTTACCTTCTGTACTTGGCCTGGAGCCTCCACCAAGAAACAAGCCCCTTAGCTGGCTTCTACCTTGACTGCAACTTTCAGTTATGATTTCTCTTTTTCCTTGATTTTTCCTTTTTTTCCTCTTCCCCTACATTATTCTATTGTTTTCATTTATTTTCTTGAATCCCTTTCTGCTGCTTAAGTCTGCTTAGTGCAAGAATCTCTCTGAACATGGAATTAATGCTATATTCAAATGGGACGGAAAGTAAAAAGAAAGCACCCGGAGCCTGAAACTTCTGAAAGTTTTGTTGGAGTGGAACCCTGCGCTACAAATATCAGAGACAGATAAATCCCCAGGGAAGTGTCCCAGGGATGTCTTTCCCCTTCCAGAATCTATCTAGTGAGCAGCATTGAATTTTTAATGAGTTCAGAGAATTTGACTGTAGTTGGCCATACTCAGATCATTTGGGGACCAGCTAATGATCTTCACTCAGAAAGTCTGGGCCCCAAACATGGTCATACTGACCCAGTCATATCCTTTCTCCAAGATGCTTGATCACTCATGAAGCCTGAAGCCAGACTCCAAGAGGATCTGACATCTTTAAAAAAAAGAAAGAAAAAAAAAAGCCAAGAAAACAAGTGTTAGTCTTCTTCTGATTACTAGTATCTTTTCTTTGGGAGGTGAAATTGCATAAAGAAGGTGCAGCCATGTTCTTGCTAGGTTCTCAACAAAAACCACTTTGGTTTCAGGAGAGAATTGCATCTTTCTAATTTTGGCATTTCCCTTTGTGCTCATCTCAAGCTTCAGCCTCACAAAATGCTTTTGAGTGTGATCACAAGATAGTGAAGAAAGGAATTCATGCATAAGGCAACAGCTGCTTCTCAAATTGCTCATCAGAATTTTTGTGTCTGTGTTCCAGGACCAAGATTTTAGTTCAGACTGGAGTGATATTCCCTAAGCTTTCTAAATAATCTCTAAGGGAACCTCTGGGAGCCTAGTAAGATTGAAGCTCTAATATGGTCTGTTTTGATATCATTATAGATTATTCCTCAAAAGATTAAATGAATCTTTAAATCATATTTTACAAAATACTAAGTTACATATTTTTTATGCCACACCAAATCTTTTTTTTTTCCATTGCAAAAGGTGAAGTACATGCTTATTGTAGAAAAGTTTCAAGAAAAGTGTAATCGCCCATAATCTTTCTATTCTGAAATAGTTGCTATTGTTAATGTTTTGGTATTTTTCTTCTAGTCTCTTTTGGTGCATATTTTAATGCAGTTGAGGTCAAACTTTTGACGACTGTTTTGTAGTCTATATTATTTATTCAATGACTGGGATGTAGTGGCATTGTTCTGTTGTTTTTGACCCAAAATCTTAACAGAAACTTGTTAGTATTTAATTTTATTACATTGGCTTATTCCTTTTATAAATATCCATCAAGTACCTGACTTACACCTGGTCCTCTGCTGAATGTGGCGGAGGGTGCAAGTTGAATCTGACTGGGGCTCACTGGCTGGTCATTTATATCCAACTACAACAGCCTACCCTAGTCCATGAGACGGCCCTCCCTTCTGCTTCTCACAGTCAAAACAGAAATTAAGTACAGTGACTTCTGTGAAGGAGTTCTCAGGAGTTGTGTGGGGCCAGTGGGGGCCGTGGGACACTACTGATCCTTTTTACCAGTGGCAGCATTCCTTGGGAATGTGCTCTCTGCATGGCATTGGAGTTGTTCCTTCTTGCCGTGACTGCATCAAACTTTATTTTGTGAACTTGGTTTCATGCTGGGACTAATACCTCGGAGTAGCTGTCTCCACCACTCTCTCCTCTTCTCAGTGTCATCAATAGTCTCTCTGTGATTGGTAATCTGTTGTGACTATTGCCACCTGTAGAGAGATAAGGGCTGCTCATCCATAATCTTATTCCTTCAAAAGCTCTCTAGATCGGCCCTGTCCACTAGAAGTTTCTGCAGTCAAAGGAAATGTTCTATATCTGCACTGCCCAGTAATACAGTAGCCACTGGCCACAGCGTGTGTGCTGAGCATTTGAAATGTAGCTAATGTGAGACTGAATTTTAAATTTAGTTTGAAGTGGCTGCTGTGGCTGTTGGCTGCCATATTAAAGAGTGCTGTGCACCATCCCAGCGGCCTCCACTAGTTCCTCTCAAGGGAAGACAGTTTGTTTCTTTGGGTGGCTTCTGTTGTTGTTCTTTTCTTTACCACGCTGCGCTGTGTGTTTAACCTCTGTTTTGTCCTGCCAGCAGTGCGAGTGGTCAGACACAGAACTGTTTCTAAGAGGATCCTCTTGACGAGAGATGGGATTGCTTAGTACTCCCTTGGTATCAGAGACCTCGGTCTTATCTGAAGGGGCAGCTTTGGATAAGGTGCTTATTATCATTATAGCTCCACGCCTTCTGGAAGGTGGATGGATATAACAGTTTCTGAATAACGAGGGTAATGAGGTTTGGGAGGAACTTTTATTTATGAGTCAGAAGGTTTTTTTTCCCTCCCAAAGACATCACTCATTTACCCTTTTTATACTCTTATGTCATACTCTTGCACCTCTGGCATCGGAAATATTACAGAAATGCCTCTGACTCATTACCATTGATTTTATTTATTTATTTTTTTTTGGCAATCCAACCTTACTCTGATACAGTCTCTTCCTAGAAGCTTGGTGACTTCTCCTTGGATCTTTTGACTATGTCCTACTCCTTAAACAATTCAGTGAGTTGTCCTTTATCCTATTAGCAGTTTCCTAGGATATACCAGCGTACGAGGAACTGCGTTTTATCTGTTTCCCTTCTTCAGTGACACTGCCTTTCTTCCTTGTTAGATTACAGAGTTTTCAGTCCTGACCCATCGGTATCTTTGTTCTCGTCTTCATCCTTTCTTTGCTTCCTTGTCCTGGGCACGCTGGCTCCTGTCGGTTGGCCCCCAGCTCCTTTCCTCCCAGGTACCTCCCGTGTGGATTGTGAATGTGTTCTCAGACTCTGATCCATGTTTTCTCTCTTCCCCCAAGCTCTCCCTGCTCTCCTTAGGTAGGGAGACAAGTTACAAGCTTTACTAGGAAAGCAGACTCTTTTCCTTCCTCTTCACGGGAAGCCTGCCAAAGTGTAACCCCGCCACTAAAGACGCCCCTGTTGCTGACATGCGTTGCCTCTGAAGCCTATTGAGAACCGTTTTAGTTTTACGGCAGCCAAGAGGCTGCACATGCGCTGCTTTCACTGTGAACTGAATCTGCTGCACGTTGGGGGAAACCACATGGGGAAACTGACTGTGTTTTCTGCCTTCTGTTGACAGAATGGTACACGAAACTTCCAGGACTTTGACTGTCAGGTAAGGACTGTACAAGCACCAAGGAGGGCTGTGTACAGGACCTCTGCAGTGCTTCCCTCCCTGTGCTGGTGGTCTTGTAGAGGTGGACCTCTCTTCATAGCTGATCATGATTCCTTCGTGTTCTTTTGATCACTGGATCAAGTTTATTTAAAATGATTTGCTATTGTGTTCAAAAATTGCTTGCCAGGCCCCCGTGGTTGTAGGTTATTGGGTGGAGCTGTCTTTTTACAGTTAAGATCTCCTTTCCTCAAATCGATATTTGAAACCGTGATCACGAGTGCCGTATGGTGCTCACCTCATAGCAGAGAAGGTTGGGGGCGGTCAATTTGGAGGGGAGACTTTACTAACAACAAAACCTATTCTAAAAGAAAGATTTAGTGTTATTAATACAAAAAGCAGATGTCTCTTGGCTATATCTCTGGAAACACAAAATTCAACCTGACTCATTAGTATTTTCCTAAATGGTAGTTCATCTTCGACCGCTTTTGCCTGTCACTCTGTTGCTAACTGGAAAATCCATAAAGTAAACTAGCAGTTCCATCTTCCTACTTTTATCTGTTGACTGGCCCTGAAAGAAATGGGAAGAAGGAATAAATACAGGGAAATGGATACCTTACAAACCCATACCGCCTGACTCTCCTGCTTTTGGGGTAGATGTGGTAAGTGGCTGTCAGAGGCAACATGAAGGAGACCCAGAGGGTACTAAGCAGGAATGGAAGGTGCAGGGAAGGCAGCTTCCCTGTGTCCAGGATTCAGCCAGCTCGCACACCCACAGGCAAATCCTTATTTTCAGGTACGCATTTTATGTTAAGTACAGTGGGATCTCTCCATATTAGCATTAACATCAAAAGGAGAAACTAGCAAAGTCCGACACGACTGAGCGACTGAACTGAACTGAACATCTGTCTCATAGGCAACCCAGTTATATCGTATTAATTTATTGGGTACCTACTATAGATACTAAACGTACATTTCTGTAATCCTTGGAGCAATATCACAAGGTGGTTTTTATCAGAGATGAGGAAGTTAAGAATCAGATTTCATAACTTGCCATGGGTGAAATTGAAGTTGAAAACCTCACTTTGTTCTGAATCCATCGCCCATTCTTTCTCACCTCGCAGTGTCCAGAGCTGAGATGTGGCAGGGAGTTGAGCTGTGGATAAAGCTGAGCTTCCTTAGCAAGACAGGTGATACTGAGACTCACTTTGGAAGGGGCAAGCTCATAGCATTGTTACAGATTTTTAAATCCCAGTGCCAAACACTTATTGTGACTGTTTGGTATACTTTATGTATACCACATAATCAGCCTGCTGCTGTTAGGAAATCATTTGTTATAAAAAGAAGCCATATTATTTTTTGGTAAATGGTGGCAGTCAAGTTTTGGTTTGGTTGTTTTTAATTTGATCTTTTGATCTAACTTCAGTTATGCTTTAGATCCTAGGTTGAACTAATTTAACTGCATTACTCTTAATACTTGATATAATTTACCTAGAAGGAGCTCATTTGAGAGAGGGTAATAGTAAAATTCAAGGTGAAAAATTCCAGAAATAGTGTACATTTTCCTACTTTTAAGATGCGAAAGCATTTATTTTCATCAAATTGGACACGCCGCTAAATCAGAATGTTAAAAAATTCTGTGCTTATAGCAAAATAGATATAAAAATAGCGAAAAGTAAAGAAATAAAAATCACTTGTTATTCATCACTGTTAATATTTTGGTATATATCCTTTAGTATTTTTCTCACATAAATATACTTAGATATAAATGAAATTGAGTTTTAGAAATTACATTATCAACTACTTTTTAATACTAAGGCTTAAAAATAGTCTGACAAAAATTCTTTGTATTTTGGGTGAAACTTTAATATAACAGTGTGTTCTGGCCTCATTAAATGCAACTTTTAGTTCAGAAGTCGGTGGTTATGAATGTACACGTTCTCTGTGTTCTAAAGAAGAAAAAGTCATAGGGCCTTCTTTTTTCTCCTCTGCACTCATGAATGTACTTCATTCTCACCTGTCTCTTTGGTAAAGGCTTCTGTGGTGTTCTGGAGACTGGGGGTGTCTCTGGGTCAGGAGTTTGGCTGCAGGTGATAGAAGGCCTTGGAGGTAGGCACTGGGACGCGAGACAGCTGCAGAGTGGCGCGGTATACCTGACGGCTTTTTGGAAACCACTGGGCATTCTTAGGAGACAAAGCAGAGCAAATCTAAAGCCAGCATTGCTACATTCAGCCTTGGCATCGGTGTTGTTCTTCAGCATAACTGTGGCATGGGACTAGCTGATGGAGCAAGTTCCTCTGGTCTCTATCTTGCCTTAGAAAAATCTTTACTGAATTTGGTGATATTCCAGGAAGTTATCTTAGCATCACAACTAAGCTCATAACTTCAATCTGAACTGTCTTTTCTTCCTCTGTTTTCTTTACTAATCCAACTACATGCTTCCCCTACCCCCAATAATTGAAAATATAATTAAAATCGTACCATTTCTTTTGTTCTTTGATTGTCTTAGTGACTTCAATACTATACAGCTCCCCTGTGGCAAATAGCAGTTATATTGAGATCTAAGTAATGAGAGGAGGTGTGATTAGAGGTGACAGTGCTTGGAACTGATATGAAAGGAGAAAACCTATCCAGTTGAAACAATGAATCAACAGACTTATTGTTAATTATCTACTTTTGTGCTGCTTAATTGGCTTCTGCTTGTGAGAATGTTTAAAAATTTGAAATTAGAACTAAGACAAATACTATAGCTTCTTTGTGTATGTGATATATTGCCTTCAAAAATAATTATACTAGGAAATTAAGAGGCACAAATTTATATATCTTACTATATACAAGATAAATAAGCTACAAGGATATATTATACAGCACAGGAACTATAGCCAGTATTTTATAAAAATTTTAAATGGAACAAAAAAAAAAAAATTTAAATGGAATATAATCTATATGAATTTTGGATCACTATGGTGTACACCTGACACTAATATAATATTATAAATCAGCTATACCTCAACTTTAAAAAAAAGGATTAGTAAGATACATGATAATTGAGTATAGTAAAATATTAATGGTAGAATCCAGGTTGTGGGTGTACAGATGTTCACTGTAAATTCTTTGAACTTAGATGTATGGTTGAAAGTTCTCATGATAAAATGTTGCAGGGGGGAAATAAATGTTTAATTTTACAAAGAAGTACACAAAACTGTTTTTCATTTTTAAACAACTCTCTCCATGGACATTTCCACATGTTCACACACATTTATTATGAAGTTGTAATCACTATGTTTGTATAAATATCATCATCATTATTTCTCACAGATTTCTAAAACTTCATGTGTAGTGTTTAATGTGTGCATATCACATGAGTAAATATGCTGTATGTTTAAAAACAATTCTTGTGTATAATCAAATTTGGAAAATTCAGAAAAGTGTAAAACTAAAGATTACCTATAATCCTGTTACCTAGAGATAACTGTATTTTATTATATTTCTTCCCAGTTTTCACTTTTGTATTCTGGTTATCAAAAGAGTACATGCTGATAGTTGAAGAGTTGGAGAGCACTTATGAAGTAGCTAGAGAAAAGCTTAGAAGCCTAGAACCCAGGGACAGCCATGTTGCTGTGTTTAGTTTGAGATATGTTTGTATGTGTATAGTTTTTTTTAATAATTTTAAAAGTTTATTTGATTGGTCATACTGGATATATAGTTATAGATTTCCTTTTCTGACAATATTAGAACACAATCCCATTTCCATTTTTAAACTCTCATTAAAAACAGTCTTTAATGGGGAATTCCCTGGCAGTCCAGTGGTTAGGACATGGCACTTTCATTACGTGGGCCTGTGTTTAATCCCTGTTCAGGGAACTAAGTTCCTGCAAGCCACATGGCACAGCCAAAAAGAAAAACAACTCTAATGGCTGACTGTTATATCCTCATATAGCTATCCCATGACTTAACTATTCCATTATTTTTGGAAATTAGATTCCTTATAGTATGTTCAGTTATTGTAATTTGTTCAGTTCATTGAACATTTTTCTGTAAATTTTATGTACACATTTGATTATTTCTTTAGATGGATCTTGAAATGAACACACTTAAGGATCTTGGCATATCTTGTCAATTTGCCTTCCACTTCCACCAGAGGGGCACTCAATAAATATTAATGGAGAGTGAAAAGCTGCTATCTTCCAGGATATATATTCCTGTAGAAGATGCTGATAATGGAGTGCACTCACAAGAATGGAATTCATATTCCTAGGATAAGAGCTCCAGACCTGGCTGAGGGCTGGGTAGTTTCATGCTGGCTGTTTAATTGCATAGTTCTTTAGAGGACTGATTTATAGAACCCTACTGTGAGGATGTATATATGTGACTGCCTCTTCTAAAGGGATTTAAACAGCTTTAAACTCTTGTACATCACTTGGTAAATGGGCACTATTACAAAATAAGAATTAAAGTAAATAACTGGAAGTTGCTTCCGCAGAAAAGAGGTGTTTGGAAAGAATTGGGATTCAGCCACCTGCTGTAGTCTGTTAGAGAGCTTGACCAGTTCCATGCTCCTCCCCTTGCCTTAAAGGATGTGAATGTGGCCCCAGTCCCCCTTTCAGCCTCTGTCCCACTGTTTCCCATTGTTTACTCCACCCACTCCTTGGAAAACTAGAATTGTTGCTGACCCACCCATACTTCTGCTTTGTGCTTTTCCTTTCTGATGGCCTTTGTTCACAAGTCCTCCCCTCAAGGTGCACACCTGCCCCCTTTTGGTTTGACTTTTTTTTAATTGAAGTATAGTTTATTTACAATGTTGTGTTAATTACTGCTGTGTTGGTTTGATTTTGCTGATTTGAGGGGGCGGGTAAGGGAGAAATTGATTATTAAGTTCTAAGGACATAGTTGACTTTATTTTCATTTGCAGAGAAAAAAGAACCTTACAGATTCTAAGGCCTTTGCATCACCACCCCGTCTCAGTTCCTTTCCCCGTCACTATCTCTCTGACAAGCTGTGTCACAGCGTGGGCCTGATGGCTCCCAAGGCCCCAGGCTCATGTCCTTTCAGCTTAGCAGCCTCGCTGCCGAGAGAAGATCTTTACCTATAAGTTGATAGAAAAGGCCAGGGGAGGAGTCTTGTTGGTTTGGCATGGGTCATGTGTGTGGGGGTCACACTCTCATCCTTGGACTGCTACCGTGGCCAAAGATTGGGGTGTTTGAATTGGCCAAATCTGTTCCTCTTCCTGTCTGGACTAGACAGTCCATATTCTGAAGGTGTTCTGGGCTGTATTGCATGTAGGTTAGTCGTTCACTGTCTTTTTCCTCATTGTTTTACTAAGGCTGTTTGAAGAAGATACCGGATTTGGCTTTGAAAAAGATAGATAGGAAAAGACAGATTTTATCTTGACATATTGCAAAAAGAGCTTTCAGATGAAGAGCATGATTTGTGAGAGTTCTGAGAGTGTGGGTAGCTGAAAAATAAAAGTAGACGTCTGAAAGAATGTTGAGTTAACTAGGCTGAAGGATGTGAGAGGTAAAAGGGGAGAGAGCAGAGGCTAGAGTTAGGGAAAACATATTACAGAACTTTAGAAAGGAAAATTCATTTACTGGTAGGCAGAAGGCTGAATAATTGTGGAGACAGATTCTTTTACTATGGGGTTAAATGAAGTCATGCAAACAAACTTTATACCACTATCCAGGGTAAGGTAATGGGGTATTATATTAAAATTTCCTATGTAATAAATAACAAAAACTGTACTCAGGGATCATAGAGAGGTCTGCTTATTAGAAACAGAATAAAATTCATAACTAATAAGAATGTTGATATTTCTAGCAGTATGTTGTCCTACAAGTTTGCCTAAACTGTTTCAGACTGGCCAGGGAGAAGAAGCACTAACAGGCATGATGTGGTCAAAATTTAAATTCTCAGAGAGGTATAACATATCAAAATGTGTAACTGGTGATAGCACATTGAGCTGAAGGAAAAGGACTTAGGAAAAAAGGTGAATATTGGTTATTATCAATTAATGGTAATAACCTAAACTCATATTAAAGTCTTAAAAAGATAATCTATCTACATCTTTGATTAAGAGGGAGAGGCAGCCCAGGATGGAGAAGTGTGTTGGGGACCAGTATGATCTCAGGCTGTTTTATAAGCCTGGAGAATAAGGGATCATATTTAAGAGGTGCATAGCCTTGGAGGTGGTAAGTAATCAGAGTGCTGGGGAAGATCTATGACCAGAGCCTACTAGGCACTCTCATTGTGCAGTCACACCCTCTAGAATGCTGGGGCGAGTGGTGGGGTAACTAGAGAAGCAGCCTGTGCAGCGGATGGTAGTTGACTGAGTTGGGAAGGTGGCAACAGCACCACCCCGGGCCTGACCCTTGAGTCAGCTCCGCAGCCAGAGTCTCTGCACACTCAGCTCGAGGTAGAGACTTGTTCAAGCCATCCCCACATAAGGTCACGAAGGATATATTTACGGGTCCACATGAAGGTGAGTGTCTCCTTTCTTTCCATATTTCTTTGAAAATGAAGAGTAACCCTATGAGATACTGGTAACCAAGGGTTGCTCCAGTGGGGCAACAAGATTGACAGACAGAGCCCAGGAGACAGGGGCTGAGATCTCCCTAAAAAGTTGAAATTTTGCGAGCCAACTTTAACTCTGAATTTCGTCCAGATTATGAAATGATGACAGAGTAATTACTTTGCCCTCTTGCCTCGTCTGCTTTTAATACGTCCTGTTTTGCCCCATCTGTTATAGCTCCCTTTTCATATCATCTGAACTTCCCTGACAGCTTGCTATCCCCTGACCCCTTCACTCCGCACCCACCCCCCACCTTTCTTGCACACACTGTCCCCATTAATTATCAGATCTTGGGAGGTCCTGCTAACCCCCAGGGCCAAAGTATAAATTGTTTTTTACTCAATTCTCAGCACAGCTGAGACCAAGCTAGAATACTTAAGCAAGACTGTACTGAAGGCTTGGATATGACAGAAAGAAGGCTCCAGCAAATAGACTGTTGGATGACAGATTGTTGCCCATTTTCATCAGTTTGGATTCTCCTGTCCTGTGACTCCTCTGGCAGGGGCTGGCTTCTCCCTCTCTCTTTACTTTCTCCAGACGAAAGACATGAGAGAGGTCAAAGCCTCCTTAAATTCACTTTCAGAATAGGTCACTCCCCAGAAGGAATCAAGTCTAAAGTTAATGTACATTCCTTCTCCAAGTTTTTGCACTTTAAATATATGTATGTAAACATATACAGTCAGTGCATTGTTGCTTTTTTAGAAAATCCGCATATGTAAATCATGTCATATACAAATCCTTCTGTGCTTCTATTCAGCATTGTTTTTTCAAGATTTTCTCTGTGTATTAATGCTTACAGTTCTAGTTCATTTTATTTTTATCTGTGTCTCATTATGTGAATATGTCATAATTCCATTTTCAATTTCCTTATACATGACTGTTTAGACTGCTTTCAGTTTTTTGATGTTATAAATGAGGCTGCAGTGTGTATGTAAATATGTACGAATACATATATATATATATATATATATCTGCATATCTTTTTGTATGTTTGAGAATTGCCTTAGATTATACCTAAAAGTAAAACTGCTGTAGGGTACACATTGCTTAACTTTGCTCGAAATTACCAAATTATTCTCCAGAGTAGCTCTTCCTGGTTACTGCCTACCAACAGTGTATGAAAGTTCTTATTTCTCTACTCCTTGGCTGACAGCATTATATGACTTAAAATTTTTTGCCATTCTGGTATATATGAAATTACATCTTACTGAATTTAATTTACACTTTCCTGTCTGCTAATAGAGTTAATATCTTCCTCGTCGATTTTCTTTAAGAGCGTCCTATTTATTTCTTTCACAGTACTGATCACAAGCTGTTGTTATGGTTGGTTGGTTGGTTGGTTGGTTTTTTGTCTGCCTCCCATGTAGAACATAATCTCTGTGAGAGCAGGGGTCACATCTCTCTTGCTCACTGTTTTGTGCCCCGAGCTCAGCCCAGGGTCTGGTAGTAGGAGTTCAGTAGATGCGTAGTTGTTTAGTGAATGAGCCTGGAGGAGAGGTTCCTCACTAAGTCTGACGCTGTGTGTTAGTCTCTCAGTCGTGTCTGATTGTATGTGACCCCATGGACCATAGCCCGCCAGGTTCCTTTGTCCGTGGAATTCTCCAGGTGAAAATACTGGAGTGAGTTGTCATTCCCTTTTCCAGGAAGTCTGACATTTACCACACAAGAAATGCTCATACAGCAACAGGAATTTGTGTCTCTGTATTCCTCCATCTAAACCCTATACTTTATTTCATAGCCAGTTCACAGTACCTGATTCTCTCCATTTCTTGTTTCCCTTTTTTAAGCCTTTGAATAGGAGGTAGCAAGCAGTAATAGAGAAGAGCAGAAATGCTGAGTCATTTGTGGTTTGATTTGATAGAGATATCTGCTCCAGCCTGGGACCTATAATTTGAGATGCACTGATGTTCAGCTAGTGTAAGATTGGTCTCTGCCCTACATGAGTGAAGAAACCAAGGCTCTGTTGAGGTTTATTGTTAGGTTGGAAGACCTTTGCCTTTGTTGGGATTCTTACTCACAGTTTATCTCATCTACTGTAAGACTTGCTGAGATAGGTAAAGACTTTCTTGGCAAAATTCAGTAGGCTAGGCATGATAATGTATTTTTAAGAAATATAGACATTGAAGAAGACTAGAATAAATTTCCATTGCTTTTCCTACAGAGTCTTTATTTTCCACCCAGCCACTCTTAGCACTATCCCAGCACCTCTGACTGCATCTTGTCCTGGCTTCATTCAGTTCCTGAACTCTGTTCTGACTACATCTTAAATTTTACTCATTGCCTTGGTTACGATCCTTTGGGATGCAAGGAACAAACCCAACCAAATAGCTTAAACCAGAGGCAGTCCAGAGATGTCTCAGAACTTCATGGCATACACAGTTGGAATCAAGAATCAGAGCAGTAGAAATGCTTATTATACACAGTTGGAATCAAGAATCAGAGCAGTAGAAATGCTTATTATAAGCTCCCAAGTTTACTTCTCTTTTCAAGAGAAGAACCAAACTAAGGATGGAATGTCTTAGTCCCAATTACACATTCTTATGAAGAGACTTAGCATGGACCAAATGTTCACCTGACTTCAGTGAACCATAACCATAAGATTACAGTCTGCAAGCCAGGTGGCCAAGAGCCTTTCCTGTGCTGTGTGGATGGCACAGAACGGCAACTCCCAGGGAACAGGAGAGATTTTAGAAAGACACACTCACAGGTGCTACCAAATTTATCAGTTGCTGCATATGCATTTAGAGGATCTGAAACCTCTGCCTTTTTACTTAGCAGCTTCTTCATATCTTCTGCTTCCTTCACTTGCTTTCTGCAGGTCTTTCCTGGCTTCTTAGTCAACTTGCTGATCTCACCATAGCCAGTTGTGAATATATTCTCAGCAGATACCCTGGCTTCCCCCACTTAAGAAAGTGAGCTTTGTAGATAAGGTGCATTTTTTCTTCATTTGTTTGTCTGTTTATCTGGAAGGAGTTAAAAAGTAGGACTATCCTATGTAACATAACATCTCTCTAGTAGGCTTATGGTTCAGTGATGTGTCCTGCCCCAGCTAGTGGGAAATAGTGGTGAATTCGGGTATCATAAAACTTCAGCAGCCTGGGCAGTGCGTTCTGCCCTTGCTAAGACCTTTACGTTCTCTTGTTACAGGAACATGACATAGAAACAACTCACGGTATGGTCCACGTCACTATCAGAGGCCTGCCGAAGGGAAACAGACCGGTCATTCTGACATACCATGACATTGGCCTCAATCGTATGTATTTGATTTTATACCGTTCCTTTTTATTATAACACATAATCTTTGTATATTTTTTAAAAACACAGAAGAAACCCCAGTATTCTAATAGAACATAGGTTTTCTCCTCTTTGCCTTATCCTCGTTGCTACTTGTGTTAATGGCAGAATTGAAGTTCCTGGGAAGTATGCAGCTAAGTGCATTTTGGGGAGTACTGGGATTTTATCTCATTTTGTGTCACATTTGCTAAAGGACTGAAGATTATATGATAGAGTGGTGAAGAAAGTAGGGTTGAAATCAGTTGTTTGTTTGTTTAATTGATACTCTGGGTTTTTTCATATTTCAGATTAGAAAATTCAGAATTTGAGCTTAACTTTGTTATGAGCCCTTCAGTGAGTTAGTAAAAGTATCCTCACTATAGCCTGTCCCTGGTGACTGTAAATGGACCTTTCTAGGTGGTAATGTAAGAGTCTGGCCCTAGCCCTGGGTCCATGGAGTCTGCATTACATGTGTCTCTTTCACACTTCTCTGGCTATTAGAGGTGACCTGCATTTGAAGTTACAATTTAGTGCTGGAGCTTTTGAAAAGGAATTTAAGCGGTAGAAATTGAAGCAGTAATCCCTCCCTGCACCTTAGCAGTTTTGCCATGTGAGAAGTTTTCCACATGGTGAATGTAAGCAATAAGAAACTCACTTTAGCCAGGCTCCTGGGATATGATCAGTATCTCTGTATCAGGTAGGGAATAAGATACATGAAAAATGACAGTGTTATGGGTGTAAGATTGTTTTGTGAAACACCAGGATTGGCTTCCACTCTGTAGATATTCTGTAGAATTGAGTACTAATTAAATGTTCTTTTCAAGCCGTTGAGACATCTGGTAGTCAGCCTTTAGGGCAGCTTGAGTCAGACAGTTGTTCAGATACTTCATTCTAGTGAAATAGTGATTTAAAAGGAGTAAGAGAGGACGATGATATGGAATTGATTGAATAGAGGAAAAGTAAGATGAAATGAAGAGCTTGTGACTTATGAGTGTTTTGTTGTTACAGATAAATCCTGTTTCAATGCGTTCTTTAACTTTGAGGACATGCAGGAGATCACCCAGCACTTTGCTGTCTGTCATGTGGATGCCCCAGGCCAGCAGGAAGGTGCACCCTCCTTCCCAACTGGGTAAGGCCACAAGCAAGCCCCTTCTGGAAAACAGGCACTCAGAGAGCAAAGCTCCAGTGGGAGCAGTAGCCACGTGCTTCCCTCCAAGCTGGTTTTAGCACAGCCTGCAGGTTATACCTGTCAACCAGCCATCCAGTTGCTTTCTCTCCTCACTCTGGGAGGACGGTCATGGACAGTCTATTCAGGAAGACTGTATGCTTTCCCATATCCAGGAATGGCCCTCCATAAATGGGAGCCAATCATAAGACATTCATGTCTGGACACCCACTTCTTACTGTCTTCTATCTGTCCCTTTCTTCATCTGTTTTAAACCTGTCATTTTTGCCCTCTCCTGGAACTCGCAACTCCCTTTAGACCCAAACTCAGATTTCTCTGAGCTTCCTGAGAGCACCTCCCCAGCCTGACCTTCAGTCCGGTGACAGGAATTTGAATATCAGTGTAATCATTTATTCAGAGAAGCTGCAGCGTCAGATGGAGATGCATTTGACGAACGGGCACGTGGAGCTCTCAGCCTCAGCCTCTTCTGCTTTGCATGGCGGAGCTCCAGTCTCCCTGACTCTTCCCTGGACATTGTAATTATGGAGGAGACCTTGGGGGAGGAGTGAAACTACAAGCTGTGGAATGCTCATCCTTCCCCTCTCTGCTTATCTCCAGAGCTGCCTTTGCCAGTGATTGCTGTGAAATAGACCATTGCAGAAGAATAGCAGCTAACATTTACACTGTACTCAGACAGTAATCTTGAACACTGCATTACATACTTAAACCCATTTAATGCTTAAAACCCTATGGGATAGGTTTACTATTATTCCCATTTTACAGGTGAGGATACTAAGGCCCAAAGATATTATGTACTTTGTCCAAGCCTACATAACAAATAGTAGCAGAGCTGGGTTTTTAACGCAAGCAGTCTGGCTCCAGAATCTGTTATTCACTATGTCCAAGCCATTTCTGTACCTTAAACACAAATTGGCCAGTGACCAGTTTATATCCAGCAAAATTTAGATACAGTTCCTTTTTTCTGTTTTATGCACAAATGCTTCAAAAGCATGCCAGTGCTTGAAGTCTTTGAAGCAGAGGCAGGCTGACATCCCTGTCAAATGTAGAGCAGAAGTGCCACATATATAGGAAGTTGTCTTAAGATCTCTTTCATCTTTGATGGTGCAGTTTATGTGGACACTCCCTACTTTTCTTGGATTCTTGGTCTGAGTCAGTTTTGGGCTTGCTTGACCATCTTAGGATCCAGTGACTTAGATCAGGAACCAAATTCAAAAGCAAATAATAAAGTAGCTGGGTTATTCTATGCCTAAGTGAAACAGATCAGCCTTCATGATAAGAGCCCAGGATTTGTGACTGAGTGCTAGACCCAGTAAAGGTTTGTTTACTTTTGCGCTTAGCTGCCTAAACATAAGCAACAGACCAAAAGCCACTTCCTGAGTTGACTCTTAACTGCTAGAAGTTTACTGAACCTGAACCCCAATTGAAGTAGTTATTTGGGGATTAGAAATACCTAAGAACTCTGTGGGCTTCCCTTGTGGCTCAGCTGGTAAAGAGTCCGCCTGCAATGCAGGAGACCAGGGTTTGATGCCTGGATTAGGAAGATCCCCTGGAGAAGGGAAAGGCTACCCACTCCAGTATTATGGCCTGGAGAATTTCATGGACCAGTCCATGGGGTCGCAAAGAGTTGGACACGACTGAGCGACTTTCACTTTCAAGAACTCTGTACTTTTCTAATTGTTCTAGTGATTGGAAATTGTGAGTGCATTCCAATTCAAGAGGTATCCTTCTGGATTTCAGGTACCAGTACCCCACCATGGATGAGCTGGCCGAAATGCTGCCTCCTGTTCTCACCCACTTAAAGTGAGTTCATTCTGCAATTCTTCCATGTGGTTTTTGTTTTTCGAAAAAACACTTTCTGCTGTGTGTCTAATCTGGGTGCTGTGATGGTAATCAAAACAGTATGGTCACTACCCTTATGGAGTGTGAAGCTTGCATTTTGTTATGGAAAATAATTAACAACAGGTAAACAAATAAATAGTCACAGCTTGCATGCTATAGAAGAAATCAGTAGGGATGTGTGATAGAGAATAAAAGCAGGCTCTACCAGATATGGCTAACTGAGGAATACCTCTCTAAGCAGTCCTTTTGGTTAAGACCTGGAGGATAAAAAGGAGTTACCTAAAAAGAGAGCCAGGACAAGAGGATTCCAAACAGAAGGAATATGTCCAAAAGGCCTGACCCAAGTGAGCAAGTGGGAGAAAAGCATAAGGTGATATTTGAGAACTAGAACAAGAACCAGATTATGCAGATCTGAGAGATCCAGTGAGACTTTGGGATTTTATTCAAAAGGCAAAGAAAATCACTGAAGAGTTTTATGCAGGGGAGTGCTATCTGATTTAGTCTTTTAAAATAATCACTCTAGATATGTAAACTGCACATCAATAAAGCCGTTTACATTTTTCTTTTAATTACTCTAAAGACTTCCCTTGCAATCCAGTGGTTAAGATTCCATGCTTCCCACACTAGAGGCATGGGTTCGATCCCTCATCATGAAACTTAAGATCCTGCATGCTGCATGGCATAGCCAAAGATAAATAAATTAAACACTGCCAAAAGGAACCTTTAAAAAAAAAAAAAAGATTAGCTGTGGAGAGAATCTCCACAGGTTTAGAGAGGGGTAAAAGAGAAAAAGCAGGGGACCAGTTAAACTATTACAACAATCAGGCAAGTGATATTAATAGCTTGGCTCTGGATGCCTCCCAGAAGGTGGAATGGAGGAGAAGGCAGATGGAAGGACTGTGAAGGTGACTGTAGGACTTGCTGATGGGCTGGGTGTGGAGGTGATAGGAGAGTGAGCTGTCGAGGATGACTCCCATGTTTTAGTCATACTTCTCATAATCTTTAAAATCAACTTAGAAGTCATCATATCCTTGTTTTATAGATAGGGAACCCAGGCTTAGGAAGTTAATGAAACCTAACCAAATTCTCCATCCAGTAAGCATCAGAGCCAGATTTGAATCCAGTTGTATTCTTTCCATTATGCCATGCTCCCTTCGAACGAGTTAACCCTGTTCATATTGGTGTGTTTCCTTTACAGTCTGAAAAGCATCATTGGGATTGGGGTTGGAGCTGGAGCTTACATCCTCAGCAGATTTGCAGTAAGTACATGGAGGATTAGTCTCAACACCCTTGAGGCACTGCCTAGGTCACAGCTCTTACTGCTGTGTTAAATGAGAAGGAACTGTCGTGGATCTTATGTCTGTTTTTCTGTAAATTCTGTCCACAGATACTAGTTTGTATAAAGCCTTGCTTTGTACTTCTAGCACCTAAAAAAATGAGAGATGCGGGCAGGATATCATCAATAAAAAATAACTCTCAGAGAACATTTAGAGTGGAATTTCTTACAGCCATTAAAATTTTCTAAGATGAGCTTATGATACGTAATTCACATATATTACAACTTTAACAAAGAGGTTAGAATACAGATGCAGGTAAAGTTTGTCATAGGCATAGGAAAGAACTGGAAGAAAACGTACCAAAATACTAAGATTGATGATGTGTAATTAGATAATAATGAGATTTATTTTCTGCTCTTCATTATTTCTCTGTTTATCACATTTTCTATAGTGAGCATAATCAGAGGGGAAAAATTAAGCTGGGAAGTTTTTAGTTTACATAGAAATGTTCTTACTGATTTTTCCCAAATGCCTCCTGGGTGATAGGACAATCTTCTGAGGGTGGTATTACCTCTTCATGTGGTTTTAGAAAAAACAAGAAGTTGCTACTGGGGACAGTCTAAGCCTTAACAGCCCCTTATGTCATGTAGTCCCAAGGGCACACTGCCCAGGAGGGTAGACCCACCCTGAGCTAAACAGCTGTGGAGATAGCTGTGGCCGTCCTCTGCTGTGGAAATAAAAACCATCTCCCCCATAGATCCTTGCAAGGCAAGGTCATTGGATGGCAATTTAGGAAGCTGGTTTTCTACATGCTGAGTTAGATTTATGGAGCTGTTTTTCTAAATATCCTCCCTAGCACCTCTCTGACCTTTTTTTAAGATCTGAGGCATCCAGGCCTAGGAAGAGTTGACTAGCCACACGCCATTAGTTTTAGAAGAAGCTGAGAATGGGGCTCTCATACCGTTGCTTTGTCTCGTTTCAGCTCAGTCACCCAGAGCTTGTGGAAGGTCTTGTGCTCATTAACGTTGACCCTTGTGCTAAAGGCTGGATTGACTGGGCAGCTTCCAAAGTAAGACCAAACAGTATCCATTGGCTCATCCCTTAGAACCTTCTCAAAATGGCTTATCTGTTTTTTTATTTTTTTCATTCATACAGTTAAGGGCAAGAAGTCCTAAGTATACAGCTTGATATGAATATTTACACATGTAAACCCCACTCGGTCAATATACTGAATATTTCCAACTCTGCCCTTAATACTTCCTCCCTTTCCCAAAAAGAAACCATTATTCTGGTTTCTATTACCATAGATTGATTTTATATATTCAAAATAATAGAAGATGTGTTCTTTCATATCTTGCTTCTTTCATTCATCATTGTCTGTGAGTCTCACCTCATGAATGGAATACTATTCAACTGAAAAATCATGGGATTTTTTTTGTTGTTGTTTAGGGAAATGAGAATTTCCCTAAATTCTCATGCTTGAAAAACCATAAAGTTTTTAAAAATACATATATGCATAAGAAAAGAAGGAAAATGCTACTAGTAGTTACATCTTTGGTTGGTAGCATTACAGATGATTCTTATTTTTATTTTATATATTCTATATTTTCCTAATTTTGCTTTGTTTTTATAGTTATTTTAAAATATTAAGCTGTTCCATCTACCAGCAGACCAGATTCTGAAAAGTTTTATCTATTCTTCCCCACCTTTAACTTCCAGAGAAATGATGTATTTCCTAGCTTTGGATGAAATATATTAACATTGCTTTTGCCAGATATTATGGAAATTCTTTCTTACAGCTGACTTCAAATTTGTTCTAATTCCTGTCTAGTATGTGGGTACATTAAAACTTATATGAATACTCTTAATAATATGAGGAATATTAAATAGGTTATTAAATGATGAAATGAAATAGGTTATTAATTCTAATTATCTTTAATTTACAACCTGTGGATCATTGATAACCCAGGTGAAGATTTCCAGGCTTCTTTCTTACTCCATCTTTCCAGGACTACCTGATCCTGCTCCACCCATATCCGCATCTGTCTCCCTTACCTCCTCTTCTCCATCTCCACCCCCAACTCAGTACTTTACTTCTGTGCCAAGTCCACAGTAGGAACTGAGCTTAAAATCAACAGAGAAGGTTTAAGGGAAATCAGCAACATAATGTGAATTGGAAATTTTTCTGAAAATAGACTAACAGGCTGCAGATCTACACAGATTGATGCATTTATTAGACTGTGATGTGCAAAACTTTGACGTGGGGAAAATTAAGAGAAGAGCTTTCAAAACGCAAGAACATTCTGTAAACATAGCAGTTTCCTCCCACTCCTTTAAGTGAAGATAGCAGAAACTAGAGGAAAGAAAAAAAATTGCTTTTTCTTTTGGATGACTTGGGGAGTAGTTGTAAGTCTACCTTATTAAGCATAAACCCAGTGTAAATGCAGAAACACAAGTAGAAATTCAGTAGCAGAGCTGTGAGCTCTAGGTCCCACGTTCTCAAAGAAGTAACAGCCAGCATTTCTTCTAGCCACCTATTTCAAAGTGGGCCGTGTTATTACCCTAGAGGGAAGATTTTGTTTTTTCCTGACTTCTTTCTTGTTCTCAGATTTCTTGGGACCACCATCTCATGAAAATATGTGACACTGAGTTGTGTTTTTTGTGTTTTTAAGCTTAGCATATTTACAAGAAAGTGCACTAATAAAGTGGACAGATTGATAAAATTTTACCCATGCTCACTCTCTTGACACAAAGTTTTTATCTTTTTAGCTCTCAGGCTTGACAACCAACGTTGTGGACATTATTTTGTCCCATCACTTTGGGCAGGTAAGTGCCTATTCCAGCCAGGAGAGGGGTATGTTTATTAGCTTGTGTGTAAAGTCTTATTCACTTTAGGAAAGAAAGGGTTCCCTGGAACTCACTTGATTCCAGTGGGTTGACACTTTCAGCGCCATGGGAGATGCACATGGCGCCTACCAAAGGCCAGTCTTGGGGGAAGGCATTAACTCAGTGCCACCCGGCTCTTGGCGTTCAGAGAGATGAGAGAAGACAGCTCCCACCCTGCCCCCAACCCGTTCCCTGTAAGCTGCATGCCATCTGTTCCTGTTTGACGACATCACGTGCCTCACCAAGCTTCTTTAGAGCCAGAATGAGGTCTGGGAAGAAGGGCTGCACAGAAATAGAGATTTTAGGGAAATTAAAAAACAAACCAACTGCTACTGCTAAGTCACTTTGGTCGTGTCCGACTCTGTGCGACCCCATAGATGGCAGCCCGCCAGGCTCCCCCTGGGATTCTCCAGGTAAGAACACTGGAGTGGGTTGCCATTTCTTTCTCCAATGCATGAAAGTGAAAAGTGAAAGTGAAGTCGCTCAGTTGTGTCCGACCCTTAGCAACCCCATTGCAGCCCACCAGGCTCCTCCGTCCATGGGATTTTCCAGGCAAGAGTACTGGAGTGGGGTGCCATTGCCTTAAGATACCAGAAATGTTAGTGCTAAAAGAACCTTTTGTTCAAATCCCATGTCTTTCTGATAAAGAAACAAGTCTATAGAGGAAATAACAATTATGTGGATAGCTGTTGGGCAAAAGAGGTCAGGACCCCAGTCCTCTTTTCAGAGAGAAAGTAAGTTGAGTAACAGAATTCCTGTCCCAATTACAGTGTGTTTTTTCTTACACTACCAAAGAATTCTCAGACACCAGCTGGATGTCCTGCAGCTCAGCTCGATGACACGGTCTACCTGAGTGTTGGTCAGATCCCGCAGATTAGAGCTGAGTGCCAGTCACTGAGCTACCACCACTGCCCCGCCCCCTACTTCAGCCACTCCAGGTCGTCACCTGTGCTTCTGACCAACCAGCTATAGATCAGAGGTTCCAATAGCCCCCTCCTTGGGTCCAGTTTGTTTTCTAGAGCTGCTCACAGAGAAACACTGTATTTACCAGACTGATTTGTTATAAAAGGACCTAACTTGGGAACAGCTGAGTGAGAGAGATGCACAGAGCAGTTGTATGGAGAGGGGCAGGGAGCTCCCCGTCCTCTGGCATGCCCCAGTCTCCCAGAGTGGCCGTGCGCTCCCCAACCTGGAGGCCCTCCCACACCTGTCTTTCGGGGCTTTATGGCAGCATTCTTACAGACAGGTGATTATGTGGCAGTCAGTTCAGCGCTCACCTCCTTTACCCCCCACCCCCGGAGAGAAGGGCAGGGTAGGGTTGAAAGTTCCAGCCCCCTACTCACAGGGACTGGTTCCATGTAGAAGTTACTTAGGGGCTTTCCTAAAATCCCATCATTAACCAAAAAAAAGATTCTTTATCAGTCTCATCACAAGGTTTTACAAAGCTCTTTGCCAGGAGGGGGATGAAGACCAAGTATATATTTCTTGCTATAAAATCACAGGCACAGATGACCTATGAAGGAGGGAGGGAATGAATGAGCAGTGAGTGTGGAGAGCTGTGAGGTGTCTGGAGTTGGGATGAAAATCTAACTAGGAGTAATGCATGCTCAACTGTCACCTATGTATTAAAGGAAAATGGTCAGTGTGGAGAAAATTAACATTTACTGAGTACTCATTCTGTGTAAAGTACTTTGAAAAGTACCTTGTAGGCACAAACTCAGTTATTTTTTTTCATGTGGTTCTATTAAACTTATTTTAAGATGGAAAAACTGAGGGCCAGAGAGGGAACATAACTTGCTACAATTGTCCAGCTAGCAAGTGGTCTGAATCCAAATCAGGCTCACTCCAAAGTCCATAGTTTTTTCTTTCATTGAGATTGTATTTCAGCAAAATTACAAATTCACATATATTTATTTTTAACATTTAAAATTTTTATTTCTTCATTTTTGGCTGTGCTGGGTCTTTGCTGCTTTGTGCAGGCTTTCTCTAGTTACAGTGAGCGGGGGCTGGTTTGTTGTGGTGCACGGGCTTCTCATTGTGGTGGTTTCTCTTATTGAAGCATGGGCTTCAGCAGTCGAAGCACACGGGCTTAGCTGTTTTGCAGCATGTGGCATCTTCCCAGACCAGGCATCAAACCTGTGTCCTCTGCATTGGCAGGCGGATTCTTATCAGTTGTGCCACCAGGGAAGTCCTCACATATATTTTAGAGCAGAGGAGTTCTGCAGGGCTTAATACAAAGAATCTGTTACTCACCCCATTTCTGCTTCTTAGCGGTAACCACTTTAATTCTTTTAGCAGATTCTTTGGGTTTTGCCTCATTAATTAAGGTATTATTTATATATACTAAAGGACACAAATTATAAGTATATCTCAGTGACCTTTTATACATAACTCCTGTCTATCCGTCCTAAGTCACTTTAGTCACGTCCGACTCTCTGTGACCCTGTGGAGCCTGGCAGGCTCCTCTGTCCATGGGAATCTCCAGGCAAGAATACTGGAGTGGGCTGCCATTTCCTTCTCTAGGGCATCTTCCTGACCCAGGGGTAGAACCCAAATCCCTTATGTCTCCTGCATTGGCAGACAGATTCTTTACCACTGGCACCACCTGGGAAGCCCATACTCTCATGTAACCATCACCAAATCAAGATATGGAAGCTTTCCGTCATTTCAAAAAGGTTCCCTCATGCCCTTTCCTAATCACTAATTCCCCTCCCTAAACAAGTATTCACTGTTTTGTTACCCCTATAGACTATCTTGCCTGTTCTTGAACTTCGTATAAATGTAATTACATAGTGTATACTCTAATGGGCCTGTACACTCTAATGGGCCCAGCTTCTTTTGCTCAGTATAGTCTTTGAGATTCAAACCTGTCTTCCTATGTATCAGCAGTTCATTCTTCTGTGTAGCAGTCCATTGTTATATACCATGAATGTTCCTATGAGCATTTGGGTTATTTCCAATATTTTGCTTTTGTTTTGCTATTATGAATAAAGCTTCTATGGACAGTCTTCAGTCAGTTCAGTTCAGTTGCTCAGTCATGTCTAACTGTTTGCAACACACCAGGCTCCCCTATCCTTCACCAACTCCCGGAGATTGTTCAGACTCGTGTCCATCGAGTCGGTGATGCCATCCAACCGTCTCACCCTCTGTTCCCCCCTTCTCCTCATGCCTTCAGTCTTTCCCAGAATCAGGGTCTTTTCCAGTGAGTCAGTTCTTTGCATCAGGTGGCCAAAGTGTTGGAGTTTCAGCTTCAGCATCAGTCCTTCTAATGAATATTCAGGACTGATTTCCTTTAGGATGGACTGGTTGGATCTCCTTGCAGTCCAAGGGACTCTCAAGAGTCTTCTCCAACACCAGGGTTCCAAAGCATCCATTCTTCGGTGCTCAGCTTTCTTTATGGTCCAACTCTCACATCCATACATGACTATTAGTAAAAGCATAGCTTTGACTAGATGGACTTTTGTCGGCAAAGCAATGTCTCTGCTTTTTAATATGCTGTCTAGGTTGGTCATAGTTTTTCTTCCATTGAAGAAAAAACTTCTCTTCCATGAACATTCTTATATGTGTCTTTTTGGACATAAGCCTCGGTTCTCTTCAATTGTCTTTGCCTCTGTCTCTCTAAATATGCATGGATTTCCACCTGTTGGTTTTTCAGTTGTAGGCATTATCTTTGGCATTCCGTTATGAAAGATGATTTCTCATATTCACACACACACCAGTGCCATGACCCTCACTGATGTTTTCTACTACTCCATCCTTCCAATATAACATGATTTGGATTAGATAAATTTCCAGCATTTATACTAGCATGTAAATGTTATTCAGAGCTGAGCCATGACAGATTTCTTTTTCTGTACATTTCTCCTCTACCAAGTGACAATGTTAGAATTTTTAAATAAAGGATACCAGGGGGACATTGTAAGGTGATAGTGGCAGGAAAGCACAGCAATTTTTTTTTCTTTTTGCTGCACTGCATGAGGGGCTTTTGTTCAAGAATTGAACTCTCACCCCTACAGTGAAAACACAGAGTCTTAAACTGAACTGCCAAGGAAGTTCCTGTTCTGCCTTTTAAAAATATTTTAGCACAAGAATCAGGATTTGCCATACAGAAGATCTGGTGACAGTCACTCATCTCAGCTGCCTTCAGGTCACACTTTCTCCATCCTGTGGGCTTTTCCAGGGTCCAGTCAGGGGACAGAAGCTACATGCTTTGAATAGAGAAAATTTCATGTAATGTATCAACTGGTAGAAGGCGGCTTACTTCTTCAAGAGGAAAAAAAGGACTTTGAGGTGTCCAAAAGTAGCAGGTGGAAAACCAGCAGCTACTCCTAGGCTGAGGGCAGGAGAAGCAGGGGGACAGAGGATATGATGGTTGGATGGAATCACCAACTCAACGGACATGAATTTGGGCAAACTCCAAGAGATAGCGAAGGACAGGAAGCTTGGTGTGCTGCAGTCCATGGGGTTGCAAAAAGTTGGATGCGACTTGGCAACTGAACAACAACTCCTAGGCCAAGGGAATGTGGACACTGAAGGAACTGAGGACTTAGTTGAGCCCCCATCAGCACACCTAAGAGAGGCCCGTTTGCGGGAGGAATGGTTTCCACAGGAAGCGCAGCTGGCCAGCTGTGGAGAAATTTGCCCAGAGGCTAAGGGCCCTGACTTGTCCACAGAGCCGTTCACCAGACGGGGGAGACATTTGTCTAAAATAAGGTCTGAACAGCTGCAGAAGCTGCAGAAACTGCAGTTGGATGGGAAGAACCTGGGCCTAGGATGTGGTGACAGCTAGTCTAATAGAATTCTTGAGACCTTGGGCCAGTGGCTCCTGTGCTAAATTTAAACAAAGGACTGGCAAACAGAAAATGTTTTTATTTTTTGCCTGTGCTAGGTCTTTGTTGCTTAGTGTAGGCTCTTCGTTGGGGCTAACAGGCTTTCTGTAGTTTCCGCTCACAGGTTTAATTGCCCCACAGCATTTGGGATCCTGGTTTCCTCAGGGATTGAACCCACATACCCTGCTTTGGAAGGCGGGTTCTTAATCGCTTGACCTTCAGGGAAGTCCCTGTCTTCTAACTTTTTTCTTTTCCTTTTTTTTTTAACTATTTGTTTATCTGGCTGCTTCGAGTCTTAGTTGTGGCATGCGGGATCTTTGTTACGTCCTACAGATCTTTTGTTCTGGCATGTGGACTCTGCATGTAGCACACAGACTTGGTTGCTCCTTGGCATGTGGGATCTTAGTTCCCTGACAGGGATCAACCACCTCCCCTGCATTGCAAGGCAGATTCTTAACCACTGGAACACCAGGAAAGTCTCTCTCTTAACTTTCTTAATGGTGTCCTTTGAAGCACAGATTTTATTTATTTTATTTATTTGGGTTTAACCTAATGAAATATCTTTTTGTTTTGTTTTATTTGATTTTTATTGGGGTATAGTGTTGATAAACAGTGTTGTGGTAGTTTCAGGTATACAGCGAAGTGAGTCTTGTTACATACATATGTCTATATATCCACTCTTTTTTAGACTCTTTTTCCTTATAGCCTATTATGGAGTACTGAGTAGATTTCCCTGTGCTATACAATGTCTTTATTAGTTACCTATTTTATGTAGTCCAGTACTTTGGCCACCTCATGAGAAGAGTTGACTCGTTGGAAAAGACCCTGATGCTGGGAGGGATTGGGGGCAGGAGGAGAAGGGGACGATAGAGGATGAAATGGCTGGATGGCATCACCGACTCGATGGACATGAGTTTGGGTAAACTCCAGGCGTTGGTGATGGACAGGGAGGCCTGGTGTGCTGCGATTCATGGGATTGCAAAGAGTCAGACACGACTGAGCAACTGAACTGAACTGAACTATATATATAATAGAAGTGTGTGTGTGTGTGTGTGTCAATCCCAGTCTTCCAATTTATCTGTTCACCATCCCTTGCCCCTGGTAACCAGTTTATTTTCTACATGAAACACAAAAGGTTTTAATTTTGATCAAGTGCAGGCTATTTTTTCTCTTGTTGCTTGTACTTTTGGTGTTGCATCTAAGAAACCATCACTTAATCCAAAGTTATGAAGATTTACAACTATTCTTTCTCTTTAGAGTTTTATAGTTGACATTTAGGTCTATGGTCTATTTTGAGATAATTTTTTGTACTTAGTGTGAAGTTGGAGTCTAACTCCATTCCTTTGAAAATCCAATTTTCCCAGTACCATTAGAAAGACTTTTCTTTGTCCAGTGAGTTGTCTGGGTTCCCTTGTTGAAAACCAGTTGACCGTAAATGTAAGGATTTATTTTGGAAGGCTCATTTTTATCTTATTGATATTTGTCTATCCTTATGCCAGTATCACAAAAAGACTTAGCAGCAGCAGCAGGTGGTGCCGTGGTGAAGAACTGCCTGCCAATGCAGGAGATGCAAGAGACGCAGGTTCGATCCCTGGGTTGGGAAGACCCCCTGGAGAAAGAAATGGCAACCCACTTCAGTATTCTTGCATGGAAAATTCCATGGACAGAGGAGCCTGGCGGGCTACAGTCCATGGGGCTGCAAAGAGTTGAACACAATTGAGCAATTGAGCACATACCCATATACACGTATACACATACCCACATACCCATATACCATACCCATATCACAGTATCTTGATAACTATAATGATTTCTATAAAGTAAGAACATCCTCACAATATGTACATATTGTGTGTTTAATTAAAAATGCGTGTAGCCACAGACAAGAGGTTGTCACAAGGCTAATGAGTTCATTTAAAATTTAAACAAGTGAATGCATGTATTACTCTTACTGCTTTGAAATGGAAGCATATAAGATTTCTATACACTAATCTCATCTTCACTAGTAAAAATACAATGATAACCCCTTTTTAATCTGTCAAATTAGCAGAAGTCAAAAAGAGTCATCATCTGTACTAGCAAGGGTGTGGGAAAACAGTATAAATAAATGAGAAGGCCCCATATGTCCTGATAAGGAGTGACCTCAGTGCAGAATAGTATGTCGAGCACACTACAGTTTGTGTTCTAAAGAAATGTGA
This sequence comes from Redunca redunca, assembly GCA_006410935.1. Classification (NCBI taxonomy): domain Eukaryota; kingdom Metazoa; phylum Chordata; class Mammalia; order Artiodactyla; family Bovidae; genus Redunca; species Redunca redunca. The sequence continues at coordinate 69,781 of SJYQ01096594.1, forward strand.
GTGATAGGGTGCAATTTACACATAACAGCTTTTCCTAGGGTGTTCCAGTAGCACGTAAGCCAGTTTTACCCCTTTTATACCAGTATTACTTCTGCGGCTTTTTTATCTCAAACTTCTGCTCAAGTTCCTCTTCAGACTTTGAAGGGGAACTGTAGAGGTCATTTCATCTCTGATTGCGATGTGGTTCATTTGTTGTTCACTTTTCTTAATATCTTCAGCATTTATCAAGTTTCCTTGGAGTGGCTCCAGTGCCCTTTGTTTCAGGGACACTCTGATTCAGTTGGTCAGTTTCCTTCTGTATTCTTGGCTCGCTTTCCCCATGTAGTAGTGAGAATACTCACACAAGTTCTCCTTACCTTGGTTTCTCCCAAGGTTTGTGGCGGTGACCTTTGCATACTGCTTTAGATTAACTGACTCTCACTACGCCTGATATATTTTTTCCTCCAGTGTAAACCCTTTTCCTTCTGCTTAAAACTGTCCATATTACTGGTGTATGTGTGTGTCCATATATGTACATATATACTTACATATACAAAAACCTGGCAGCTGGTTCTAGTGGCCTCCGAGAAGGCCAGCAAGATAAGGATCATTGGATATGGGTAGTAAGGAGGGAGATTTTCTTTTCACTGATAGACTCTTGTTTCTCTTGAGTTTTATACAGGGCTTATAGCCAGTATTTTACAGCAATTTTATTTATTGCCTTTTGGCTTCACTGGGTCTTCACTGCTGCATGCGGGGACTTCCTCTAGTTTTGGTAAGCAGGGCTGCTTTCTTGTTGCAGAGCACAGACTCTAGAGCAAGAGCTCAGTAGCTGTGGTACACAGGCTTAGTTGCCCCCCAGCATGTGAAATCTTCTGGACCAGGGATTGAACCCGTGTCCCCTTCATTGGCAGGCAGACACTGCACCACCAGGGAAGTCCCTGTAATAACTTCAAATGGGACATAATCTATAAAAATTTTGAATCACTATGTGGTATACCTGAAACTAATATTATAAATAAACTCCACTGCCTCAAAAAAAAAAACCCATAATATTGGTAAATAAATGATAAATTGACTTAATCACTAAAATATTAATAGAATGTAATATGTAGTTTTAGAATGCATATTATTAAATAATAGTATATAAATAGATATTACACCCACTATATTGATGAAAATATAGATAAGTTAATGATACAGATTTATGACTAGTAAGAGAAGTGTTACTTTCGTTTATTTTATATGTTAAATTCATATAGCATTTCTTATTTAATCCTTAAAACATCCCTTTCGGGTAACAGGTTGTTCTCTTCATTTTACAGCCAAGACTCTGTCTCTATGAAAGTGCCAGAACATGAATAAAAGACAAATAAGGAAATTAGGGTGAGAATGCAAACCAAACAAGATAGATTTGTACTGTAGCTCAGAAGTTCACCTGTGTCTTGTTTTCATTGTTCTAGGAAGAGTTGCAGGCCAACCTGGACCTGATTCAGACCTACAGACTGCATATTGCCCAAGATATCAACCAGGAAAACCTACAGCTCTTCCTGGGCTCCTATAACGGGTACAGTTGGTTCTGTTCCTTCACTTAGATGCAGACGAGGTCTGAGAAGCTAATGGATATTTAAGAGAGAATCAGAAGGGGAAGTAAACTGCTTCTTAACAGTGTTGTATGATGGGGTTACTTTCGCACTTTCACAACAGTAGAAGAGGAAGAGCTTTCAGATAGATATGAAAACAGCTTTCAAGAAGAATGAATGAACTGAATGCTGTTTCAGGCATATTCACCTAGCAGTTGTATTTTTAAGATGTTTTGAGACCAAAAGGACCTAAAAGTTATGTACACACAGAAAAACACACAATTTGGGTGACACTTAAAAATGGATGTCGAGGATAGAAGTTTGGGACCTTAATTCAGTCTCTCTGCTGATATCCTGTCATCAGGCAGAAGTGAAGTGTGAGCAGTAGTAAATTCTCTTTTGTTTGTGTGTTCCCAAAGCTGTCGCATTTCCCCCAGTTACTGAGAGAAGCCTGATTCTTATCTTGGGTCCAGCTTCTCCAGTGAAAATGTTAGCTCCTTCTAGCTTCCTGGGTATATGGAAAAAGATTGAGGAAATGTGTCAGCTGTAACTTAGCAGAGTTACACAGCCAGTAGGAGCAAAGCAAGTTTTGAATCCAATCTCTCTAGCTCCTTCCTCTGTATTACAGAGCCTCCTTATTTTTAGCTGAAAATACTACAATAAACTGTAAGTACCAGGAAAACAGTTCCCCTAAGAGGTTCCCCTTAAGAAATTATTCCTAGGGGCTTCCCTCATGGTCCAGTGGCTAAGACTCCACCCTCCCAATTCCCGGGTCCTGGGTTCGAGCCCTGGTCAGGGAACTAGATCTTGCGTGATGCAAGTACAGATCCCACATGTGGCAACTTAGAAGATCGAAAATCCCATGTGCTGCCACTAAGACCCAGCACAGGCAAATAAATAAAAGCAAATATTAAAAAAAAATTATTCCTGTAAAGTAATTGGAAAATTAGACACTTAGGACTTGAGGATTTCAGCAGCATTGCTGTTCAGTTTTCAAGTTGCCTCCTTTCAGCATCCTACCGAGTTCCTTCTTCCTTTTCTGTTCCACTCAGGATGCCACTGACGAGGCTACTTATGAACAAAATCTAAATAATCTCTTCCCTTGTCAGGTGTAAAGGAAAGATAATTTTCAGATTCTTTGATACCTGTGGGTTTTCACATCCAGGAAATAACCTGAGTTGCCATGATTTTACCTGAAACGTGCGTTGTTTCCTTTGTGTCTCTCTAGACGTAAAGACCTGGAGATTGAAAGACCCATTCTGGGACAAAATGATAACAAATCAAAGACATTGAAGTAAGTCTCTTGGTCTGCCCACTATGTCGCTAGGTAGACCTGCCTTTGAGAGGAGTCAGTGTCTGTGGAGTGTGTGCGCTCCCAGCTGATGTCCTATTTGCCTTCCCCCAGGTGCTCTACTTTACTGGTGGTTGGTGACAGTTCACCCGCCGTTGAGGCTGTGGTAAGTATGTCCTGGCATTGTGAAGATGAGTAAGGTGAAATACAATAAGTTGTTTGTAGCACACTGCTGATGCACTGGAAACAGCTGGTAGATACTAGGTTTTGTTATTTCTGATTACACATATCAGGTTTGTGCTTTGTTATCCAATCTGGAAGAATAATTCCTCATTGATCACTCTGTTTCGTCAGAAGGGATCAATAGTGCCCAGACTGTTTTATATGGTTCAGTTCATTCAGTGGCAGGTAGTACCAGTAAATGCCATTTGCTTATCATCAGATTTCTGACAGCCTTGGCCTTCTGCAGCCACCACAAGTCTGGAACTGTTTCAGCTGGCTGGAGGGTTGCTGAGAGCCTGTGTACTTTTCTCTACCTCTTTCTCAAGCACGTAGCACATTGGTAAAAATAATATGTGTTCATTGTAGAAAATTGGTAAATAGAAGGACAGGAGGAAAAAAATCATGATCCCGAAGACAAGCCACCATGTTTTTCTTCAACATAGATACTGCTGTTTAATCACTAAGTCATGTCCAACTCTTTTGTGACCCCATGGACGGTAGCCTGCCAGGGCCCCCTGTCCATGGGATTTCCCAAGCAAGAATACTGGAGATGGTTGCCATTTCCTTCTCCAAGGGATCTTCCTGACCCAGGAATCCAACTCATATCTTCCGTATTGGCAGGCAGATTCTTTATCACTGAGCCACCAGGGAATCCCCACAGCATAGATTGGATGATACTAAATATACAAGTTTTAGAGACCTGATCACTTAACACTGTATACAGTTTAGACTTGTAAATACACCCTTGCTTATATAATTTCATTCTCTTGTTGACTATTTATGGTTGTGTACCATTAATAATGTTGCTGTTGAACATCCATACAGAATATTTGCCTGAATTTTTGATCATTTCCCTGGGATGAGATGGAAATAATGTGTCAAAAATCATATACCTTTGTAAGGTTTTTAATGCCTTTTGTCAGATTCCTTTCCAGAAAAGATATAACAGTGTGTTGCCGCTGGCAGTGTAGGAGAGTGTCTGTTGCACAACATGCTGTTCAGCATTGGACTTTTCAGTTATTAGTAGTTAATTTGGTTAATTTGGTTAAAAATTAACTACTGTTAACCACTGTTTTAATTTGCACTTCTTTAATTACACATGAAGCTTTCAGTTTTTCATGTCTGTTATCATTTTCTTGTCTTTCCCACATATATAACATAACTTAAGTTTCTGCATGAAATGATCTGGTTTTCTTTGGCCACCTTTACTTCTTTAGCTGAAAAGGTGGAGATACATGTTTTTGATAGATCTAGCATGTGTACTTAACACAGAAAAATAGTATTGTTTATAGAAAATACCCATAATGAGAATTTTCTAATGATGCTGAGTTGTCTTTCTAAAATTACATGGACTTAAAGTAAGTAATGTTACCAATCATTTTTCAAGATTGTATAAGTTGGCCATACATATACGGTCTTTTTCTCTTTCTGATTCCATACCTTCAGTGTGTATAGAGAATAACTTCAAAATGCCATCTATACCACAAACTAGATGCTCTTCTAGACACATTCAAAACTAACTCCCCTGCCAGAGCCTTTTATCCCCTGAATTGGTAGGGATTAGAGGGCTATCCATGTGTGGAAGAGCAGGAAGAAATTCCACAAGTTTTAGTCTCTAGCTATTCTTGCTCACTTATTCATTCAGTATCATTTTTTGAGTTTCTCCTATTTGCTCAGTGGGCTTCCCCGGTGGTTCAGCAGTAAAGATCTGCCTGCCAGTGCAGGAGATGCAGGTTCAGTCCTTGGGTCAGGAAGGTTCTCCTGGAGAAGGAAATGGCGACTCACTCCAGTATTCTTGTCTGAGAAATCCCATGGACAGAGGAGCCTGGCTGGCTCCAGGCCATGGGGTCTCAAAGGAGTTGGACATACTTAATGACTAAACAACAAATATTTGCTCAGTGCTCTGGAGAATACATAAATGAATAAGATGGTGTCTTAGCAAGACTGCAAGGAGATCAAACCAGTCAATCCTAAAGGAAATCAGTCCTGAATATTCATTGGAAGGACTGATGCTGAAGCTGAAACTCCAGTACTTGAACCACCTGATATGAAGAACTGACTCATTGGAAAAGACCCTGATGGAAAAGATTGAAGACAGGAGGAGAAGGGGACGACAGAGAATGAGATGGTTAGGTAGAATGACCGATTCAGTGGACATAAATTTGAGCAGACTCTGGGAGACAGTGTAGGACAGGGAAGCCTGGCGTGCTGTAGTCCATGGGATCACAAAGAGTTGGATACGACTGAGCGACTGGACTGAACTGGAGTCTTAGCATTTGGACCTGGGGAGAAAGCAGACATGTTGAAAACCAACCATTGTTCTTGGCCTACTATATCCTGAGCCTTCGTCTTACACAGTTACAGAAATTACAAAGTGATGAACCAAGGAAAAACATGCTTTATTATATTAAATACAGACTTAGGAGTCATTCTTCCAGAAGATACTTATTGTATATCTAGTGTGTTCTCAGCACTTTGCCTGGCATTTAGGGATCAAGTTTTTACATTCTTTTTTTTTTTGGTCGGGCTGGGTCTTAGTTTCTGCGTGAGAGCTTTCTCTAGTTGCAGAGAGCGTGGTTACTCCAGTTACGGTGCATGGGCTCCTCTTGCTGTGGGCCACAGTTTCCAGGCGCATGGGTTTCAGTAGTTGCAACACAGGGGCTCATTAGTTGTGGCTCATGGGCTCAGTAGTTATGGCGCACAAGCTTGGTTGCTCTGTGACATGTGGCATCTTCCCAGACCAGGGATTGAACCTGTGTCCCCTGCATTGGCACGCGGAATCTTACCCAGTGTGCTAACAAGGAAGTCCTACATTCTGCCTTTTAGAGCATATTCTGTAGTAAGTGAACAGGTACATTTGTTGACTGCCTGTATTGGCGTTTTTATAAAGAAGAAACCTTGACTTGATGATCCTGGCTTTTAGATCATCCCCTGATTTTAGAAGTTTTGAGTACCCACCCTTCAGCCATCCCCAGAGTAAGCATTCAGCTGGATTACTGGTTCTTGCCTAGGTAGTTTCCATGACTTCTTAACTGGCTCACTGCCTTTGCAGTCTGTCATACAGGCCACTGCTGGTTATTTTCCTGAAACAGTTCACATCCTGTCACCTCAGAAACCCTCTGTGACTTCTTGCCGTCCACAGTCAGCTCAAGTTTTCTCACCATCTCCCCACAGTGCATCCTCATACACCATATACTGGTCTCTGTAACCCCACACATGCCCGGCACACTCACCTTGCATCCCCTGGGTCTTTGCTTCTGCTTCCCCCTGACTCTGGAAGCCTTCAAATGCCCACCCCTTCTTACTCTGGCTATAGAAATCCTATTTATCCTTCAGTCCTCACTCAGCTCAGAAGTGAAGTTTTCAAGTACTTTCATTCTGCCTTGGGGCTTCCCTAGCGGCTCAGCAGTCAGGAATCAGCCTGCAGTTCAGGAGACACGGGGGTTTGATCCCCAGGTTGGGAAGATCCCTTGGAGAAGGAAATGACAACCCACTCCAGTATTCTTGCCTGGGAAATCCCATGGACAGAAGAGCATGGTGGACTGCAGTCCATAGGATTGCAAAAGACTCCGACATGACTTAGTGATTAAAGAACAACATTCTGCCTTGTGTTACATGCTTTTGCCCCTCTAGATTCCGTGCTCTTAGCACGGTGTTTTATGTGTGCTTGGGCAAGCACGTGTAAAGAAGAGATCTAGTGGATCAAGTTAACCATAAAACACTGTTGAACCATGAAACAGCCTCCCCAGAACCTTTTCTTTGAGGTCCCTGCCTTTGTGGATACAAAGATATGAGATACCAAGCATGAAAATAGACAAGATTGTAAATCTTAATTGTGATGATTGCTCTGAGAGAAAAAACCATAGAGAAGTTCAACTTTCGATGGGACAGCCAAAGGTCTTGAGGCTTAGAAGAGTCAGGGTGAGAGGAATGGCATACCTGCTACCTCTGGGGCAGAGGAGGTGGATGAGGAATGGGCACAGGAGGTGTGAGGGCTCAGTCAAAAGGACCAGTTGTGCTGGGGAACCATCAGGACCTCAGCAGGTGAGGCCCATAGTTCACTTTTTAAAGAAGGAGATAACTTGCCCTGCTGCTGCGTAGCCGTAAGAGGAATTAGATTCAAAATGTAGCTCTTTAAAGACTCTACTTGTAATGGATCCAGAAAATGAACTTAGCCAGATTTTTAGATCTACTAAGAAATACAAGATATAAAGTATATCATGTAAATATATCTCGTGTTTTTTATTTTGTTAATTTCTTTGGCTGATTCAGCCAAAACTAAGTTTCTCCCAGCTGAGCTTCCTGAAAGATCATTCGTGTGCCAAGCTATTTTGTATTTAGCAGTTCATAAAAATTATCTTTCTCTGTTTTTTTTTTTTTAGGTTGAATGCAATTCTCGCCTGAATCCTGTAAATACAACTTTGCTAAAGGTAATGTGTTTCCTTTCCTCACTGCCAACCATTAGTGAGTGAATTATATGTGGTTCAGGAATAGTTGCATAGAAACAAGGAAAACTTCTTTCCCTAATTCTCTTTTTTTTAAATTTTGTTTGTTTTTATTTTTTTACTTTGCAATACTGGATTGGTTTTGCCATACATTGACATGAATCCACCACAGGTGTACATGAGTTCCCAACCCTGAACCCCGCTCCCACCACCCTAAAAGAAATTATTTTCCCAAATATAGTCTAGTATAGAAAATTGCAAAATAGAAAAAAGAATGGAAATATAGAAAGAATAAAATTACTCATACTCCTGCCACCCTCAGGTTACCCTCTGGTGAACACATACATATATTGATCTTCCTCCTGGGTGGCGAGGGGCTGTCCTGGGTCTTTGTTGTGGTGCATGGTGCTGTGGCGCTCCAGCTCTGGAGCACGTGGGCTCAGTAGTTGTGGTGCTCAGGTTTAGTTGCTCCATGGTATGTGGGAACCCAACTCCCTGACCAGGGATTAAACCTTCATCCCCTTCGTTAGGGCGGATTCTTAACCACTGGACCTCTGGGGAAGTCCCTTTTATTCATTTTTAAATCATTAAGATTATAGGCTATTTCTAGCTCTGTGTCTGTTTTCCTCAACTTCTTGACATGTAAACAACTTCCTGTGTCATTGAAAACTTCATAAGCATTATTTTATGTTGTGAGATATTAGATAATGGATGGAAATTCTTCACAAGCTAAATTCCCTTGTGTGGATAAGAAAGTTTTCCAGTAGCATTGTCCCAATGAGGGTAGATGCGTTTTCTGGAGCCTGTAGTGGAATATTTAAGGGCCTGACCTCCTGGTCTGAATTTGGATTACAGTATATTTAAGTGCTAAACTTACGTTGCTTACTGCTGCTTTCTCAGCCTGAAAGACCTCTGCTTTCTTCCCTTTTTCTTTGAAGTGCAGTTAAAAGGAAAGTGCTGCCACTATAAGCAGCCCATAGTTCCTGGAAATAATGCTCTGATGTGACAAAACTCAGTGTTCTAGGGTCCAGGTGACTGATAAACTAGTCTAAAACATGAATTTTTTTTTATACGTATGTGGTTTCAGATTAGCCTTTCAATGCAAGTTTGAATCAGTTTTCAAAAAGTACAGAACTGAACAGTAGCCACAGGTGTGTTTATTTCTGGGCAAAAATGCCCATCCCACAGCATCGTGATGGAATTGATTCTCTGTTTGATAGGTATCCAGCTTGGAAATAGTCATTCCCAGTACTGTCTCTACGTATGAGAACTGTTTTATGATTCTAACCAGATTTTGACTCCTAAACTTCTTGAAAATACAGCCTGGGCTAATTAGGTCTGTTTTATACTTAAATCAAGTTAAATGTTTGTTCCTGATCTTACACTTAGAATTTTCAGGGAACTGACTCTTCCTTGTTAACCTCGGATTCCTGTGCCTCCTATGGCATTCCCATCTGCAGAATAACAGTCTACCGTCAAAGTTTTCATGTTAGTGAAGGTTTCATGAGGTTCATGTCTCTTTTCTAAAAAATGCCTGAATACTCTACTCTGTGAGTATGGAATACTTAACAAGTAGAAGGAAGAAGCTGGCCTCGTGATTGGCCATTGTGCCCTAGAAGCAGCGTTCTCTGCGGATTGGCAGAGTATGCATCTCCAGGGCTTGTTAGAAATACAAGTTCTTGAGCTCTGCTCCAAAGCTATTAAATAAGAATCCCTCAGGCAGGAACTTGGAGTTTTAATAAGCCTTCCTGGTTATTCCAATGCATGATAACAAAACCCTACTCTAGAAGTTTTTGTGCAGATGACAGTATCAATGTGTAAAGATTTATGAAGTGAGAGAGACCCTCATCACTTCCAACAGTGAAATTAAAGTGGCTGACCAAGCAGGTTGGCTGAATTCAGCATCAGTGCCTGATCATAGACCTCCCCTTAGTCATGAAGTGGAGACAGTGTTTAGAGTTGAAAGGGAACTTTTAAGAGTTTGGTGCCCTGAGAAGTAGGGGTCACACTGCTTGAGGACTCTGGAAGTAAATCCTCCAGGTAGAGGCAGAACCAAGGTAGTAGTTAATGTTAGTATCACCCGAATGGAAAATTCCTGACATGGACCTGAAAGCCAGGCCCTGCACTACTGATTAATAAATAGTGAATAATCTTTCAGAATTATATCCAAAGTTATTGCTAGAGTTTAGGTCTGTGTATAAGAGTGCATTGAGGAGGGACTTCCCTGGTGGCTCAGTGGTAAAGAATTTGCCTGCCAGTGAAGGGGATATGGTTCAGTCCTTGATCTGAGAGGATCCCACATGGCCATGGAGCAGCTAAGCCCGTGTGCTGCAACTACTGAAGCCCACAAACCCTAGAGCCCCCGCTCCACAGCAAGAGAAGCCATCGCCACGGGGGACCTGCATTCCACAAGCAGAGAGTAGTCCCCGCTTTCTGCAACTAGAGAGAGCATGAGCGCAGCAATGAAGACCCAGGGCAACCAAAAGTAAATTAATTAATTAAAAAACAAAAAGAGTGCATTGAGAAGATGGACACAAGGGTGCAGTAGGACCCTGGATATTCAGAGCATTTCCCTTAAGTGTATTCAAGTCTCAGCTGACTTACGTTTTTCCCTTCTAGATGGCAGACTGTGGTGGACTACCCCAAGTAGTTCAGGTAAGGAGACTTTTTTTTAAAAAGCACCCATTTGATTTCAGCTCTCTGTCCCTGCAAAGATTAATAGCTTCTTCTTTTGTCTCCCTAGCCTGGGAAGCTCACCGAGGCCTTCAAGTACTTTTTGCAGGGAATGGGCTACAGTGAGTAGTACATAACTTTCTGTTCTAACCAAGATTTATTGATAAATGGGGTCATTTTGGCATCTGGGGAGCACTCAGTTTTCAGGGTGTAACAACCTCTTTGCCAGCCAGGCTGAAGTTAAGTAGAAACCAGAATTTTTTATGAAAGATTCTTCTGCACATATATACAAAGATGAGCTAATGCTTACTGAGCACTTGCTTTGTGCCAGGCAGTCTGTATTCTTAACCTTAAGAGTTAAGTTCTGCTATTAGTCCCATTTTACAGAAGAGGAAATTGAGGCTTAGAGGCTAAGCATGTTTCTCAGGATAACAGTTCAGCTGCAGAGTCATGATTCAGTCTAACTCCAGAGTCCACATGTTCAACCACTGAAGCTTTGGCAGTCCTGGCTGTGAATCTGAGGTTGTTACTTGCATTTGAACTTAGCTGGTTAATGACTCCTGGTCTAGAGAAACAAATTAAATCAGTGAAGTCTGCTCCCCACAGGAGACAAACTTGCAGAGTATTTCAGAGTGAATCCAAGGATGTGTTGTATCATGTGCCACTGTCCTGGTCTCTTGTACTGTGAGACCCCTGAGCTTTCTCATTTGTCCCAGGATATCCTCACTGGCTCCTTTCTTGGAGGTTTAAAAACGAAAACCCTTCTACCCAGGTACAGAGTTCTGTATCCAGTAGGGTGATTTTCTTCCTGTCCTTGGTGTCAGTGTGATTAATGACCCCTGGGTAGCTGCTCTGGGCAGCAGCTGGACCCCTGGGTACAGCCCTGTACCTGGCAGGCAGCCCGTGTACGTCTCGTCTGGAGTGGCCGTGTCATCCCCGTCTGTGAGCCACTACCAACCGAGCCCACACCCCTGTCCCTCTGGCTCGCTGGGAGGAGCAGAAGTCCCTCTCCTTTCCTAGGAAGCAGTTCATTATCCAGGCAGGCTGGCTGTTTATAGTGGAGGGAAAAGCAGTTGCCTTTGACTAGTTGAGAGAAGTACCATCCGAGATGTTACTGAAGCATCAGTTAGCCTTCCCTCCTTTCTGGAACCTTAGAATAAAACTTTGCCCCTGGCTTAGTTTGTTCTGTCAGTGTCTGCCAGGTAGCCAAGTTTACCACTTGGCACTCTCAGGTCACTAACCTGCCTTTTCCTGTGTCCATCCTGCTTCCAGTCCCGTACGTGCAGCTCAGTCACCTGAGCACCGAGTCAGGTACCTTCCTTTGTGCTGGCCCCGCCCCTGCCTCCCAGCGATGCTCTCCTGGCTGCACTGGCTGCCCGCAGCATGTCCGTGGTTTCCCTGTGCAGTGAGAGCCCGATAGAACGCGGCTCATTGTGCCCCAAGAGAGTTAGCCTGCCAGTTCAGCCCTGGTCCCCCAGGAGTAAAGGGGTGGGTTGTAACAGCCAGGGTCACAGCAGCAGCTGAAACTTAATAGGGGGCCCTTCTTCCATCACCACCACCTACTGAGTGATCCTTGAGTTAACTCCCAGACACAGGGTTCTCAATTATGAGGATTGGAGCCTATGCCCGGAGAATGCAGGTACTGGCATCTTCTGACCCCAGCATTGAAATGACAGTTGGAGGAGTGGCTCGTGTCTTAGAAAGACAGGCAGGGAGGTAGGCCAGGTTAGGCCCTTTCCTAGCCAAGCTGGAAGGACCTTAGAGCCAGAGCAGCGGCACAACGGAACTCTGACTTAAATAGACCTCCAGTGCGCTTTCTCACAGTCAGCCTGCACCTCAGTGCCTGTGCACAGGCCAGCTCCAGGCTCCCCTGCCCTCCCTACCCCTCACCTGCCTACGTGTCTCCTCCCCAGGTAGCAGGGGTCACCTGTGGACACGGATGGTAGTCTTGTTGTATCGGGCTTGCACTGTGTGTGTGAAACACCCTCGTCCTTGTGTGGTGTGGTTTGTCTTTCTTTGGTTTAGTCTTGCATGCGTCACAGGTTTGGGTTACCTGTTTGGGTTCCCAAAGCCTTCTTCTTAATCACTGTATGGATGGCATGGGCATAGCTAAGAGGTTATACTCTGGACTTAGTTCACCATTGTTCTGCTGTAGACTAGAACCAGCTGAGACTTCAACCAGATCCAGAGGATTAAAGCAGCCTTGCCTAGAGCCCCTCACCTAGAGCAAAGTCGGATGGCTGTGTTTCGTCCTGGTGTCACCTTAGATGATGGGTTGGGAAAGCTACATGTAAAGCCTTTGGTGAAACTTCTAGATTAGCTGAGCTTAACCACAGCTCTTGCCTCTAGTCCTTTCCGTTCTCTCTTACAGTCCCATCTGCAAGCATGACCCGGCTCGCCCGATCCCGAACCCACTCCACCTCAAGTAGCATCGGCTCTGGAGAAAGTGCCTTCAGCCGATCTGTTGCCAGCAATCAGTCAGATGGAACTCAAGAATCCTCTGAGTCCCCTGATGTTCTGGACAGACACCAGACCATGGAAGTGTCCTGCTAAGCAAATGCTCCTCCCCAGGACCATGCAAGTCCATCCTCCTTCAAACAGCCACTCCATAGTATAACACTTCATCCAGCAATCTGGCATCTATCTTTAACTCCTGCATGGCCACTGACTCTCTCTTTCTGGTATCCTGGATTTATCATCCTCTCTGCCTGCCCATCCTCCTTTTTGTATGTACCAAGAACCACTTCCATGCCATTTCTGTAACATTCCAACCTCTTTAGCTGATCAGATCTCCATATCTTCTCTTACCAGCCTTTCCCTGTGCTTTCCCAACTATGTATCTAAGATTCGTTGATTCCTGACGTATGTGTGTGAGCACGCGTGTCTGTTTGTGTGTGCATAGTTTTGTGATTTTAGACATGCTTTCTTGTAGAGCTTCTGTAGACAAAAACAAAAAAAGGGACCCTTTTTTTGCATTTTCAGTGGTGTTTTTAGGAGAAATATGCAGAACAGGTTCCTAGGTTTCTAGGTAGGCCGTTACATTCTCTTTCGGTTCCTCTCTGATGGTCCAGATTTGCGAAGTGACTTCAGGAGAGAGGAGATCTGAGGAAGGTGGAAGATCATAACTCCTATTTGGATTGTTGATTGTGACCAATAGAAGGGAACCTGTTACATAGAAAAGCAGGCCAGGTGGCCAGCCACCTTCTCCTGTCCAGTTGAATTCATGTATCTTATAAATGAAAGGAAGGGATATGTTCTCTTAGAAGCCCATGAACAATGACATTCTGATGCAACGTGGCATTTTTCTGAAGGAATGAGTGTGGCTTAATTATTGGACTGTCTTAGCGCAGGAAGGTGGAAAACAAATTCCAGGCCTCTGCTCTGTCAGAGCAAAATTGATATCTCTGCAGTGTCTGATGCCACACACCAGACATCGGCAGGAGGCGCCTCCCAGGAGAAGCACTCCCCATCTCTCCATCCCCCCAGAAGGGAGAAGTCTAGCCTGAAAATTATATAGTTGTTGAGGAAATGGCTGGAGAGAGAGGAACAGACATTAACACAATATGATGCTTTATAAGTATAACCTTGATTTCAGAAGACTTAATGGAGCCTAAATGAAAGATAGAACCCATTTCTCAGAAAGTTAATCCTGTGGACTCCCTCTTCTAAGAGGGAAGGGACCATAAGGGCACCCCGACCAGGTAGAACTGTGTTTGGTCCGCTGCTATGTGAGGGGTCCCAGCCACCTAGAGAGTGTCTCCAGGAGGAGTGTGAAAACAGTTGCCACCCAGTAAGGGTCCCGCTTTGACAGCAGAGATGGCAGCTCAGGGTTACACGATTGCAGTCCTAGGAAGGGGCTTTTCAGACGCAGCCTTCGCTTTCTGCTCAGATAGGGAATGCATCACTCTGCCGGAGTACGACTTTTTACAGATGATGAAATAAAGCTGTAAATGTCTCATTGTTACCCAGTGGCTGGTGTGACTTCTCTCAAGCCACTTCCTGGGGCTCTGGTGGGGACTGCACATGGGCTTCATACTGGGCCACATACCTGATGATTATCCATCCAGCGACACCCCCCATTTAAAGTCCCGGGATTAATCATTTGCCTGAGATCATCATGCCAGTAAGCCAGCCAGGATTTAACCCTGAGTCCACCTGACACACCTGTGTTCTTCTCAGACGAAAAACCATGAGAAGCCTGTTGACTGGTTTGTGATGGAGGAGCAGGCGAGGTCTCAGGAAGGTGTTCAGCATCTCAGCTCAGCCCTTGCGCGCGTCCCGCCCCTCGTGCAGTAATCCGCAGCCACCTGCCAGGGCTCCACCAACAGACCAGGCTGTGTTTCTCCAGAAGGGGCTCTTCGTACGCTGCCCCCCAAGAGTAATTCCAGGGGGGTGGCCATCCTAGATCAGTTCCGAATGATCCAGGAGCTGCGACTACCAGTATACCCATGTCGCAGTGTCTGTGGGAGGTACTTGTAAAATGACTCGACCCTGCCTCTCCTAGTAGAGGACAGGAAACCAGTGCCCGTGGGCAGATCAGGTGTCCACGCTGAGTTCCAGACAAAGTCATCCAGCATGGAGTTCCAGAGCTGCAGGTGGTCTGATGGCCAGGGCTGCTCTGAGAACCCACCCCGCTCTGGCCGTCTTGGCTGCACAGCACGGGTGGTTGCCTCTTTCCCAGCTTGGCTTTGTGCCTGGAGTCAGGCCCCAATTGACCACACCCAGCTGGTCCTCACAATACTCACCCTCTTCTCATTTTCATTTTCTTTCTTCCTATTCAATATTAAAGAAGTTGGAGTGCCTACTTTGTGAGAGGTAAGGAAGTGGCCAGGTAGACGCTACACACGATGACTGTGTTAAGCTTTTCCGTGTAAATTTTTTCACCCAGTTCTTGTGGCAGCTCTGCGAAGGGGGCAGTGCATTTTACAAAGAACAGTTGAGGAAAGTTAAGTGATGTCACCAGAGACACCTACTTGACAGGGTTCCTAGTTCTTCCAGAATCAATGCATTTTCATGTTTTATTAAGGCTTTTATTGAGCATTCACTACAGATTGAGCCCTTTCATCTTCTTGCGTGTCCCTCCTCTGATCCAGGAAGGTAGACCTACACCAGTTTTATGGATGAGAAGACAGGCCCAGAGGTAACTAACTTAAAAATAGTCAAGAAACTGCTAGAGCAGCACATCTAGGCTTTAAACCCTCTTGTTTTCAGGTAGCTCCCTGAGTGGAATGGGAGAGCAATGGTGGGAATATTTTGAGACCAGAGATGTCATTCCCTGCTTCGTTCCTTACTCATGTACTGCTCCTTAAGGCCCGTGTGAAAGGCTGTTTGTCAGATGGAAAGACGGACAGCACAGTGGTGTGGAGGTAAGAGCGGGTGGTTGGGGCTGCGATCAGGTCCCTCCCAGCCACAGGCCACAGCCTTGAGGGCTCGTCACCCACTGTAGCATGCTGGTTAAAACTTTCTTAAAGAGGAGGCACTTCCACTCTGGCCCTCCACTCTCCACATCACGTGCCTCAGGAGTTAAATCTCAAACAAGCCTTCCCCAGGAGAATGGGAGACCGTGTGAATCCAGGTATGGCAAGGCCCCAAAACAGGCTGCATTTTCTGTGAAATGACAGTTTTGCGTTCAAAGCATCTGTCTCCAGGATTGCTAAGCCCCCTAAAGGGGAGATAATGAGTGGGTATGGTTATTTAGATACTAAGGAGCTGAGGTTTTTATTTAAATTTATTTAAATGTTAATAACTGTTTAAGCACACCAGTCAGAGACAATTCCATCAGAGATTCTTCATCCTAGCGGAGTGAGTCTCAAGGTTAGAGAATGCATTAAGGATCACCTGGAGGGCTTGTGAAGACAGGTTGCTGGCCCTCCACAGTGGAGTTTCTGTTTGGGTAAAGGTAAGATGGGCCCTGAGAATCCTCCCTGTCTTCCCTGGTGACTCAGACGGTAAAACTTCTGTGCAATGCTGGAGACCCGGATTCGATCCCTGGGTTGGGAAGGTCCTCTGGAGAAGGAAATGGCAACCCACCCCAGTACTCTTGCCTGGAAAATCCCATGGACAGAGGAGCCTGGTAGGCTACAGTCCATGGAGTTGCAAAGAGTCAGACACGACTGAGCTACTTTACTTTACTTTGAAGATGGGCCCTGAGAATCCTCCTATGAAACAAAGTCCCAGATGATACTGGGGCTCCTGGCCTAGGGACCACACTTGAACCACTGTCCAGGTCCTGCTACACACAGTGTGGCTCCCAGATGGTCAACATGGTTTTATCCACTGGGAGTTGTTAGCAATGCAGAATCTTGAGCCCCACCTAGACACACAGAACCAGAACCTACTGTTTAACAAGATCCCCAGGGGCTTCCTAGACACAGTAAATTTTGGGACACCTCCCTTCTTGGCAATGCTTCCCATACTTGCCAGCCAGAGGAATATCTTGGAGTGGTGAAGATTCAGACTGGGGGCTGCTCCTCTGCTGACTTGGATTCAGAAGATATGGGAGGGTCTCAGGGATCTGAGACTAGCAGGCCCTCAGGTGATGGTGGTGGTCAGGGAAGCCTGGCTACCCATTTACCTTGGGTCTGGGTTCCTCAGAGCAGACCCAAACCCCAGAGCCAGAAGACAAACCTCTCCCTCCAGGATCGTGACGCGGCAGCTGCTTCTCCCCCACAAACAGGAACTTGGGGAAGGTGGCTCCTTGATGGTCTGTGATGCCGTCAGAGGAAACGGGTGGTTGTGAGAACCACAGAGCCTGCAGATGTGAGCCAGGAGCCCCAAGGACCCTGCAGCAGAGCTCAGAGACGTGGGTCCTGCTTCCCCGCCTGGCTGCACTTGACAGGACAACCTAGTCAGAGGTCTCTGAGAAGCACAGGGCTCCTGTCCCATCCCCGGGGGATGGGACCGCTACCACAGGCAGATGCCGAGCTCCCCAAAGCTCCCTGAGGACTCACAGGCCAAGAGGTTTCTGGGTGGCCTAGAACTAAGGACATTGGCAGCCTTCCAGAAGACTCCACCCCACTGAGAGCTCCAACCTCTTCAGCTAAAAGCATGCGTCTTAGCTGGGCCCCCTCCCCAAGACTCTGATGACAGGAAACCAGTAAGTATGCTTGTTTTTGTTTTCTGATGGCCTTGGGACTGTGAGGAAGGATGGTCCCCTCAAGACTGGGAGTGGGCTGTACAGTTGGGAAATAAGCTCAAGGGGAAGGGGAGCTGGTTCTGCTGAGGCTGTGAGAAACGGCTTCTGAGGGTCCTCCTCTCCCCCTTTGCTGTTCCCTCCAGCTGCTTTTCATGCCCATTCTGGTCCCATCTCGGTTCCCAACTTGCTGTGTGACTCGGGGACCCTCTCTGAGCGATAGCTGTATGGTGTCAGTGGATACGAGGAGTCTAGATTATAACCTCTGAAGGCATGTTCAGTCCTGGAGTCTACAGTTCCTCTCAAAAAGGTCTTCAGCTGATCTTTCTCAGCTAAAAGGGGGAGCAGGGGTTCTCCCTTCAGCTCAATCCAAATCTGTGACTTACCTGCACCACTGAGAAATTATCTTCAGAAGCACAAACACACAGAAGACTCAGATTGTAGACCCAGGTCTGCACTAACCAGCTACCAGCAGAGCACGAGGTCACTTTCTCTGGGCCCTGGTCATTGTTTAGAATGGTATTCAAACCCTGGGATCTCTCAAAAGGTCAAGTGCGATGATCAAAACAACATGGGTGGTGTGCTGACCTCAGCTGTCTTTAACTCCTTCCGCCCATGCCTGGGCCCCTGCAAAGTGCCTAACATGAGTAAGTTGTTCAGATACTTACACAGTTATTATTAGATTCTTCTCTTTAAATTTGGGCCAATACCACCTCCTCCTCCTAGGTTTGCCCACCCATGATCTTCATTTTGTCCCCAGAAGTCTTCCTGACCTTGACCTGACCAGGTGAAAGGAGCTGGCAGAGTGTTAGGGGCTGGCAGCCTGAGTGCAGGGTTCTCCTGCCTTCCGTGGGCCCAGCCCCCACCTCTGCCTGCAGCGGGAAGAAGCCTCTGGGTTTAGTGTGGTTGGTAACTGTGGTGACTCTGTCTTGCTCAAGGAGAAGAAAGCAACCTTCACCGAGCACACTCTCCCTGCCAGGCTGCTCAGCTTCTCACAACCCGTGGTGTCAGTATTATTCCCAGATTCACACATGAGACTCAGAGAAGTCGCATGCTTTGCCTGAGGTCACACAGCTTGAGTTCGGTTGGTCTGAATTAAGCCCTTGCGCTAGCCAGGCATGATCTGTCCCAGGGGTTTTCTGGACCCATGTCTGTACCTCATACCCAAGGGAAGGAAAGGCTGGGACCAGCAGGACTGTTGAAAACCTGACCATGAAGAGCTGCCTTGACCTTGAGGGAAGCAGAGATCCCAGGAGGCAGCAGCACCAGCTCGTGCTGCCAAGGTTTCAGGATTTCCAAGTCTGAGCAGGAAGGGGCTACCAGGAGCCATCCCCTAAGGGTGGGCCTGAGCTCCCCCAGGAGGGAGGGCAAACAGATCCTGTTTTCCCCGTGTCAATGGCATGAGATGGCAGATGGTTTCACAGATAAATGTTCTAACCTCTAAGGCAGGACCTTTACTCCTCAGACAGGATGGCTGGTGAGGCCCTGGGAGCCCCTCCATGATCATGTGAGCAGCTATCCTCACCCAGGGGTAGGGAGATGTTCAAAGGCAGGATGGAGCCTGCCATGTCCCCACACTGGTGTAATCGTGTCCTGTCTGTAAGGAAAAGACTGAAACTGTCTCAAAGAATGAAACCACCTTCCAGCAACATCTTAATAATATATTGTTTGAAAAAAATCAGCATTACCATGGAAACAAGAATTTAAATTATTCTAAGGATAATGGGCAAGATCCCCTGGAGAAGGAAATGGCTACCCACCCCAGTGTTTCTGCCTGGAGAATCCCATGGACAAGGGAGCCTGGCGGGCTACAGCCCATGGGGTTGCAAGAGTTGGGCACATTAGAGATTAAACAGTAACAAACAAGGATAAGACACCCATCCAAGGAGCTTACAGTCACTCCATCCATTTAGGTGATGTGCATTAAGTGCCATCTGGGGGTGAAAATGCCGAGGAAATGGGCAGAGAGGTCCTGGTTCACAGCATGCTGTGAAATCGTGACTGGTTAAACAAACACCCCAGTGCATGAATAATTAAAAATTGGGAAGAGCACAACAGGGAGCCAAGAGGGACACAAGGGAAGGTCCCCAGAAACAGCCTCTGGTGAAGTGACATTCAGGGTGTGAGAAAGAAAAGCAGGCGCTGGCCAGCCTCTTCACACGAGTTATCTCTCAGGCCCGTATGGCGGGTGTCGTTATCCCCTTCTTCAAATGAGGAAATGGAGGCAAAGAGAGGGAAATGGTTCGACAACCAATCCTGTAGAGACTTGCAAGTCATCACTGCGTCGTGCAGTCTCCCAGGCGTCCTACTTTGCCCTGGGACACCAGTCACTGTGCTCAGTGTCACCCTAGCTTGCGAGACACGCGAGCTCCCGAGCCCCCTCAGATCCCCCTTGCCCACCTAGCCATGGGTCCCAGCGTGCCTGGGATGAATGAACTCCGTCCTGTCATTGGCCCTTGCCCCCCAGGTGACAGAATGTGATCCCAGGTCAGGCAGTGGTTCTGAGGAACCATGGCAATGAGCAGCTAGGGCTGGGGGATTCAGGGAAAACTTCCTGGGGAGGGTGGGATACAGACAGGCCGGAAATGGGAAAAGGGTCTTCCAGCCAATGGGAGGGGACTTCACACAGGGAAAGGCCCAGAAACATTGAATGGAGCATGGCTGCGGTGTAGAAAAGATGGGATGGAAAGAAAACAAGGTCTGGTTTGCAGAAAGCCTTCAGAGGCTGGTGGGGAGGGGCTGGAGCCTGGTCCCGACGGGAGGGACCTCATTCCCTCGTGTTGGCCAGGAGATGAGCAGGGCTGAGCTGGGGCAGGGCAGGGTGGAGGAGGGGTGGGCAGGAGCGGGAGGAGGCAGGGGTCTGGGCACCAGGCTTGGGGAGCCAGGGCGCGTCCCCATCACAGCATCTCTTTCAGATTTCTCTTGGCGATGTGCTCCTGAGTGGTGTTCTGAGGAACGATGGGAAGTCAGCCCAGCAGGGGGAAAGCCCTTCCAAGTCCAAGCTTCACCCCCTGTATGCAAGGCCAGGATCCTGAGCCCATGCAAGCAGGTAGGCTGTGGGCTCCGGGGCAGCCAGCGCCTCCCTGACCAGCCACTGCGACACAGCATTAAGTATAAACACAACTTCGAGCGTTCGCCTCCCCATGAACCCCATAGCCAGGGTCCCTGCTCTCGCGGAGCGTACGTATTAGTGGTCAGAACATTAAACCAGATAAACTAGAATATGTGAGAGGGTGACAGGAGCGAACTGGAGGGTGTGATGGGCCCCAGGCGTCTTCCACGGCTTCCCTCCTCCTAACTCAGTTTATCCAGAGGCTGAGCTGCAGCTCTCAGACCAGCCCACTTCCACTGCTCTCCAAAGCTGCACCATCCATTACCACAGCCACTAACATCATATTGCTATTGCAGTTTAGACTGAAATTAATGAAAATCAAAGATTCAGCTCCTCAGTCACACCAGCCTTATTTTAAGTGCTCACCAGCCATATGTAGCTAGTAGCTACCTTATTGGACAACACAATTATAGAACATTTCCATCAGCACAGAAAGTTCTGCTGGATGGTGATGCTGTCATCCTGAGAGGTGCTATGAAATACTTGAAGCAAAATAGAGCTATGATGCCTGGAAAAATGAGTTCATACAAGGCATAGGCTAAACCTATCATTGTGGTTTTCTAAGGCAGTCCTGACTAAAAATGTCTGTTTTTATGATGATTCAGTTCAGTTCAGTTCAGTCGCTTAGTCGTGTCCTACTCTGCAACCCCATGGACTGCAGCATGCCAGGCTTCCCTGTTCATCACCAACTCCCAGAGCTTGCTCAAACTCATGTCCATCGAGTTGGTGATGCCATCCAACCATCCAATCCTCTGTCATCCCCTTCTCCTCCCGCCTTGAGACTTTCCCGGCATCAGGGTCTTTTCCAGTGAGTCATATGATTAAGATGATTAGGCCATCAGAATATCCTGTAGCATCTAACACTTCTATGTTAGATCTATAGCCCCAGTTTTTTCTTGTTCCCTAAAACAGCCCACAAATCCTTTCTAACATCACTTTCTGATTTGGGGTTTCGATAACGCATTTGTCAGCGGCCCCCAGAGAGAGAACTAGTCGAGTATGTATGTGCACATGTGTAAGAGAGAATTTAAGAAGTTGGCCCACGTAGTTTTGGAGTGGCCAGTCTGAAGTCTGCAAGGCAGGTCAGCAGGCTGGAGACCAGGGAGGAGCTGATGCTGCTGAATTCCAGAGTGGAGCCTGGAGGCAGGATTCTCTCTTCTTCGAGGGACATCAGCCTTATTCTCTCAGTCTTCAACTGACTGGAGAAGATCCACTCACATTGTGGAGGGTAATTCAAAACCTACTGATTTAAATCATTGGAAAAGCCCCTGATGCTGGGAAAGATTGAAGGCAAAGGGAGAACCGGGTGGTAGAGGATGAGATGGTTAGAGCTGATTCGATGGCCATGAAGCTGAGCAAACTCCAGGGAGAACAAACAGGCCTGGCATGCTGCAGTCCGCAGTGTTGCAAAGAGTAGGACACAACTTAATGACTGAACAACAACTGACTTAAATGTTAATCTCCTCTAAGAAAACAGCAACATGGCAGCGTCTAGACTAGTATTTGACCCAATATCTGAGTACTGTGGGCTAGCCACTCTGACACACAAAAGTTACCATCACAGGTAACAAGATCACTCTAAACCATCAGTACTTTTAGGGGGAAGGACACAGCCACATAGTTAAACAGAAGTGGGAGAGTGCAGAGCCACAGTCTGGATGTCTGTCTGGCAGGTGTTGCCCCCAATCTGAAAAGTCCTCTACATTGGCGGGGGTGTCCTTTCCACTTCTCTTCCCCCATCCCCAATATCCTCCTTTCTTTTTTTTTTTTATTTGTTTTCTTTTTTGGCCACACCACAAAGCATGCAGGATCATAGTTCCCCAAGCACGGATCAAACCCATGCCCCCTGCAGTAGAAGTCAGTAGTCCTAACCACTGGACCCCCAGGGAAGGCCCAGTATCCTCCCTTCTTTAATACCAGCCTCCCCCAGATCCCAGATCCAGGTGTTATCGACACCTGGACCCTGCAGACAGCTGGTGGGCAGGCAGCTGCCTCCTCTTTGCCACTCACTGTGCACCCAGAGTCTGGGGCCCTGCAGGAAGAGATCTGGAAACCACACAGACCTCCACCTTATTTCCTCTGAATCAGCCACAGGCAGTGCCCCCAAGGCAGCTCTGACTCATGGCGAGGCAGCTGAGAGGGATGACTCCCAGCAGGTGTCCTGGGGCCCTCCCTGCCTGTGGGAACAGAGGGGAAGTGGGTACCCCCCTCTCCCAGGGTCTCCAGGGGAAGGATGGGCCACAGCTGTGAACAAGGCAGGCATAGCCCCTGAGACAGGAGCTAAAGCAGCCATCAATTACAATTGTGTTAGATTTTGGTGACAGTTTTAAGGGTCTCTGATTCAGAGTGTGGGCTGAGGGGCTTGTCAGGGAGGGGACATTTCATTTAATCCAAGGAGTGAAGGATGAAGATGACTCAGCCACTGGANCAGGACAAAAGTCACGAGAGAACCACTGCCCACGTGCAGGCGGTCCAGAGTTACAGCGCCCGTCCAGATGGGTGATGTCCTGGCCCTCCAGGAGCCCTCACTCTCCCGTGTCCCCCTCCCAGCCCCTCAAAGCTGGTCCATCTGGTAACCACCTCATCAGTGCCTTTCAGAAGCTGAGCTCAGAAATCCAGGCTAATACCTGCTTAGAACTGTCAGTTTTAAGTTTGCTGAGCAGCAGAATCCTCTATCAAAATCTCCTCTGATGATTTGTGTGAAAATGGGGTTGTAGGGACTTCCCTGGTGGTCCAGTGGCTAAGAATCTGCCTGCCAGTGAGGGGGACACAGGTTCTATCCCAGGTCTGGGAACTAAGATCCCACGTGCTACAGGGCAACTAAGCCTATGCGCCTCGACCACTGAGCCCATGCACTCTGGAGCCCATACTCCACCCACCGCAGCAAGAAGCCCACGCGCCGCAACTAGCTAGAGAGTAGCCCCTACTCGCTGCAACTCGAGAAAGCCTGTGCACAGCAACAAGGAGCCCACGCGCTGCCACGAAGACCCTGCAGCAAAGATCCTGCCCAGTCAAAAAAAAAAGGGATTGTAGTCAGGAGCCCCACTCCCTTTGCCACACCAGTCCTCTCCCTGAGGGGCCCCAGGAGATGTCTGGGCGCCTGGGGCTCTACACAGCCCTGTGGAAAAGCATCAGACCCAGGGCACCCTCGGGAGCCCACCAGGCATGCCACCCTGGGTGCCTGTGGGAGGACTGATTGAGGAACCCAGCCTCCACCGGAACTCATGTCTGGCCCGAGGGTGATCACCGCTGTCCCTCCCTCCAGAGAGGAGCCGGGCCAAGGCCGTGGCCCTGGGCAGTTTCCCGGTGGGCGAGCAGGCAGAGCTGTCGCTGAGATTGGGCGAGCCGTTGACCATCGTCTCGGAGTAAGTCCTTCCGAGGGCACTGGGTGGGATGCTCTGTCCCTTCCCCCAATCCCTGAAGATGCACTCATGGGGGAGGGGCCCCTTCCAGGGAAAAAGAGCGTGGCCTTTAGCGCTGAGCTCAAACAGGCGGAGTGTCTACAGCTTGACACTCCTGCAGGGAGAAGCAGTGGGGAGGGGCCCTGAATCAGACCACCTGCTGCCCGGGAGGTACCTGGACTGGCTGGTGCAAGGAAGCCTGGGACACTCAGGTAGGACGGTGGCCACAGGACCCAGCCTAGAGGGTCCCCGTGAATCCCCGAGGAGCACTTCCTAAGGCTTGACCCTTCTGAGAAGGGGGCCCCCTCGTCCTTCTCTCTCCAGGGATGGAGACTGGTGGACAGTGCTGTCAGACGTCTCGGGCAGAGAGTACAGCATACCCAGCATCCACGTGGCCAGAATCTCCCATGGGTGAGTCCCCACCCCAGGCCCTGCCTCGGGGCTTCCTGCTGTCTCCTCCCACAAGTGTGGTTCTGTACGCCCAGTCTTATCTGAGCAGAGCTGGCATCAGCCACTAATCAGGCCAGGACCCTGTCCTCCAGAGGAGCTGACAACTGACTCTCTCAGGTCAGCCTGTGAGGCTTGGGAGCCCACTGGAGGGGGCTCGCGAAGGCCTCATGGAGACGTGGCGCCTGGTCCTTAGAGGGTGGCCAAGAATTTGGTGAGGAGGGCATGGCAACCCACTCCAGTATACTTGCCTGGAGGATCCCATGGACAGAGGAGCCTGGTAGGCTGCAGCCCATGGGGTCACAAAGAGTCGGACACGACTGAAGCTACTAACACACACGCGCACACAAGGGTCTGGTGGTGGAGAATGCTGAGCATCAGTGTGCCCAGGGAGCCTCCTTGGGTGGCCTTTCCAAGAGGCATTTACTCGGGAGGACTGGACTCGGGCACACATGGTCTCTTACGAAGTGTGAGCCATCTCTCGCCAAGAGTAAGGGACAGATTGACTCTCGAGCAAATTGTGTGTCGAGAGAGAAAGGCAGTGAATATCCTGGAGCCAGGAACGCGTCACTGTGTGTGCTGTGACAGCCGCTCTTCAGTTCTGAGGCAAACTCCAGACTCAGGGACGGCCTTACTTTCTGAAGCTCATGGGATGCCTGGATCCTGAGACATGAGAACCCCTCATAGAATCAGTTCACACGGAGGCAGAGTGAAACCCACGTGGCCTGCGTGTGTCTCTGTGGCCTAGGCCTGCTGGGCAGAGTTTTGTGTCCATAGCTGACACTGAAGTTTAAACTGAGGATATGCTGACTACCTCTAAGAGTCAGTCCCCTTTCTGGCCATGACTTCATTTGTAGCCTCTTTATGAAGGGATGTGTTTTATTTGCTATAAAATTAGGCTAAGTTTGCTGCTGGCACCAAGAGAATCACAGCTTCTTATTTACTTGGGATCAACTCAACCCTGACTCTGGCTTAGACTATGGAATTTCACAGAATGACAGCCATTTCCATCAAATTGGCTTCTTGAGGCTTTGCTTGGGCCACCCAGCCTGATGCTGGGAAAGATTGAAGGCAAAAAGAGAAGGGGGCGGCAGAGGATGAGATGGTTAGATAGCATCACTGACTCAATGGACATGAATTTGAGCAAACTCTGGAGATAGTGGAGGACAGAGGAGTCTGGTGGGTTACAGTCCATGGGGTCACAAAGAGTTGGACACGACTTAGCCACTAAACAACAGCAACAACCCAGGAATGACTCTGGGGACAGTGTGAAGCAGATGGACTAGTACACCAAAAAATTCCTGCAAAACTTCCTTGAACTCTCCATGGCAATGAAGTCCCTCGTGGACATATATGGGTGAGGGATTAAATGAAGAGAGGAAGGGAGATGTGGGCTCAGAATTATCAAGAATCCCAGGATTGGAAGCACGTATGGAGATCCTACATGGGCTACGTAATTATTTTCCTGGGCTACGTAATTTTTTTCCTCAAAATTTTAGAATGTCTTGAACATTCTAGTTCCAAACTTTCGACCCACAAATAAGCTCCAATGGAAGTGAGATTTCAGTGATAATGAGTAAATGTTCACCTGCACACCATTTGACTACATAGTTAAACTTTAAACTTCAAATGGGGGGGGAGGTGAGAGGGGCTTCGGGATTGGGAACACATGTACACCTGTGGCGGATTCATGTTGATGTGTGGCAAAACCAATACAATATTGTAAAGTAAAAATAATAATGATAATAATAAACTTCAAATAAAATATTCATTAAAAAATAATTCTTAGAGAGGTGAAGGCTTAGAAATGTGAGTGAATGGCGTAGGGGTGCTGGGGGAACTGGGTGGGTGACAGGAGAGAATCTGGGATCACCTAACCTGCCCCAAGACCCTGGCCATTTGGGAATGAGGTCTCCAGTCAGAGAAGACTGGGGCTGACCCCGTGAGATTGTCCTCTGAGGGCCCTGGAGCCAGGACTAGGACACAGCGGTGGGGCCTGAGAGACCCCGAGGCCAGCTCTCCATGGGACAGTTGGAATTGGAGGTCCACAGAGGCAGGAGAGGCTCCATTAGGGTCTTGGCCCACCCACCCCCAGGCTGACCCCCGACCATCTCTCCCCACCCCCAGGTGGCTGTATGAGGGCCTGAGCCGGGAGAAAGCTGAGGAACTGCTGCTGCTACCTGGGAACCACGGAGGGGCCTTCCTCATCCGGGAGAGCCAGACCAGGAGAGGTGGGTAAGCTCAGCGCCACCCTGGGTCCGTCCCTGTTGTGCCAAGAGCCAGGTGTGGTGTGACTCGGGGGTAGCAGTAGGGGGCCAGATGTGAAGGGCTGGAGACGGGCCTTGGAGTTGGGCGGCCTGACTAACTGACCACATGCTGTGGCCATGAGAACCCATCAACAACAGGGAAAGGGGACTCCCCTGGTGGCTCCAAATGCAGGGGGCCCGGGGTTTGATCCTGGTTGGGGAGCTGGTTTCCACACGCCACAGCCAAAGATCCCATGCACTGCATCTAGGACCCGGTGCAGCCACATAAATGAAAATATTTTTAAAAAAAATGAGGCAATGACCTGCATTTCCAAAAGTAGTGTGAATTGCCCACAGAAGGGATCCAGGCTCAGCCAACGCTTTGGCAACCAAGACTTACCACATAGTCATAGGAGAGTGCAGTCATTCCCTGCCTTGACCAGCAATGATTTCTCTTCCTCAAGACACAACAGGATCCTGATCTCTTGGCAGAATGTTAACAAGTTGACAGGGTCTCTGTGCTTTGGGTCATTAGCCAGTTGGAGCTAGAGAACCCACCAGGAGTCACCTCATGACCCTCCTCTCTTTGCTGTGCAGATGGGGAAACAGAAGCCCACAGAGGGCTAGAGACCTGTCACACTGCACATCCAAATGGGGCCTCTCCCACCCCAGGTTCAGGGCCTTTGCAAACAAAACACGAAGTCAAGTCTGTCTCTGATGCTTACACTCTGAACTACAGCCGGGCGTCCCTTATGGCAGGGACAGAGAGGAACGCTGTTCACATTTATGTTAGGCCCTTTAATTGCCTTCACACAACCCTGTTGCAGGGGCAGGGATTGTACTTCCAGTGTTCCCATTTTACAGATGAGGAAACTGAGACTTTTAGAAAAGAGAAATGATTTGCCTAGGGAGACACAGATAATAAGTGCAGAGCTAGCATTCAAACCCAGCTGAAGTTCATCTCACTTCAGACCCCCAAGAGAGGCCCACATGTGATGATAATGGTGATTCATTGCAACCTCAGGGATGGAAGTTGCCCTCTGTGCTTGCCCTAAACTGAACTAACTTTGATGCATTGTCAGGGGCATACTCAGTTCTCTACTCGAGTCTCCCTCCTGGGGCTCCTTCCAGCACATCTTTGCCTCTCCTTTCCTTTCTTCGGGAGCCCCCTCCCCACTCTACCTCTCCCCAGCCCCTTCTGCTGTTTTCCAGAAAGTACCAGCATCACCCCCTCACACACACCAGTAGGCTGACCAGGGTCGGGGGCTGGCTCAAGTGCAGTAGCTACAAACAGGAAACCATAGCGATGCTGTTGGGGGCAGGGGTGCTGCAGACCAGGCCCCAGTGAGCTTGAGAAGCCACAGGAAGTGCTCCAGCGCTCAGCTGCCCCACCCCCACTCCTTCTCTGGCTTGGTTGAACCCCAAGAGCATAATGACCGGAACTTATTGCTACTCTGCCCCCTCTCTAAGAAGGTATATATACAGGAGGAACCAGTGGAGAAATAAAGAAGAAAGCAGATAAGAATCCATAGGGTCTTTTTTTTTGACTTCTGGTTTTATTGAGACGTAACTGATATCCAGCACTGTATAAGTTTAAGATGTAAAGGATCCATAAGATCTCTAAGGATCCACAAAACTGTTGGGATTAAGGTTAGATCTGACTCTAAGGTTTCCCACAGCAATGTCAGAAGGGATTAGTACAGAAGGCAGCTCTCATCAAAAAAGAAAGAAAATTGCCAATTCTACAGGAAAGGCAGCAGTTTCCCAATACTAATTTTTGATCTCTCATCTGGGACTTCCTTTTGGAGAATGCTTGTCAAGAAAATGGGTCACGACCCATTTGTGGGTCAAGAAATCAGGTTAATTCGGTGGTTATAGACCAGTGGGTCTCAAACCTGGGTGGCCATCAGAATCACCTGGAGGGTTTATTAGACCAAAGACCTGGTCCAGGCAGTTCTGATTTGGTAAGTCTGGGGCCTGAGAGTTTGCCTGTCCAACAAGTTCACAGCTGATGCTTGCTGCTGCTAGTCTGGGGACCACACTTTGAGATCTAGACCTTAATGGGCTTCCCCAGGAGGTGCAAGAGATGTAGGTTCGATCCCTGGATCAGGAAGATCCCCTGGAGTAGGAAACAGCCACCCACTCCAGTATTCTTGCCTGGAAAATCCCATGGACAGAGGAGCATGGTGGGCTACAGTCCAGGGGATCACGAAGAGTCAGACACGACTGATCTAGATACCTTGGCTATGTATTGGAATCATCTGGGGGAGATTTATAAATTACTGACGCTTGCCCTCCACCCCCAGAGTTACTGATTTAATTGGTCAGGGGTGTGGCCTGGGCCCTGGAAGCTATAAAAGCCCCCTACCCCCAACCCTGGGTGATTCTGATGTGCAGCCAAGGTTGAGACCCATTAAGCCGGTGAATCTGGACTGGTGAGTGTTTAAAGTGAAATACAGTTGAAACATTAGGGTGCCTCACTGGGGTTGGGGAAAATACTACTTCATCAAACTTTTGTTTTCAATCATTTTAACTATGTCCTGGGTCACAATGTAAAATTTCGTACTGTGGTTTGTGGTCAAAAAAAAAGTTTGACACTGAAGCTGTAGGGGCCCAGTGACGCCATAGGGTGGTGGTTCTGAGCCCCGAGTGTACAGGAATCGTCAGGGAAACAGCTTGCCAGTGTGTTCCTGGGCCCCACCGCAGACCTGCCGAATAAGACTGTGGAGCATAGAGGTCAGAAATCTGCTTCCGTCACAAGCTCTCCAGCTGGTTCTCCTGTTCTTTTAAGTTTGAAAACACAGTTCCAGTCTAGGGAACCCAAAATCAAGTAATGAGAGACAGTGTCTTTCATGTCTCATAACGCACCTTGCCTTATTAACTGTTGACTGACTGGGTGAGACCAGGATCGGCTTTTCTTTGGCCCAAGGTGCGGTCGTGCCTCTGGGAGGGAAATTCTGCAGGGGCTTTGAGTCTGTGGATGGACCAAGGAGGAAGTCCTGGGGCACTGAGCTCCCAAGAACACAATTCAGGGCCTGGAGTCTGGAGTCAGGAGGGAAAGAGGCCTCTACATCCTCCTGAGAGTCCCTCTGGCGTACCTTAGGGAGCCATGGCAGGGTCCAAGTCAGGCTGAAAATCTTGGTCTGCGAAGGGGCTCGAAGGGCTTCTGGAGGTCCCAGGCCTGTTCCAGAGGTCAGCGCCAGGACCAGACCCCAAGAGCACCACCCTCTTACCTTCCTACCATCCTACTGTGTGCTGATCCTCTGTTGATCATAAGAGATTGATGAGCCATGCACACTTCCCCCATGAGGGGCTCACCTCTGTGCATTCTGTCAGCTGAGAAGTGCTTATAAGCATCTTCTCTGAGTCAGGCCTGCTAAATTGTGGTTCCTGCCCTCAGGCTCCAGACAATTGAGGGGCCAAGGTGCAGCATCCTCCAGGCTCTTAGCTTCTCAGAGGTCTCAGTGGAAGTTCAGAGCTTTTAGTTAAATCCCTCACACTACTGTGGACCCCTCCCCTCCTCCTGGCATCATCGTCAGAACACCTGGGAAAACACATGCCTGACCCCACAGGTCACTGCAGGCCAGCCTGTGACATAGGCTAAGCCTGCCTGAGCTTCCTGCAACCCCAGTATCTTGCCTTTTCCCCCATGGGTCTCCCAGTGGCCCTGCACCAGCCGCAGCTCCCACAGCCTGGCTTCCGGCCCCACTGCCTACCAAAATGCTCCATGAACAAACACTCCTTGTTCTTTCCATTGCTGCACCCTTGCACACAAGCCTCCCTCGGCCTGGAGAGCCCCCTCCTCCGTTTTTCCACTTGGCCAACTCCTACTCATCCTTCACAACCCATTGCAATGTCATGTCCCCAGGTTGTTTTCCGCCTTTTGCTCTCAATTTCCATAGCTACCTGAAAAGACCTCTTCTGTAGCTGCAATGCATTTATTTCTTAAAACAAAGTAAGGTGTGTGGTCTAAGAGCAGGGGAGGAGCTAAACATAAGGATGAGGACCATAAAGGAAAATTCTGGCTGAGGCATGTGCCCCAGAGAACAAAGTTCTGATTACCTGTGTCCGGGGCTCATGCAGCGCCAGCTCCTGCTCAACAGATATTTACTGGATAAATAGATGAGTGAATGAGTACGTGTGTACATGGAGGGGAGGAGAGAGGGTGAAGAACCAGGGTAGGGTAGACTGCCCCTTCACACCATCTGTACTCAGCAGTTGGAGTACAAATGGTGGCAAGAACTCCTTGAGTCTGCTTTTAATCATGCCTGTGTCCAGTGTTCATCACTGAGATTCAGTAATTCATTCAGCAAATATTGCATGGTGACTGTGCCTGCTGCTGTTGTAAGGGGTGGGGATTCAACAACAGAAAAAGCAAAATACCTGCCCACAGTTTAGTTGGCAGCATGAATAGTGAACAAATAGTCATTAAGTGTCTGATCATGGCAAGTGCCCTGGAGTAGGGAATGGCAACCCACTCCAGTGTTCTTGCCTGGAAAATTCCGTGGACAAAGGAGCCTGGCAGGCTGCAGTCCATGGGGTCTCAGAGTCAGACAAGTCTGAGCACACACAACAGCCCGGCAAGTGCCACAGAGAAACAATAAAGCAGCAGACTTCCCTGGTGGCTCAGACGGTAAAGCGTCTGTCTACGATGCGGGAGACCCCGGTTCGATCCCTGGGTCTGGAAGATCCGCTGGAGAAGGAAATGGCAATCCACTCCAGGACTATTGCCTGGAAAATCCCATGGACAGAGGAGCCTGGTAGGCTACAGTCCATGGGGTCGCAAAGAGTCGGACACGACTGAGCGACGTCTCTTCCCTTCCTTCCTTAGGAGGAACCAAGTAAACAGGCGCATCCTCTGCAGGAGGCGGGTGTGTGCTGGGAGCAGATTCAAGTTCCCTAAAAGTCAGATCACACAAGGTGTTGTCAGGGTGAGGGCTTCCGATTTATTTTAAATGTGACAGGGAGGGTTCTGAGCAGGGGAGTGACAGGATCTGATCCCTATACTGTGCAAAGAGAGGATCTGGCAGGGGATGAGGCGAAAGTGGGAAGCCACAGTAAGAAGTGGTTGGTTTCCAGATTTGTTCTGAGCGTAGCCAGTACATTCAGGTTTTTCTGTAGGGCTGGAAGGGAGATTAAGAGAGAATGGAAGCTCTGAGGGATGATGCTGGGGTTAGGAGCTTAGTAATGGGTGAATCATGCTGCTGTTTTCTGAGATGGGAAGATGGTGGGCAAATAAATTAGAACCATCCCTTGTGAGACTCACCATTGGTTATATGATGGGTGGAGTAGTGTTGAGGGAGAGCTGGGGCTTCTCCCAGGCAGAGCACGAGCTCTGGAGAGTTGTCTGAGTAGGAACTGAGTTGTAAAAGGAAGACTGGTGTTGACTCAGGTGGAAGAGTGTTCCATATAAAGGGAACAATGTGAGCAAAGAGGCAGCGAACAGTTCAGGAGTATTGGATGCTTGCTATATGCCAGACCCTGCTGAATGTTTTATCTACTTTACCATCTGAATCCTTGTGGCAATCTCCTGAGACAGGGACAATTATGATCCCCCTTTATAGATGAAGAAACAAATCTGAGAGGTCAAATAATGTCTTAGAGTTAGGTAGGGTTATAGTATGCAGGGGTGTTATAGGGTGTGACTCTATGGGATGTGAACCCAGATAGTCCAAGTTGAAAAGATGTCCTAAAGCTGAGAGGCAGCAGTAGATATTTGGGGCTGGGTGCAGCGTGCGGTGAGGTGGGACGGCAGGGTACCAGGCACACAGAGCGGTCGCAGATGCCTTGGGAGGAGGCCTGTCCCCACATGGGGTTGACTGAGCTTATTATCTCTGAGTCTACCCGTCAGGTTCTCAGTGTGGCTGTGAGGACCCTTCCTGGTTCTGGTAACTGTGGTGACAGTGGCTGAGATGGGGTGGCCGGAGAACCAGGCCCCACAAAGGAACTTGGTCACTTCGTTCAGCTTACTGGTTGGCCTCCAGAGACTATTTTCAGATATGTAGCCCTTTCCTAACCAGAGAATGTTTTCAGGGTAACAACACAGCTCCAGAAGAGATGCTTCTCTTTTATAAAAAAAGTTTGGTTACTTTTGGCTGCTCTGGGTCTTCATGGCTGCAAAGACTTTCTGCCGCTGTGGTGAGCAGGGGCCACTCTTTGTTGCAGTGCTCGGCTTCTCGTTGCGGTGGCCTCTCCCGTTGCAGAGCACAGGCCCTAGGTGAGCAGGCCTCAGTGGCTGCAGCACACGGGCTCGGTAGCTGTGGTACCTGGGCTTAGTTGCTCTGTGGCATGTTCAGTCTTCCCTGGCCAGGGGTTGAACCGGTGTCCCCTGCATCGGCAGGTGGACTTTCAGCTGCTGGACCACCAGGGAAGCCCCAGAAGGTGTCTCCAGAGTCAAATAGAAGACAAAGAAAAGGAAGCAGGGACCCTACTCCCTACTTCTCAAAGTATACTGACTTCGTAGCCTGTAGCCTTGCTAAATTCACTTATTAGTTCTAGTAGCTTTTTTGTAGGTTCCTTAGGATTTTCTACGTATATGATCCCACAGTATCTATAAATAGTTTCATTATTTTACAACTCATAGACCTTTTGTTTTTTTTTTTTCTTGTCTTGATTGCACTCGCTACGACCTCTAGTATATAACAAGTAATGTTGTAAGAACATTCTTGCTCTGTTCTTAGAAGGAAAATTTTAGTCTTTCCCATTAAGTGTGATGTTACTTATAGCTTTTTCACAGATCCTCTATGTCAGGTTACAAGGACATACCCTTCTGTGATAGCAGTATAGTTCCCCAGTAATGTCTAGGTCCTAATTCCTGAAACCAGTGAGTGTGAATTACCTTACATTGCAAGACAGAGTTTGTTGATGTGACTAAGGGTTTTGAGATGGGGAGATGATAGTGGATTATCCAGATGAGCCCAATGAAATCACAAGGGTCTTTACAAGAGGGAGGCAAGAGGGTAAGAATAAAGATGGAATAAGGGGCCATGAACTAAGGAATGCCAGTGGCTTCTAGAAACTGAAAAGGCAAAGAAAGGGGTTCTCCTCTAGAGGCTGTAGAAGAAATACAGGCTTGCTGATACCTTGATTTTTGTTTAGTGAAACCCATTTCAGATTTTTGACCCCTAGCATTGTAAAATAATCCACTCTTGTTGTTTTAAACCTCTAAATATATGGTAACTTGTTATAGCAGCCATAGATAGGAAACTATTACACCTTCCATTTGTAGTTTTAGTTTTAAAAAATCATAATTGAACTGTGTCAAATTATTTTTCTACATTTCTCCAGCTGATCATTTCCCTCCCCCTCCTTTATTCTACTGATATAGTGAGTTAACAATGATGTTCAATTTTTAAATCAACTTGTATTCCTGGGATAGAGTCAATTTAGTCATATTGTGTATTGCTGGGTACAGTTTACTAACAGTGTGTTAAGGATTTTTTTGTCTATTTATATGTGTGTGTGTGTATATATATATATGGGATATTGCTATAGTTTTCTCATAACGTTTTTGTCTGGTTTTTATAGCAAGTTAATTGGTGATCTCATAAAATGAGTAGGAAAATGCTGCCTTCTCTATTTTAAGAGAATTTGTATAGAATTGAAATTATTTCTTATTAAATGTTTGATAGGACTCACAAGTGAAGCCATCTGGGCCCAGAGTCATCTTTGCAGCAAGTTTTAAAATTATGAATTCAACTTCTGCAATAGATATAGGTCTATTCAAATTTTCTGTTTCTTGCATCAGTGTTGGTAATTTGTGTCGTTTAAGGATTTGTCCATTTCATCCAAGCTGTAGAATTTATTGGCATAGAGTTGTTCATGCCCTTACCCTTGGAATGTGTGTAGGATCTATTCTGTGGTGATGTCCCCTCTTCCTGATGTTGGCAATGTGTGTGTGTGGTTTTTTTCCTTTTTTTCTTGATCAATCTAGCTCGAGGTTTATCAATTTTATCAATCTTTTCAAAGAATCAGCATTTGATTTTTCTCTATTGTTTTCTATTTTTTATTTCTGCTTTATTTCCTTCTACAAAAATTTACTTTTTCCAGCTTTTTAAGGTAGAAACTTTATTTTATGCCTTTCTTTTCTTCAAATGTGAGGTTTAAAGCTACAAGTGTACTTTTAAGTCCTGATTTAGCTGAGCTCACAAATTTTTCTTTGGTTAAAAATATTTTCTAGTTTTGCTTGTAATTTCCTCAATCTCTGGGTTATTTCCAAGTATCTGGGAATTTTCCACATATGTTTTGTTATTAATTTATAATTTAATTGTTGTAGTGAGAAAACATACCTTTAATTATTTCAGTACTTTTAAATTTGTTTTTATGACCCAGTCTACAGTCTGCCTTGAATATTCCATGTGCACTTGTTGGGTCCAATGTTTGTTAATTAAGCCAAATGGGCTGATTGCATTGTTCAACTACTCTATTTCCCTACTGATTTTCTATCCTATCAAGTACTGAGAGAGGAGTGTTGAAATCTCCAGTTATGATTATGGACATCTCTTTCTTCTGTTAATACTCTCGGCTTTGCTTCTGTATCTTTAATCTCTGTGATTGAGCACATGCAAATGCAGGACATCCTCTTATCTCTGATAATATTGCTGGTCCGGAATTCTACTTTTCTGATATTAATATAATCACTCCAGCCTCCCTATGATTAATGTTTGCATGATACATATTTTTCATCTTTTACTGTTAGCCTATGTTTTAATAGTCAAAATGTGTTTATCAAGTAGTTGTATTGTTTTTTAAATATATGTTTGTTTATTTGGCTACATGAGGTCTTAGTTGTGGCATGTGGGATCTGGTTCCCTGACCAGGAATCGAACCCAGGCCCACTACATTAGGAGCTCAGAGTCTTAGCCTCTGGACCACCAGGGAAGTCCCAGGTAGTTGTATTTTTAAAATACAGTTTGAAAATCTCTGCCTTTTAATGGAGTATTTAGACCACTTCCTCAAAGTAAAAGCTTCCTAAAACCAAGCAGTGCCTGTGGTTTGGGAAATTCCCTCCTGCATATCGTTGGCCTTCCACAGGGAAAGGTTAAGTGACAGGGCCACTGCCTCTTCTTCCAGGTTCTCTGTGCCAGTCTTCTCATCTGTAAAGTGGGGATAATTGTACCTACCTCATAGGGTGGTTATGAGAATTATATCCCATGTGAAAGGTGCATAGTAAGCACTCAACAAATGAAAGCTGCAGATAGCTTTAGATCCTTAGATAGTAATAATAAATTGCCATTATACCACTAAAAACCCTCTTCCCGTTTGGCTTTTTAAAAAAATAGTTTTATGTATCTATTTTTGACTGATCTGGGTCTTCACTGCTGCGCACGGGCTTTCTCTAGCTGCGGATGCTCTTCATCGTGGTGTGTGGGCTTGTCACCGTGGTGGCTTCTCTTGTCGCAGAGCACAGGCTCTAGGCATGCGGCTCAGCAGCTGCAGCTGCCGGGCTGTAGAGCACAGGCTCCATAGTTGTGGCACACGGGCTTAGTCGCCCCTCGGCACGCAGGATCTTCCCGGATCAGGGGTCAGATTCACGTCTCCTGCAATGGAAAGGGGATTCTTTACCACTGAGCTACCAGGGGAGCCCCCCTTTCACTTTGATGACGTGTTGACTGAAGAAATGAATCCCACGTTAAAGTTATAGAGAGCTCTCATATGTATCCTCATCTGCTGAAAATTACTATTCTAGGCCTGATTTTATATAGTTACAATTTTATATAGTCCTTTTTTTCCTCTATTTTTCAACCATGGCCAGTTATCTGTTTTTTGTTGAAACCTATCTTCTGTATAAACATTTGCATTTTCATTTCATATAAATTATATCTCAATAAAGTTTATTTTAAAAACTAAAACAGGCAATTCCCTGGTGGCCCAGTGGTTAGGATTCTGGGCTTTCACTGCTATAGCCCAGCTTCAGTCCCTGGTCTGGGAACTGATATCCCGCAAGCCACATGGCATGACCAAAACTACCAGTTCAGTTCAGTTCAGTCACTCAGTCGTGTCCGACTCTTTGTGACCCCATAAACCGCAGCACGCCAGGCCTCCCTGTCCATCACCAACTCCCAAAGTTTACCCAAACTCATGTCCATCCAGTCAGTGATGCCATCCAGCCATCTCATCCTCTGTCGTCCCCTTCTCCTCCTACCCCCGATCCCTCCCAGAATAAAGGTCTTTTCCAATGAGTCAACTCTTCGCATGAGGTGGCCAAAGTGTTGGAGTTTCAGCTCTTGCATCAGTCCTTCCAATGAAAACCCAGGACTGATCTCCTTTAGGATGCACCACGCCCCTAAAAAAAAAAAACAACTGGAAAAATTCTGTCACTTGCATCAGCGTATATAACATTCATATATGAAGCTCCAATACTTTGGCCGCCTGATGCAAAGAGCCACCTCATTGGAAAAGACCCTGATGTGGGGAAAGATTGAAAACAAAAGGAGAAGAGGGCAGCAGAGGACAAGATAGTTATATATCTGACTTGGTGGACATGAATCACTGACTCAATGGACATGAATTTGAGCAAACTCCAGGAGGTAGCGGAGGACACCAGAGCCTGGCATGCTACAGTCCATGGGGTCGCAAAGAGTTGGACACGACTTAGTGACTGAACAACAGCAATGGGTTACAGACTAATAAAAGCAACACCCATGTGCCCATCTATCAGCGTAGGTGGGAAACTGCGTCATTGCCTTTGAAGCCCCCTGCCTGCTTCACTCTGTTGATCAGTTTCTTTTCTTCCTAGCTTTGCCACACATGCAATACAGTCAATATAGTCTTGGCTGCCTCTGAACTTTATATAAATAGAATCATACTGAATGTATGCTTCTGTGACTTGCTGTTTCTGCTCATTAAACATTCACCTATGCACGTGTGCATGATGGTTATTAACTTTTACTACAGAATAGTGGGGCTTCCCTGGTGACTTAGATTGCAAAGAATCTGCCTGCAATACAGGAGACCTGGGTTTGACCCCAGCATCAGGAAGATCCCCTGGAAAAGGAAATGGCAACCCACTTCAGTATTCTTGCCTGGAAAATTCCATGGACACAAAAGCCTGGAGGCCAATAGTCCATGGAGTCACAAAGAGTCGGACACTACTGAGTGACTAACGCTCTCACTGAATAGTGTTACTTTCTAGAATCTACCATTCTCTTGAGTGCATATGGGCTCTTTGCAGTCTGGGGCTTTTCTGAACGATGCTGCTCTGAATATTTTTGGTTTTGTATTGGCAAGGGATCATGCTAGGATGGCGCCACTGGGTTGTGAGGTATGGGCACGTTCAACTCGACTAGTTAATGCCAGCTGTTTCCAAAGTGGCTTATACCGACTTACCTTTCCACAAGCAGGCTAAGAATTCCTTTTTCTCCGCATCCTTGCTGACATCTACTGATCACGTTCTAAAACACTTCTGTCCACTTGGGTCTTTAAAATAACAGCCAACACTTAATGCTCACTTCAGCTGTGGCACACCCTGTTCTGAGTACTCTGTGTGCGTGATCTCATTTTATCCTCACGAGAGCCCTAGCTGTTATGAACGCGTTGTTATTTGTGAACCAGAGAGCAAGTCTTTGTCTTTCCCCTCTGCCTCCCCTTCTGTCTGAGCCTGGTGGCCACTCTCTGTGGCCATTTCACATGTTCTTCGCCCATCCTGGGCAGGGCTGGGTCCCAGCACGGCCTTAGTCCTACCCAGAGCCTTTCCTCCTCAGGCTGTTATTCCCTGTCGGTCCGCCTCAGCCGCCCTGCCTCCTGGGACCGGATCAGACACTACAGGATCCAGCGCCTCGACAACGGCTGGCTGTACATCTCACCACGCCTCACCTTCCCCTCGCTCCTGGCCCTGGTGGACCATTACTCTGGTACGGCCGCCCCCCGCCTCTTATGAGAGTAGCTGGGGATTTGGGCTTTGGGGCAGTCAGTCATCTCTTGTACACTTTACCTGCTGGAAAATATCCAGACAGAAGAGGGACCACCCCTTTCTCCATGCCAGTCCCTGTGCCAAGAAACACAGCCTGGGAGCCCCGGCTTCACCTCACGCCAGCAGAGCCACTCAGATGTCCTGTGGGTGTGTAGGCCAGAACCTCACCCACCACTGTGGTTCTGAGTCAAGGTCCCCCACGGCTGGCACGGTTCTCTCCGCAGGAATTAGGCCCACAGCTGTTGTTACTGTGGAATTTAGTCAGTTCTCTGCATCTTCTGGTGCCTATCCTGTAACGGCACAGTGTCAGAGGCAGAGAGGAAAGACCACTGCTGAGAAAACTGGTCAGGGGGTTTCTGGACAGCTGTTCTAGGCAACAGATACCGAACAAACAAGTGGAGACTGATCATTCCTTAGCTTTCTTCTTTCCAAAGCACTTCCCTAATCAGAAAACTGGGGCTCAAAGAGGTCCCTCAACTTACCCAAAATCACACAGTAAATTAAGTCTCCCTAGTTAGTCCAGAATCTTTGACTGCATCTCAGCTTCCAGATGAACAGTTTGGGGCTCCCAATCCCACTAGCCAAATGTGGAAGGCTGTCAGGGTGAGGGTGGTTGGTTGGCGAGGGAAGCGGGGCTGGAGTCGGCCAGGTCAAAGGTCTAGGTCTCTTCCTCAGAGCTGGCGGATGACATCTGCTGCCTCCTCAAGGAGCCCTGTGCCCTGCAGAGGGCTGGCCCACTCCCTGGCAAGGCCATACCCCCACCTGTGACTGTGCAGGCGACACCACTCAACTGGAAAGAGCTGGACAGGTGAGGGGCTCCTGGAGTGGGAAGTGGAGCAAAGAGTTAGAAGGACCTGCCCCTGGGAACCTGGGCTGGGGGCATCACCTACAGGGACGCCTGGGAGCCACTAAGCATCCTCTGAACTCAGAGGCCAGCCCAGGCCCAGCAGGCCTGCTGGGGGGACCAGCAGGGACGCCAAAGCAGGCACGGATACTGGGCATGCCTGGACACCAAGGTGGCCAGGGTGGAAGGGTAGACAAGATGGGATACCACAGAGTACCAGCCCTGAGTGAGGTCAAGGAGGAGTCTGATCTGACAGGGAACAGGAAACCAAGGGGTTTTCAGCAGGTTCTGAGAGCAGGGACTGTGTGGCAGGGGCAGGGAGGAGGCTGAGGCTCCTGACCCAGCTCTGTCCCTTCCCCACAGCTCCCTCCTGTTCTCTGAAGCACCTGCCGCAGGGCAGGAGTCCCTCCTCAGTGAGGGGCTCCGGGAGGCCCTGAACTCCTACATCAGCCTGACTGATGACACCTCCTTGGACGATGCCAAGGCCGAAAGCAGACGGCGAAAGGGGAACCAAGGCTGCAGCACCTAGAGCCCCATCTCAGCTCAGCCGGAGCAAGCACCCCAGAGGCAAGGCTGCACGGAGGGGGAGGGAGGGCTGGGACACAGCAGCGCATCCAGGGTCCCACCAGTACCCTCTGTTCCTTCCCCTCTTAGCCCTAAGAAATCACTTCATCTCCTCCCAGTGCGATGACTTGGCCTGCAACCTCTAGTTCAAGTCTAGAGCAGTTAAGAACAGGGCCAGGACTCCAGAAAGAGACAAGATGTCCTCTCGGGCCTGACCCAGTCAGTTCCTGAGTTTGGGATTTCCAGTGTCGTCATCTGTCTGTCGAGAGTCATTTTCCATCCCACAACTCCTCCCACAAGGTAGAAAACCACCACTAGCATCAAGGCGGAGAAAGTAACCATTTAAAGAAAACCGACCAGTCTCTCAGAATGCTACCACACCTCTGAAGGTGGCCTGTGGCCTGGAAGGACAGGAAAGCAGAGGGGATAGGTGGCTTAAACATCAGCAGAGCCAGGGCTGGCCAGCTCCCACCCGACCGCCATGCCAAGAGCAAAGCCTCCGGCAGTCCAGGTCCTCCACATCCCCGTTAAGCCCCTTCCCTGGACAGCCCTAGCTCTTAGGTCTGTCTCATTGTGTGGCTCATCCTTTTGAACCTGACTACGCTTTTCTGGCCACAGCAGCCTCGCCACCTTGTGGCCAAATGCAAAATGACACCACCTGAGCCCAGCACGCTGAGGCCAGGTTATAGTCACATTCCCTGGGCAGGGGCATCAGGTGGTGAGCCCTCTCTCCACAAAGTCAAGGCCACCGCCTGTACCAACTCCAGTCCTCCATTTCCGTGCCCATGAAAGGAAAGGGGCCTGGCTGAAGGTGCTAAGTGAGCAGAGAGAAGAGGGAAGAAGGAAGCGGAGGGGAGGCACTGCCTCTATTGCCCTACTGGGTTCTGAAGCTAGAGTGGAGGTGGGAACGGCTTTACCAGTATCATCAACAGGGTCTCAATTAAAGATCTGATTTATTCAAGTATCTGAAAACACTCTACAATGAAAATCGTTATCAGATGCTGCTTGTACTGTGCTATGGACCATGCACATACTGCCACACTGTTTTCAGAAGACTTGAAATGCCCATGATTGGTAGTTTAAAAACTGTACACCTGATGGAGAAGGAAGACAATTTAATGTTTCATCCAGATCCAGAGGTGCAGCAAATTAAAGGACAGCTCCGATTGGCAAACAGGTATCTCTTGATGGTCTCCAAGAAGAAACGGTTGGCGATGGACAGTTCAGACGTGCTTCTCCAAAAGGTGGATGGTTCTTTAAAAAGTTTCAGGTCGCAACCCTTGCAGAAGACACTGACGCCCAACACACTGATTCTTGGTACAGGAAACATGGGTCTTCCGGGTTCCACGTGGCTGGGGAGCCCCTACCAATCATGCTTCTGTGCTGTGACTAAGAGGGTCCTCTGGACCAGACAGGGAGCAGGCTGGGGCCATGCACCGTCAGTCATAGTGGATGGCAGTGTAGAAGATGATCCAGATGACCTAGACAAGAAAGAAGCAATGTTTATAGGTCCCTTCACCGAGAGGGTCAACACAGGCTCCTACTCCACCAAACAAGTGTCCTAACAAAGTGCGCACGGTGGACTTCCTGGGGGCTAGCCAATGCACGAGCTGCTTGGGGGCTTATATAATTTCACTGAAAACAAGATGTCTCCAGTAGAACCCAGGACCACCTTGCTGTGCTCCCAAAGGACCCTGGACAAGTCTCTCCTCCTGCCAAACAGTGCGAGGGCTTACAGTTACAGATGTGGAAGTGATGGAGGAAAAGTCAACTGTACTGCTAGCAAGTGTTAGAATTAGCAACACGTGAAAACAGAACTCATGTCATACCCTGTCAGCTTCATATCAGAGCAGAGGTTCTCAAACCTGACTGTCCTTGGCAATCTTCTGGGATCTTTTAAAACAGAGAGATGCCCAGGTGCCACCTCCGAGATTCTGATTTCCTTGGTCTGGGCTAGGGTTTATAACTTTTAAAACATAACTTTGAGATGCAATTCATTGTTCATAAAGTTTACCTCTTTAAAGTATATACAATTCAGAGGTTTTTCGTATATTTGGAGTTGTGAAAACATTTTAGAGCATTTTTGTTACCCTGGAAACAAAACCTATTCCCGTTATCAGTTACTTCCCATTTCCCTTTCCACCCCTGTCCTAAAAACCACTAATCTACTTTTTATGCATATGGGTTTGCCTCTTTTGAACATTTCACATAAACAGAATCACAACATGTGGCCTTTTGTGTCTGCATTTTTTTCTCCTAGCATCGTGTTTTCAAGGCCCATCCATTTTGGAGCCTGTACCAGTACTTCAGTCATCTTTACGGCCAAGTGTTTTATCCAGCCATTTGTCAGGTGATGGCAAATGCAAAAAATTTCCATTTGGGGGCTATTATGAATATATGTGTTAAATGTTTCCCAGTTTTCAATATGCAGCCAGAGTTGAGAATTGGATGCAGAAGTTGACAATGAGCCCTGCATTCACTCACCACAGGGAGATCACCCCACAGTGCATCACCCCACATCTCATTAAGTCGAGGAAGGCCCTCCAGCCTCAGGAGTCTTGGAAAAACAGTAGGCAAGTCACACAACGTAACTATCAAAGGGCTCCCCTTGAATAACTGAGAGCTCTAGGAAATGACACGCCCTGTGTGACATTCTCAGCGACACATACCATGAACAAGGCAAACGATGTCATAAACCCTTCTTTCGTGAGCTCCCACGTGCCGCCATACTCTTCCTCGTCTATCTGCAGGTAGTTGCTGAAGTAGACGTACAGGACACCCGCGTTGATCAGGCAGAACCTGGAGCAAGGGAGGACAAGCACCAAACGTGAGCCATAGGTGTGGAGGACCCAGAACTCCCACCAGCATGGTCCAGCTCGGTCAGGGCTGGCAGCTGCAGTGTCATGGGGGCAAATGAAATTATCCAGGAAAACACACCTAGATCCTCAGTGGAGCTGCCCACTTGGTTATGTTAGAGAAAAAAAAACCTCTTTTTAGTTGATCAGCAAGCATATGTAAGTTCTCCTACCCCCTTGAAGTAAGACAGAAGGCTGATGAACAATCCCAAATAGGACCAGCTCCTGACGGCCTCCAGGTAGTTGCCGCTCGGGAAGGGGGGTGGCCATGGAAAAGACCCATGTGAAGCTGCTGCTTCATGGCCTAGTCGGGCAAGCAAGGGCATGGTAAAGCAGCGCCTGATAATTCCCAATGGGAGGCAGTTTCTGAGTGTTCATTGGCAGCCACTGCACTTGATGCAGAGATGAACGTGGCAGTGCCAGCCGTCAGCTCACCATCTATGGGGGGCAAAAACAACAGTCAGAGTGGATTGAAACCAGAGGGTTCAGAAAGGTCTCTGACCCCCATCACATATGATGTAACTGGTGCAGGAATCTGAATCCTGAGAAGAGTGACACCGCACTGTGCTCCACTGATCGCTTGCTGCTGCAGCTGCGTAAAAGCAATATTCATAAAGGGATCAAAACTGCACCTAATGTTATAGCGGACCATATGCCTTAGGCCACACCCCTCTGAAGGCTGCAGTGGAAAATGCAAAGAGAACAGGTTCCTCCTGTTCTGCGGATGAAGTGTGAGCTGCTACAGGGCATGATAGGGCAGTGTGAGGATAGGAGTGTAAATCCTTGTGCAAGGCAGGGAGAGGGTGTGCTATAGACCTGAGGCTGTCTGAGCAAAGGTGAGGTTGAGGCAGGGTGTAAGTAGTCACTGTGGGCTTTCCCAGGCCGGAAAGAACAGGAGTTGGGAGACTGGTTTAGACCTGTTTCAAGAAATCAGTACAAATAAAATTTGAGGACAGGGACTGAGAAAATGGCTGAATGGGGAGGCAAGAAGCCCCGAAGGCTTCGCGCCTAAGTGCTTGGGAGAACCATGGGTCCAGCAACCGAAGCAGGGAGTCAGGAAGAACAGATGGTTTTTCTTGGATATCACGCAAACTACAGTCCTTGGCTTAGCTATGTCATGGCCACATCCTTATCCGCTACTAGAGATCTGGGGATCCAGCCAGTGTGGCCACGTCCCTCTGCCAGGAGTTTCACTTTGGACAGGCTGAGTTAGTGGCTCCCGACAGAGCCTATTGATGGGACTTAGAAATGTCAGTGGGGCTCAGCTACCAAGCTCATTTAGTCTCCTACTGTAAAAGTGGTTGCTTAATGAGATGAGAAAGGGAAATACAAGTGAAAGAGACACAGGGTGACAAGGAGAGAGAAAATGGCTGACACTGGGCCTGCCTGCCAAGGGTCACAGGCTAAGTAGAAAGTGAAGTCATAGAAACACAGCATTTAAATGTCTGGTGGTCGGGGTGGGGACGGGGGGGTCAGGAAAGGACTGGAAGTCTCCACACTGAGATTTAAGGATGGGCATCAATTCTATATTGTAAACAGGAGAGAACCACAC
Organism: Redunca redunca; assembly: GCA_006410935.1. Taxonomy (NCBI): domain Eukaryota; kingdom Metazoa; phylum Chordata; class Mammalia; order Artiodactyla; family Bovidae; genus Redunca; species Redunca redunca. Next base: position 114,038 of record SJYQ01096594.1, read on the forward strand.
AGCAAATGTATGGGCAAAGAGACAAGCATGCTGGATTGGGGCGGCAGGCATGGGTGGGGTGTGTGTGTGTGTGTCTGTGTTTGTCTGTGTGTGTGTGTGTGAGTTGCTCGTTGTGTCCGACTCTGCGACACCATGGACTGTAACCTACCAGGCTCCTCTGTCCATGGGAGTCTTCAGGTAAAAATACTGGAGTCAGTTACCATTTCCCTCTCCAGGGGATCTTCCCGACCCACGGACTGAACTCCTATCTCCTGCACTGGCAGGTGGGTTCTTTACCACTGAGCCACCAGGGAACCCTGACTAGCATGAGTCTTTGCTATATTATTCCCAGATTGGGTGACTTCAGAGAAATCCCTCAGGGCTCCTGTAAGACAAGACAGGTGAGGGGGTTCAAACCACTGTTATCCTCTCTTAGAAAAGCGATCTGGGAAAGATAGGAGACTACTTTTTTTGGCTTTTCGATTGCCTTCTGCCATCTCTGGCCATTTTCCTGGTATCTGCCTTTTTTTCTCATAGTAAGCTCAAATGGGGTGACCAGCATTCTAAAAATGTGGTATGTATCTTCAGACCACTTCCACCCTGAGAAGACCTCTATGAACCCCAGGTCCTGCCTGCATCTCATCATCCTCAGTGAGTCCTCATCAAATGTCCACTCTGTCAAGAGTGAGTTGGAGGATAAAGCCTATGGTTTCCTTGGACAAATAGTTTGCTCAGCATCATAAATCAAAAACCCTCTTTAGCTGGGAGAGAGAACTGTACATTCCTTTTCGGTTACCTTCTGAGAAAACAGTCAACTCAAATGAGTTTGAAATGATTTCACACTTTTCACCCCAGAGTAAGGAAATAAGACATGTGATCACAACTAACACATCTATGTGATTTTCCAATGTTGAGTACTGACCATTTGTTTTCCCTGTGTGAAAAGAGAAAAGGCCAGAGGTTTGCCTCTCCATTTCTACCATAACTTGCCCATGACTCCCATCTTAAGACAATTCCCACAAATCTTTTAAAATCAACCTGGTGGGCATGCAGTGACTTCTGAACAAGTTGAGCGATGACCAGGGGCTGGTGTCAAAGGCTGCCACTGGCCACGGGTGCACAGTAAAGGAAGAAGGACCCAATCTCCTACTTTTTCACTGCCTGTAAAATGTAGGGACCTGGGGCTTCCATGGCAGTCCAATGGTTAAGTGCTTCCACTGCAGGGGACACGAGTTCGATCCCTGGTCTGGGAACTAAGATTCTGCATGCCACGTGGCAAGGCCAAAAAAAAAAGTAGGAACCTAAAACAGCTTCTGCCAAAGCCAAGATTCAGGACATCCAGCACAGTGCACCAGGGAGTGAGCATCAGGTACCGGAGCTCTCCCACCTCCCCAATCTGCCTCGACAACAGAGGCCATGTCAGAACTAGATGCCTGTTCCCAACAGGCAATATAGCAACCTCTTGCATGAGGTCACTACAGACCCCTGAATGAATAAGCTAACCCAGATCTTCATAAAGGTAACATGCCTGACCCAAGATATTCCCAGGCCTGTTGAACTGAGGAGTGCTGCATCAGACCCAGGAGGGCCATCCTGGGGCCAGTTTTTTGCTTTAGTTATTACACACACACACACACAGAAACCTAAAAATACAAAAAAGACCCAAGACTTACCCTGCTATTCCCAAGAAACCTCGCAACGGTAACACTCCCCAAATGACACCTAGGACCACAGCAATGATCTGTCGGAACCAGTAGATCACATCTAAAAATTCATCCTGTAGAAAAAAGAGAGAATGCATGCATTATCTGGAGGGGGTACCACAAGAGAACCTTTTGTATCAGTTGAGGAACAAAATCTTTCTGCTAAACTTTAGAGAAATTTACCCCCAAAGCAATGGTATTTGGTTCTCCAATCTCCACATCTTCTTCTTATACTAAATTGTGGTTAAAAAAATGATACATATTTACTTATCTTGGGACTTCCCTGGTGGCTCAGACAGTAAAGAATCCGCCTGTAATGCAGGAGGCATAAGAGGCGTGGGTTTGATCCCTGGGTCGGGAAGATCCCCTGGAGAAGGAAATGGCGACCCACTCCAGTATTCTTGCCTGGGAGGTCTCATGGATAGAGGAGCCAGGTGGGCTCCAGTCCATGAGCTCAAGAGTCAGAGAGTTCTTGTAACAGGTGAGGAACAAGTTTAGCAGAAAAGCTCCCTGCTAAACACTTCTTCCAGAGAAATTTTCCCCCAAGACAATGGTATTTGGTTCTCGAATTCTTCTTGTACTAAATTGTGGTTAAAAAAAAAGATGATATATTTACTTAAGTGATGGCTTCCAGGGTGTTGTGCTCTAGATAAAAATTTTAGAAAAATCAATTACCTTTTCTCCCCCAGAAGCTACAAAAATGAAATCGCTGTGACAGTAACTGAGCTATGGCCAGTTATCTGACCTGGGGATACCTGGACAGACTAGCCACAGGCGGAAGGGCTGACTGTGACCGATTCACTACCATTTCCCCACACAAGGAATTCTAAGTAAGTCACAAAGGAGAGGCTGAATTAGAAACAGAAGTGAAGAAGGTGCCAGCAGATCTAATTTTCATACAGGAACATGGAAGATTCAGGCTTCCGACCTTCCCTGGACTGCAGAAACCAGTCCTTACACAAAGAAAGAAAGCCATGACACAGCAAATCAGAAAGGTTTCACAGCAGCTGGGCAGGACAAGGGCACTTTCAGGAAGTGCCTCCCATTCACCCCCGCCCCCTTACAGGAACCCCAGGAAAACCTATTTCATCAATCAAAAAAAAAACAAGGGAAAGACTGCAAGTACAACAATCTTTTCAGGCCAACTGGAATCAAGCTATTTGCAATAGTTCCTTCCCCACCATGGAGCAGAGGTGGGGAAGAGCTCACTCACACTCAGATCTTCTGAATGCATGTGACCAGTAAGGACATCTTGAAGTTCCCCAACCATCCCTCACACACATTTGACGGTCTCTCTTCGACCCCTACTCCCCACCACACACATGCACTAACGCTCACCCCTGAAAGGTGGTCTCAGTCTCCCCTCTTAACTCTCACACTTATTAGGGTATTCAGTTTTCTCATTCGACAGGAAAGCAATGGCAGCTCACCTTTAGTAAGCCTCACTATGTGCTAAGCACTTTAACGCAGCAGGTACCCCACTTCAGAGTTTTTTGAGACTCAAGTGAGATGATACACAGAGAAAACCGGACACATAGTAAGTATTCAATAGACGTCTGCTCTGGTTACTGCTCCTGCCAATGACGCTGGTACAACATCAGTCACTTACTCAAGATTCTGCTGGCACTAAAAGGCGGAGATGGAATCGAACTCAGCTCAGTCTTGCCGTTCAGGCACGCGACCTGCCAGCGGGGACAACTCCTCCGCCCCTCCTTGCGGCTTCCCGAGTGACCCAGGCGATTTCACCCTTGGGCCACTCTGTGATGAGCCCCGAGCCTGACAGCTGGGCCCGCGCAGTTCGTCCCACCATCCTTGGGCCACTCGCCCCGCCACCCCGAACACTCGGCCAGGCCCGGACCGGGGCAGGGGCAGGATCGGGCCTGTCCTTTCGTCCCCGAGTCCCAGCTGGCTCCTCGAACGTGCGCCCCCGCTAGTCCCCACCGCACCTTGTCTTCCCAGGCCGCGTCGCTCCGCAGCACCTTGCTCCAGACAGAGACTTTGAGGGCCCCGTTGGCCAGCTGCGGCTGAGACGGCTCCTCCTTCCGCCGCCCGCCGCTCATCCTCCCGTCGCGCCGCCCGGGCCGGGCCTGGGGCGCGCGGGCCGATCTAAAAGGGGTCGGGGTCGCGGGTCACGGAGCGCGGGTCGGAAGCTCAACGGATCAGTTCAGCGGCACCCCTCCAACAGCCAGCACTTGGCCAAACACCCGGGCTCTGTTGGCTCGGTAGAGACCAAGCGCGCGGAAGGCGGAGCCACGCAGCGCTGCGCGTCCTCCTCCCGCCGACGTGCACACGCAGCCAATCAGCGGCCACGCAGCTGTCCGAACGCAAGAACAGACGCCGCTTCGGCGCAAGCGCACTATGCGCGGGGACGTGACGGCAAGCTTCCGCTGACCCCGCAGTAAGGTGAGAGGGAAGGGACAATCTTGGTAACGACGACGCCATGAGCGCGAGGAGGCGCAGCGGAAGCAGAAGAACGATGTCACCGAGGAAGGCGAGGTTAAACAGGAGCTTCATCCAATCCTCCACAGCTTGTCCCTCGAGCAGCGGGGCAGAACACGGCACTGCCTTACCCGAGGCGTCCTTTGGAGCCCAAGCCTTGCTCCCCGGGGGCCCCAAGTTGCACCTCAGGGTTTAGCCCTTGTTTTCCCCGAACCTTGAAAGTCGACCTTGTTCAGAAAGTTCATTGTTTTTGTAGTAGTAACTTTAGTGTCTCTTCATGCCTAGCGTCCTCTTTTGACAGATGTGAGCCCTGAGATCCAAAGGGGAAATGATTTTCTAAGGCTTTCGAGCGTGATGGAACCAGCTGAGGACTCCTCAGGGGAGAAAGGGGGCAATCAGAATATCTGAGCATTCTTCCAGCGAGCGTGTCCTTGCTACGCGCTTGGTTAGTGGTTCACAAGTGTGGTTCTGTACCAGCAGCAGGTGCATTACCTGGGAATTTGATTAGAGATTCAGATTCTCAGATCCCACTCAGAACCATTGACTCAGAAATTCTGGGGTGGGGCCCATAATCAGAGTTTCAGCCAGCCCGCCAGGTGGTGCCCTGCGCACACTGTGTAAAGTAACAAGGCACATGAGTCCTGTGTGGTAGGTTTACAGAGGCGAAGTAACTTGCTCTGAACCACTCAGCTAGTATCTGGGTCTGTCTGATTTCAAAATCTGCACCCTGGGGAGTTTCCTGCAGGCCCAGTAGTTAGAACTCTATATGTTTTCTCTCCCGTGGAATTTGGTTCAATCCCTGGTACCTGAACAAAGACCCCGCAAACCAGAGGGGCACCAAAGATGATACTGCAACAGACATTACTTTGTCCGCACCTGTTGGGATGGCCATATACCTGACATGGGTGTACACCTTTCGTCCGAACTTTCACATTATCAGCCCTCTCTCTGAACCATCTCCCCTATGCAAACCTAGAGTAAAGCCTAACCAGCTCACTCCAGTTTGGACATGCGTCACTGATATAAAACCTATTTTACAGACCCTGATGGCATGCAGTGCTGGAGATAGATCATTCTATCCCAGAATGTTGGTAGAATACCTGGCCTGGAGTCAAAGACAGAAAAAGTAAGTTTTTAGCCTGCTGGGTCTAGTGGCAGACGATTGTAATGGGGAATCTGATGTGGGANTTGTAAGGTTGAATAATAACTTTCTTAAATGTCCACAGTGCATACATTCTGTTTATCTATTGAGGGATACTTGGGCTGCCTCCACCTTCTTGCTATTGCAAATAACACTACAATGAATAAGTGTACAAAGCATTTGTTCAAGTCTCTGCTTTCAGTTCTTCTGGGTATATACTCAGAGTGGAATTGCTGAATCATATCATACTGCCTTTAATTTTTTGAATTATTGCCATACTATTTTCCATTCCCACCAAGAATACACAAGAGTCCCAATGTCTCTACATTTTCATCAACACTTGTTTTTTTTAAACAGTCAACCTAATGAGTGTAAAGTGGGATCTCATTGTGTTTTGATTTGAATTTCTCTAATGATTAGTGATGTCAAGCATCTTTTTACTTGCTTGCTGACCATCTGTTTATCTCTTTTGGAGAAATGTCCATTCCCATACTTTGCCTATTTTTGAGTCTAGTCTTTTGGGTTTTTTTGTTGACTTCTAGGGGTTTTATGTATAGACTAGATATTAATCCCTTATATGTAATTTGCAAATACTTCCTCCCATTCTGTAAGTTGCCTTCTTTGTTGGTCATGTCCTTTTTGGGGGGAGTGGGGCTATTATATGTCATAAGAACATATAATCAAAACCTTTGTCAAGTGCTAAGTACCAGGTCAATAAAACTTTTACTGTAATGTTTGCACTATGTCATCAGGGAAATAAAACAAGAAAATTTTAATAATGTGCAGTTTGTCTAATTCTTTGATCGTTGTTGCCTGTGCCTTTGGTCATCAAGTTTTTCCGTGTTCTCTTTTATAGTTTTAGCTCTTAGGTTTAGGTCTTTGGTCTATTTTGAGGTAATTTTTAGTGTTAGGTAAAGGTCCACCTTTATTCTTTCCCAGCACCATTTGTTAAAGACTGGCCTTTCACCACTGAATGGTTTTGGCATCATTTGACCATATATGCGAGGGTTTACATCAGGGCTGTCTACTTTATTCCATTGGTCTGTTTGTCTGTCTTTATGCCAGTGCCACTCTTTTGATTACTATAGCTTTGTTAAGCTTTGAAATCAGGAAGTGTGAGTCCTCCTACTTTGTTCTTATTTTTCAGATTTTTTCACTTATTGGATATCCCTAAATATTCCATATGAATTTTAGAATGAGTTTTTCTATTTCTGCCAAAAAAAAAAAGGGGGGGGGGGCATTGGGATTTTGACAGAGAATGCAGTGATTCTGTAGATTGCTTTGTAGTAACAATATCAAGTCTTCTAATCCATGAGCATGAAATGGTTTTCCGTTTATTTTTGTTAATTTCATTCAGTGATGTTTTGTAGCTTTTTTGACATGTAAGTCAGTCTTTCACTTATTTGGCTAATTCCTAAGTAGTTTATTCTTCTTGATGCTATTGTAAGTGGAATTATATTCTTAATTTACTTTTTGGATTTTAAAAGTAATTTTTATTTATTTATGGCTGTGCTGGGTCTTCGTTGCCGTGCAGACTTTTCTCTGGTTGCGGCGAGCAGGTTTCTCCTTGTGGGGGCTTCTCTTGCTGCAGGGCACCAGCATTAGGGCGCAGGCCCGGCGGTTGTGGTGCCCAGGCTCAGTGAGGCGCGCAGGCCCAGTGAGGCGCCCAGGCCCAGTGAGGCGCCCAGGCCCAGTGTGGCGCCCAGGCCCAGTGAGGCGCCCAGGCCCAGTGTGGCGCCCAGGCCCAGTGTGGCGCCCAGGCCCAGTGAGGCGCCCAGGCCCAGTGTGGCGCCCAGGCCCAGTGAGGCGCCCAGGCCCAGTGTGGCGCCCAGGCCCAGTGAGGCGCCCAGGCCCAGTGAGGCGCCCAGGCCCAGTGTGGCGCCCAGGCCCAGTGTGGCGCCCAGGCCCAGTGTGGCGCCCAGGCCCAGTGAGGCGCCCAGGCCCAGTGTGGCGCCCAGGCCCAGTGTGGCGCCCAGGCTCAGTGAGGCGCCCAGGCTCAGTGTGGCGCCCAGGCTCAGTGAGGCGCCCAGGCTCAGTGAGGCGCCCAGGCTCAGTGTGGCACACAGGCTTAGTAGCTCTGTGGCATGCCGAACCTTCCTAGAGCAGGGATGGAACCTGCGTCTCCTGCATCAGCAGGCAGATTCTTTACCACTGAGCCACCAGGGAAGCCCCTCCTTTTCGGAGAAATAGCTAATTTTTGTATCTTATTGCTGAATCCATGTATTAGTTTAACAGTTTTTCTGTGTCTAGAATCTTTAGGGTTTTCTACATATTGATCATACCATATGCAGAGATAACTATTTCTTCCCCCTGCTGCTGCTGCTGCTAAGTCGCTTCAGTCGTGTCCAACTCTGTGCGACCCCAGAGATGGCAGCCCACCAGGCTCCCCCATGCCTGGGATTCTCCAGGCAAGAACATGAGCGGGTTTCCATTGCCTTCTTCTTTTCTTCCTCCTAAGATGAGTTAATTCTCTATACATCATTTTGTATCATATTTTGAAGCTCTGATTGGAACCCCAAGATTCACTACATCTGTCTTTATGGGGGAGGAGGACAGTGTTGCACAAAGTTTTATTTGGAAAGCTGCTTAGATCTTGCAGCCCAGCCCAAGGTCACTTGGTCAAGTTAGAGGTCCAGCAGGCATCTGAAACCTCATTTTTGTTCCTCCTCTTATCTTTCTGTGCTGTGCTTAGTCTCTCAGTCGTGTTCGACTCTTTGTGACCCACGGACTGTAGCCTGCCAGGCTCCTCTGTCCATGGAGATTCTCCAGGCAAGAATACTAGAGTGGTTTGCCATGCTCTCCTCCAGGGGATCTTCCCAGCTGAGGGATTGAACCCAGGTCTCCCATATTGCAGGTGGACTCTCTACTGTCTGAGCCACCAGAGAAGCCCAAGAATACTGGAGTGGGTAGCCTATCCCTTCTCCAGAGGATCTTCCCAGCCCAGGGATGGAACCCAGGTCTCCTGCATTATAGGATTCTTAACCTGCTGAGCTATCGGGGAAGCCCCTTAGCCTTCTAGGAGCAGACAAAGCCAAGCTGGCAGCATGCAATGTCCTTGCCTAGAAGGCATTCATGGCACTGAGACTGATTCCCTTTCTTCCTTTCACCCAAAGCTTTCCTTATCTTAGGAAGTGGGGAATTTGGCTGAAACCCAGTGGATCCATCTGGTTAAAATAAACGTCTTGGGTGGTCTAAGATGGAAAAGAACTTGATGAAGAGTCAGATTTGGAAGGAGAAATTTTGGCTTTGGGAGGTTGGATTTTTTTTTTTTTTCTTTAGCACCAGTTAAATGTATGTCACTCTTGGGACCAAGAGTGTTCTCTCAGTTGAATGCCCCTATACCACTGCCAGCTGCTTGTAGCAGGGTTTGGAGGAAGGTGTGCTCTGAGGGGCAAGATGGTGGCCTCAGAAACAGATGGAATCACAGAAACCAGGTGCCCTGGTGGGGGAAAAACTAAGGAGCTGTGAAGAGAGCACTGGTTGTGAACTAGAGGCCCAAGTTTCTTCTTTTTGCCTAAAAGAAATATTTTACTAGCATTTTTGAGCCCTTGCATGTGTGCAGGCTAAATTGCTTCAGTTTGTCTGACTTTGCAACCCTACGGAACTGTAGCCTGCCAAGCTCCCCTGTCCATGGGATTCTCCAGGCAAGAATACTGGAGTAGATCGCCAGCCCTCCTCAGGAGGATCTTCCCAACCCAGGGATTGAACCCACGTCTCTTGTCTCCTGTGTGGGCAGGCCGGTTCTTTACCACTAGTGCCACCTGGGGAGCCCATTGATCCCTTACCAGGTGCCAGCTTTACATACATTTGTTTTACATACATTTGTTTTTCTCCCAAAGCTGGCTGAGATCTTAGTCATTATACTGAACTCCTCTCCCGTAAACAGTAGTCCTCCCCTTATCCATAGAGTATGTGTTTCAAGACCTTCAGTGGATGCCTGAAACTGTGTATATCCTAGGTATATGTTTTTCCTATGTGTACATACCTATGATAAGGTTTAGTTTATAAATCAGGTACAGTAAGAGCATATCTGAATTGCCAGCATCACTACTGTTGTACTTTGGGCCACTATTAAATAAGGGTGACTTGAACAGAAGCACAGAAGTATACCAACAGTGGATCTGATAACCCAGCAGGCTCCTGAGTAACAGGTGGGGCGAGTAGCATATACAGCATGAACAAACAGGATAAAGGGGTGACTCAGATTCCAGGCCCGGAGGGTGGGAGATTTCATTATGCTACTCAGAACAGCATGCAATTTAAAACTCACGAACTGTTCTTTCTGGCATTTTCCAGTTAATATTTTCAGACCAAGGTTGACCATTGGAAAATTAATGTGGAAAGTGAAACTATGGGTGGGAGATTACTGTACCTTTACTTAAAATTTGTAGTGCATGTGGACTACTTATGTAATGAAAATGACCTTCTCAAGAAGGCTACACTTAACCTTCAGGCCATTATAGCTTCGAGAAGTCAAATGGTCTTAGGGGCTACTTGGTGGTAGCCTTCTTCTCACCGTGTAACTTTGAAAGAGGATATGCTGTCTTCCCAAGCCAGCAGTTTCCTGGGGGTAAATCAGAACTCTGATTATAAATGATCAGGTCCCTGGAGCAGCAGCAAGAGAATCTTCTTTGGCATCACTGAGGGGTACAGATTCCTGGACTCTTTGGGGGTAAGCTCTCTTGATGCATAAGGACTATACTTCTCTGGGCCATCAGTCCCAGTTCTGCCACTTAGAAGCTGTGTGGTATTGGGCAAGTTACTTTAATCATTCTGTATTACTTTCAGCCCTGTGCCGAGAAGCCATATAACAGTAACATACAGATTATCCTATTTCATTCTCCAAAAAGATGAGTATTACTGTTCCTTTTTATTGATAAGGAAACCGAAGCTTGGAAGTGGTAGACCGAATTGCCTGTGGTCACAACAGCTAATTAAGTTACAGTGCCAGAACTTGTACCCAGGCTTAGATCAGAGGAATGCTTTGGAAAACAGTAACACTGGTAGTAGTGACGACTATGTCCACATCTCCCCTGAGTTTATTCTCTAAAGTTCCAGGGGCTAACATAGAAAGGTTACCGCCACACCAAGGGATACTTGGCCCCTCCTCTAGGAGCGTTCACATTTGCAGCTTCCAAACTAAAGTGTCCTTTTACAATCCAGAGTCCTAAATTGTACCCTGAAAGTGTTAAGTCTCTCAGTCATGTCTGACTCTTTGCAACCCTGTGGACTGTAGCCCACCAGGCTCCTGTCCACGGGATTTCCCAGTCAATACTGGGATGGGTAGACATTTCCTTCTCCAGGGGATCTTCCTAACCCAGGGATCAAACCCGAATCTCCTACACTGCAAGCAGGTTCTTTACCACCGAGCCACCAGGGAAGCCCCTGAGTCCTTCTAGCATGTTCTTATTCTGCCAAACCCTAGGGCTAACTGTCCAGCTTGAGGGATATTGACAGGGAAGTGGGAAAACCAGGACCCTGGGTACACGGAGCTGGGGCACTGTAATCTGGGGAACTTGAGCAGGGAGGCTCCATTTCCAAATTCCTGACAGCTGACCTGTGGTAGAGATTAGACGTCCTCCACCTAAGTACATCTAGGTGTACTGGGGAGAAATCAGGAAGAAGCCAATTTGGTTCAATGAGAGAAACTTCTAGTGCTTAGCTCAAACCACGTTAGATAGCTGGATGCCAGCAGGCAGTGAACCATCCATCATTAGTTTACATAAAAGAGGGACTGACTTCAAGGTGACCTTAATGCCAAGAGACTTGAATTCATACCCTGGTTTCACTCCACAGTAGCTGTGTAAGTTTGGGCAAGTAACTAAACAAATACCATTTCTTTAGCTACGAGAAGGCCATCTCATTTTTTGGTGAATGTTAAGTGTGTACAAGAGTTAATGTTTGGGCTGTTAAAAGTCATTTCCTTATAATAGAAATGTAACGCACAGCTAGTTTACTAGCTTACATAATAGGGAATTTCAGAGATGGTGCTGGTTTTAGACATGACTAGGGTCCATATATCACCTCTGCTTCTTTCTGTGCTGGCTTCACTGTCATCACACTCCTTCCTCATTAGGAGAGCAGGAGGACAAAGCTGCCAGCTCCCTATCTCCTTACAGCATAGCATCCCCAAAGCAGGACTTTTGACCCCAGGGAAGGCTGGTCCAGCTTGGGATACAGATGCTCCCTGTACACTGTGATGAAAGGATACAGGAATTCCCTGATGGTCCAGTAGTTAAGAAACCACTTGCCAACGCAGGGGACGTGGGAATGATCTCTGGTCCGAGAAGATTCTACATACTGCAGGACAACTAAGCCTGTGGGTTACAACTACCAAAGTCTGCATACTGCAACAAGAAAAGACACTGCAATGTTGAGTAAGTGTCTGCATCGCAACTAGAGAGTAGCCACTGCTAGCTGCAACCAGAGAAAGCCCTCGTGTAGCAGTGAAGACCAGCACAGCCCCAAGTAAGTAACCAAAAAGAGGATACGGAATGCAGCTGGGGCCTAGGAAACAGAAACACAGAGTACAGGACACTTCGCAGCAGCTGCTCGAGAGGGTGAAGGAGCCAAGGCAGAGCAAGGGCTCAGCCACTGCCCACCTCCAGGCTGCCCCGGGCCATAGGGAGTCATCCTTCTGCTTTGAAACACAAAGACAAAAACAAGAGACACCTTTATTTGACAAAAGACAAAAACAAGTTATTTACAGTAGTTTTTTGCTCAGATAATTCAACGGGATAACTGTGCTTCTCCTCCAGGCTTCTCTCACAACCAGACCAAGCAGAGCCTGCCCCACCCCCAGCCTCCCCATCGTGTACAAGGGGGGAATGCCAACCAGAATTCAGCAGCACGGCTCCCTCACCCCTTACTGCCCTCTATTGCTCAGTGCACTGTGGGGAGGGAAAGTGCCCCCACCCCCAGCCCAATACACTTCCAGAGTCCCTTGCTACAAGTTTTACAATAGTCACGCCAGACCTGGGCTCACAGACACGGGGTGGGGTGGTAGAGGCCGGGCAAGCAGCAGCCTCCACTAACCCTGAAGCTGCCATGTTCATTCTTCCCCAGCGGGGCCTCAGGAGGGTGAGGGTCCCTGATCCCCCCGGAACATGCAAGGAGAGGGCCCAGAGAGGAGAGGAGGTGGAAGAGAGAGCCTAAAAGACTCGCCTGCTAACAGAGAAAGAGCTCCCTCTCTTAAATAACCAATCCCCATTCCTACAGCAATGGGTGGGCCAAGCCACTCAGAAGTTGGGGAGCCTCCCTGAAGTCTTCAGGAAATCATCCCAGAAGGATAGAACACATGCTGCCTTTCTCCTGGCCAGGCCCACCCCAGTCAGCCAACACCCAGGAACTGTGCTCCTGTGCACAACCTGGCAACTTCAGGAAACTACAGGCTGAGTATCCTAACCTGACTTTTGGCCCACTAACAATGTTACTCATAACAAAAATATTTCAGCTAATAACCTAGGATTAGTGTTTCTTAGAATATACTAGAAGATGGGGGTATATTGCTGTTGAATGCTATCAGCAATGGAACAGCAAAAAAAAAAAAAGGGTAAGGAGAAGAAGGAAGGAGAATAAGACCGAACTGATCTTTCTCACTGTGAAGTTCAGGGCAGGAGCTTCTGGAGCTCCGATTTAAAGAAAGGTGCAACAAAGAGACACTGACAGAGACCAGGCTTCATAACCAGCTTCTAGCCCCAGCCTCTCCCAAGGCAGGTCCGCAGGCAGCAGGGGGCACCATCCCATGTTTCCTCCGGGAACAGTCTCCGGCCACCATCATGGGAAAAGCTGCCCACTTAAGGGCTTCCTGACCAGTAGATGGCTCACTTCTCTCCAAGCAGGAGCTACAGGGAACTTTTTGACATTACGGCCCCACTAAGCCAAGTTCCTAGAAGGAATTCAAAACTCAGGCCTTGGGGTGAAGCTTTCAAGGATAAAGAAGGAAAAAAGATTAAAGAGGGAAATAAAACAAACAAACCACCCCAATGCCTCAGTCTAGCTTACCTCCCCCACCCCCACCCCCACCATACAGTACAAACAAAAACAAACCAAAAAAAACAAAAACAAAAACAACTCTGTTTTTTTCCTCCTCTGCTCTGCATGTAGAAGGTTTGGTCGGATTCTCTGCTGGACCCTCTCTGGTGTGGCTTGATCCCCTTCTGTGCATGACACAGAAAAGCCAAAGCCCATAAAAGTGTTTCTGCTATTTTTTTTGTTGGGGGTGGGTGGGNTGGGTGGGTGTGTGGGTGTGCCATTTGGAAATCTGCAGAGACTTAGATGGTCCCCCAAATGAAAATACTCCTTCCTTGTAAAACAATCCCCAGTTGCAGTGGTGAACTAGTCCCAGCTCATCAGGCTCCATCAGGCAATGCACTCTCATTCCCCACACCGGGTTTAACTACGCCTGTTCATGCAAACCACAGCAAAGAGGGGAAAATAAACACAAAGTTTGGCGAAAACCTAAACATCCAACTGGACTCGGTTCTGTTACATCTGATCAGTACCTCTTTTCTTTTGTTCACACTTATGAACCTGGAATGTCCACACTTGGCTTAACAAAAAGAGGCCCTGTCAGGGGCAATTTGGACCCAGCACAGATCTGAACGAGGCCGGTTTCCCGTGCCCAGCCCAGGAAAGCAGGCTGGAACAAAGGCGTCCTGGGGATTCTCTGAAGCAGCAGCAGCAGCAGCAGCAGCACCACGCCTGTCTCCCGTGTCTCGGTCTCGTCACCGAGCAGGCCTAGAGAAACGGCAGAGTCAGCAGAGAGGTCCCGTCACAGCGCAGTGACACCAGCTGGTGTCTTCCTGCTGAAGACCTCCGGACAGAGGAGATGATCCTGATGTTTGGCAGTGATCCAAAGAAAACCCTCTGTGGGAAGGGGAACCAGAATGGAAACCCAGGACAGCGGGCTCGAACCTTGAGCACCCCTGCTGGCGGATGCCTACTTGGGGTTTTCAGGGACTAAGGCAATGGGAGTGCGCAGCAAACCGGGTGACGGGTTCTGCTGCTTCTGGAGCTCCATCTCCGCAGCCCTCTGGAGCGCCACCTCCACCAGCAGCTGGAAGCCGCTGAAGTCCTCCTTGTCCTGCTCCGGGGGTGTGGGCGGGGGTGTGTTGAAGAGTCCGCCCGTGGGGCTTCCAGCTTCGGCCCTGGTCAGCAGGGTGAGTGTGCTACCAGGGGTCACCAGGGGCTTGGGGGGCTCCAGCTCCCCTTGTGGGAAGGCGGCTCCTGGCTTATCTCCCTGGCCCGAGTGGAGCGGCATGGAACACATGGACAAGGACAGCACGTTGGTGGGGGCCGGTACAGACACAGCCAGCACGGAGGGGCTGCTGCCTCGGGGGAGGGCCACATCGGAGGCCTTGCCCCCGCGGCGGGAAATGGTGTACTGGTTGGGGTCTTTGCCATCCTTCCGAAGCATGTCTGGGAGGAGCCGCCGCCGGGCGTTGATGAACCAGTTACAGATCTGGAATGAGAATGAGAAACTGGGATCAGATTCCTCAATCGTTAAAACCAGCTACAAAGCCCCAATTCCAGGCCCCAGGAACACAGCAAACAATTCAGGTACAACTGCAGCCCTCAGACAGATGTTTGTTGGGGAGAGTTAAAAAAGAAATCCTATAAATGAAAATAAAACGCAACCGACCCAGCCAATGAAGGGACAGTATGGCAGTGCCGTTGGAGACAATAATGGGAAGACCCGACCAAGTCTGCGAGGACTCATGGTCGTGCTCTCTGAGGACAAGGCTCGCAAACTGAGATGTGAAGGAGAAGCAGAAGGTCAGGTGGGAGGCCAGAGAAGAGCATCCAGTTGGGAGGGATTACCTCTGAAAAGACTGGGTGGCAGCAAAGTGCCTCTGAGAAGCTCAGCGAGGTCAGCTCAGAGAAGGCTCCATCCTCCTGGATGGAGCTCAGAGTGGAAACCAGAGGTTACTTACCTCTGACGGTGGGGACTTGATTATACTAAGAGTGATGGGGAGCTGCAGAAGGGTTTTAAGCAAAGAAGTGACATGCGATGTAGAGAAGAGTGGAAGCAGAGCGAAAGGTTTTTAGTTCAAATTAGGTTAAGAGAGATGATGAAAACATGACAAATGTTTGATCTATTTGGGAAACTGGTGCCCAGTTGGATACGGATGTATGAGCGAAGAGGGGACAGGACCAAGGGTGATTCATTCACTCCTGAGATTCTAGAACAGTCTTGCTGTAGGCCAGGGAAAACGCCACAGAGAAACTATGGGACTCTCAGGTAGAAGAAAGTTATTGTTTCCAAGCAAAACCAGGGTCAGTGTTCTAGCTGAATGTGCATTTGACCAACATACGTAAATCCTTTTTCCTACGTGCTGCTGGAAAAGCTACCATGAAGCTCGACCCCATTCCTGTTGAGCTGATTTAGATCAATCCTCTTGGGCCTGTGCATAAGGCATGACGTTTCTTACTGTGAAGTGGTATGCTGCAAAGCCAGGACATGTCCAGCACCCAGTCCTGTATCTGTCTGGACTCTTTTTCATAGTCCCCAGCTTCACAGCTCTCCAGTTCAGCCTTGCCACTGGTTGTCACTCACTTTCTAAAATGCAATATCCCAGAACTTCCCTGGTGGTTCAGTGGTTAAGAATCCACCTTTCAATGCAGGGTACATGGGTTCAGTCCCTGGTCGGGGAACTAAGATCCCACATGCTGCAGGGCAACTAAGCCCATGTGCCATGACTACTGAGCCTGCGCCTCAACTAGGGAGTCCATGTACCTCAAACTACAGAGTCCAGGCACTCTGAAGCCCACCTGCCACAACAAAGATGGTTTGTGTATTGCAACTAAGACTGAATGTACCTAAAATATAAAGTATTTTTTAAAAAGTAAAGTAAAATGCAACACTATTATTCTTGTTCTAGAAAACTGCCATTTGCCTCCTACCACCTATAGGATCAGGTCCAGACTCCTGGGCCTGGGTATTAAACCCCTCCCCTGTTCGTGGCTTATCTTTCCAGCCCTTGTATAATTCTTAGTGTGAAACTGCTCACCAGCCTTTATTGAGGCCCTGTGCTTAAATAAGTAAAAAAAAAAAAGTCTCCATACTTTTTTGTACATCACATTTGTTCTTTCTGGAACACCCACTTCTCTACCTGGAGAAGGCCTACTCTTACAAGTCTGGGCTGATCTAAATTGGGCTGGACAGACGACATGGTTTCAAAACACATCTCTTCACCTACAGCTGCTGCAGTGTGGTAGCTGGTCCATCATATCTGACTCTGCAACCCCACGGACTGTAGCCTGCCAGGCTTCTCTGTCCATGAAATTCTCCAGGCAAGAATACTGGAGTGGGCAGCCATTCCCTCCTCCAGGGGATCTTCCTGACCCAGGGATCAAACCCAGGTCTCCTGTATTGCATACAGATTCATTACCATCTGAGCCACCAGGGAAGACCACAGCTGCTGTAAAGCCTAAGTTTTTTTTTACTTGAACGAATGACACCATGAGGGCAGATAATTGTTTAGGAAGTGTGAACAGTTTCCGTACACCCGAGAGGAGAAGGCATTATGGCATGACTGCTGGCATCTATAACACCAGCCTCTCATATCCCCTTTCCTCTCATTTACTCCTAACAGCCTGGAGTAACATGATCAATCCTGTAACAGCTCACCTGGGCATCATTTTAAAAGCTATGGATTAGACTAGCAAACAGTTTCTTAGCTGCATAGCTGGTATAAGCTCATAAATACAAAACCTGTTTTTCCTTAAATAGGCAAATACAACCCCTTATCATTTTTTCCATGTCCTTCTCCCTCTTGCCCTCCACTGGAGGAGCTACTGCTGGAGGAAAGAGGCCAAATCCCTTGCCTCCTAAAATGAAAGTACTGGAGAGAAGAAACAGACTGTGGGAGCTTGCTGGTGATTGAAGCATGGCTGTAGCGTGGTCCACACCCACACATCTAGGCATTTTCGTTGAGAAGGGTTCATCAGCAGTAGCCATTCAAGCACTGTGTGTGTGTGCGTGCATGCTAGATCACTTCAACCATATCCTACTCTTGGAGACCCTATGGCCCATCAGTTCAGTTCAGTTGCTCAGTCGTGTCCGACTCTGTGACCCAAGAATCGCAGCATGCCAGACCTCCGTCACCATCTCCTGGAGTTACTCAAACTCTTGTCTTCCCCTTCTCCTCCTGCCCCCAATCCCTCCCAGCATCAGAGTCTTTTCCAATGAGTCAACTCTTTGCATCAGGTGGCCAAAGTACTGGAGTTTCAGCTTTAGCATCATTCCTTCCAAAGAAATCCCAGGGCTGATCTCCTTTAGGATGGACTGGTTGGATCTCCTTGCAGTCCAAGGGACTCTCAAGAGTCTTCTCCAACACCACAGTTCAAAAGCATCAATTCTTCGGCACTCAGCCTTCTTCACAGTCCAACTCTCACATCCATACATGACTACTGGAAAAACCATAGCCTTGACTAGATGGACCTTAGTCGGCAAAGTAATGTCTCTGCTTTTGAATATGCTATCTAGGTTGGTCATAACTTTTCTTCCAAGGAGTAAGCGTCTTTTAATTTCATGGCTGCAGTCACCATCTGCAGTGATTTTGGAGCCCCAAAAAATAAAGTCTGACAATGTTTCCACTGTTTCCCCATCTATTTGCCATGATGTGATGGGACCAGATGTCATGATCTTCGTTTTCTGAATGTTGAGCTTTAAGCCAACTTTTTCACTCTCCTTTCACGTTCATCAAGAGGCTCTTTAGTTCCTCTTCACTTTCTGCCATAAGGGTGGTGTCATCTGCATATCTGAGGTTATTGATATTTCTCCTGGCAATCTTGATTCCACCTTGTGTTTCTTCCAGCCCAGCATTTCCCATGATGTACTCTCCATATAAGTTAAATAAGCAGGGTGACAATATACAGCCTTGACGTACTCCTTTTCCTATTTGGAACCAGTCTGTTGTTCCATGTCCAGTTCTAACTGTTGCTTCCTGACCTGCATTATAGGTTTCTTCAGAGGCAGGTCAGGTGGTCTGGTATTCCCATCTCTTTCAGAATTTTCCACAGTTTCTTGTGATCCACACAGTCAAAGGCTTTGGCATAGTCAATAAAGCAGAAATAGATGTTTTTCTGGAACTCTCTTGCCTTTTCGATGATCCAGCAGATGTTGGCAATTTGATCTCTGGTTCTTCTGCCTTTCTAAAACCAGATTGAACATCTGGAAGTTCACAGTTCATGTATTGCTGAAGCCTGGCTTAGAGAATTTTGAGCTTTACTTTACTAGCGTGTGAGATGGTCCATACATCTACACAATTTTCTGCTAACGGTTTTATCAGCCCTATGTGTTTGATCAACTCCCATTCTACTCAAGAACATACATAAAGCTGAGCCTGAAGAAGTTAGGCAGGAGTTCACTTCCAGCCAGGGCTCTGCAGGAACAACCACCCCTACTCTCAGGCATCTTTCTCTCAGGATATCAGAGTCCCAAAGCCCAGCTTATTTTATTCACTGGTATGGTCAAGTTAGAACTTCTCACCTTCCTGTTGCCCTCCCTTTCAGGACTTCTTGCTCACTCAGTATTTACGGAGTGCTTACAGTGTGCCAGGCCAGTTCTTAGTGCTGGGGATGCTTTGGTGAATTAAATAGATGCACACTCTGTCCCCTGGAGCTTAAAGTCCATCTGGTTGTGGAGACTGGCAATGAACAAACATCACAATTGCTGCCCAGAAGCGCCAGGAAGCAAGCAGAGAGGAGTAAAAAGGTAGTATACAAAGATAAGAGAGATTTCTGTAGATAAAGGGTATGGGAAGGCTGAAACCTGATGGCTTAGAAAGAGCCAGCCATATAGAAAGCTGAGTGAAGAATGTTCCAGACAGAGGGAACAACAAATGTCAAGCCCTGAGAGGCAGGAAAGGGTTTGGTGTACGGAACAGACAGAAGCAGGCGGGGCCGACCTCACGAAGCCAGAGCACCATGGTCAACCACCAAAGCTGCCTAAACCGTCAGTGGCCTGACCTGGTTTCCACTGTCAGGTCTTCTCAGTTCAGACACGACTGAGCGACCAAACTGGTGTGCTGCAGGCTTCCCTGTATCACCAACTCCCAGAGCTGACTCAAACTCATGTGCATTGAATAGGTGATTCCATCCAACCATCTCATCCTCTGTCGTCTCCTTCTCCTGTCTTCAATCTTTCCCAGCATCAGGGTCTTTTCCAATGAGTCAGCTTTTCACATCAGGTGGCCAAAGTATTGGAGTTTCAGCTTCAGCATCAGTCCTTCCAATGAATATTCAGGACTGATTTCCTTTAGGATGGACTGGTTGGATCTCCTTACAGTTTAAGAGACTCTCAAGTCTTCTCCAACACCATAGTTCAAAAGCATCCATTCTTTGGCGCTCAGCTTTCTTTATAGTCCAATTCTCACATCCATACATGACTACTGGAAAAACCACAGCTTTGACTAGATGGACCTTTGCTGGCAAAGTAATGTCTCTGGCTTTTTAATATGCTGTCTAGGTTGGTCACAGCTTTTCTTCCAAGGAGCAAGCTTCTTAATTTCATGGCTGCAGTCAACATCTGCCATGATTTTGGAGCCCAAGAAAATAAAGTCCATCACTGTTTCCATTGTTTCCCCATCTATTTCCCATGAAGTGATGGGACTGGATGCCATGATTTTAGTTTTGAATGTTGAGTTTTAAGTCCACTTTTTCACTCTCCTCTTTCACTTTCATCAAGAGGCTCTTTAGTTCCTCTTAACTTTCTGCCATAAGGGTGGTATCATCTGCATATCTCAGGTTATTGATATTTCTCCCGGCAATCTTAATCCCAGTTTGTGCTTCATCCAGTCCAGTGTTTCTCATGATGTACTCTGCATAGAAGTTAAATAAGCAGGGTAACAATATACAGCCTTGATGTACTCCTTCCCCAATTTGGAACCAGCCAGTTGTTCCATGTCCAGTTCTAACTGTTGCTTCTTGACCAGCATACTGATTTCTCAGGAGGCAGGTAAAGTGGTTTGGTATTCCCATCTCTTTCAGTTTTCCAGTTTGTTGTGATCTACACAGTCAAAGGATTTGGCATGATCAATAAGGCAGAAGTAGATGTTTTTCTGGAATTCTCTTGCTTTTTCTATGATCCACCAGATGTTGGCAATTTGATCTCTGGTTCCTCTGCCTTTTCTAAATTCAGCTTGAACATCTGGAATTTCACTGTTCACGTATTATTGAAGCCTGGCTTGGAGACTTTTGAGCATTACTTTGCTAGTGTCTGAGATGAGTGCAATTGTTCAGTAGTTTGAACATTCTTTGGCATTGCCCTTCTTTGAGGTTGGAATAAAAACTGACCTTTTTCAGTCCTGTGGCCAGTGCTAAATTTTCCAAATTTGCTGGCATGTTGAGTACAGCACTCTAACAGTGTCATCTTTTAGGATTTGAAATAGCTCAACTGGAATTCCATCACCTTCACTAGCTTTGTTCATTGTGATGCTTCCTAAGGCCCACTTGACTTTGCATTCCAGGATGTCTGGCTCTAGGTGAGTGATCATACCATCATGATTATCTGGATCATTAAGGTCTTTTTTATATAGTTCTTCTGTGTATTCTTGCTACCTCTTCTTAATATCTTTTGCTTCTGTTAGGTACATACCATTTCTGTCCTTTATTGTACCCATCTTTGCATGAAATGTTCCCTACGTATCTCTAATTTTAAGAGAGTTCTAGTCTTTCCCATTCTATTGTTTTCCTCTGTTTCTTTGCACTGATCATTGAGGAAGGCTTTATTTCTCCTTGCTATTCTTTGGAACTCTACATTCAAATGGGTATATCTTTCCTTTTCTCCTTTAACTTCTCCTTTTCTCAGCCTTTTGTACGGCCTCCTCAGGCAACCATTTGCCTTTTTGCATTTCTTTTTCTTGGGGATGGCCTTGATCACTGCCTCCTGTACGATGCCATGAACCTCTGTCCATAGTTCTTCAGGCACTCTATCAGATTTTATCCCTTGACTCTATTTGTCACTTCCACTGTATAATCGTTAAGGGATTTGATTTAGGTCCTACCTGAATGGTCTAATAGTTTTCCCTACTTTCTTCAATTTAAGTCTTCTCCTGGTCCTGTCTTTTCTCTCCTCCTATTTTATCAACAGATAACTTACAGAGCATGTAGCAGCTGCTGTAGGGGGAGGAAAAGATAGGACCCCCCCCCCCGCCCCGCCTTGTGCTGAGATGCTGGGAACTGTGTGGGATGCAAAAATGTCTAGCGGTCCTCTTACAGGTGAATGGACCAAAGGCCCAGGCTCCTCAGGGCTCCTGTACCAGTTTCTACCCTTATCGCCTTTCTTGGCTTATATCTTGGCAAGGCCTTGAATACCACTAAATACCACTACTCAGTCAAAGGCATAGCCACCTATGACCACAGCTGGTGCCTGGAGTTGGCATGGCTCCTTGCCCAGCAGCCACACTTGCTCAACAGGTGACCCAAGGATGGCATTGGACTCCAGGTCCTGTCAGGCTGGGAACGCTTCTGGGCAAGGCAGAGCCAAAACCTTCTCACGGCTTCTCTCCCTCTCCATTCCAGCCTAGAAGGACCTTGCTTCTTAGGTTCTCATTTACTCCGCCTTACCTCTCTGGTCCTCTCAGTACAAGCTAGCACACACATGACAACAGCCATCAGCTGACAGGGGCCGAGCTGCTCACTCCAGTCTTGGCTGCAGTGGCAGGAGAGCCCTGAGGGAGAAGTAAGACTGAACAGGCTAAGAGGACGAAGGAAGTAAGGGCTTTGATATGAGGTACCATGCCAACCATCTCACTTGTGATATGTTTAATCTGCAAGCAAGCCTGGACGGTAGTAAGCAGCATCCCCAAAGTACTAGAGGGACCCGGAACTCAGAGATGAAAGAATCTGCCCCAAGTCATACCGCCTCCGAGTACAGAGCTGGGGTTCAAGTCCAGGTCTTTTGACTTTAGCGGCTCTCCTGTTCTCATTCTCATTTGCTATGTCTTACTGAATAGAGGAACAAAATGGAGAGCTGAAAGTCATCATCGTAATCCTAAAAGCAGACATTTGTTGAACAAGACAAAACAGACAGTAAGGAGGCTGCCAAGTTCTCTGCAGGCCAGGGTGAGCTTGGGGAGGGGGGCGTTCTTATGCTGTTTTGTTTCTCAGAATTAGAGGCCAAAATGGGAGGTGCAGCTAGAGGCTAGGTGCCCACGCATCTGCTGGTAAAGCCAGGCTCCCCCTATATGACTGCACTGCTGTTCCGAACATCTCCCATTGAACTAACTCATTTAATCTTCTACCCGGTGGCTCAGCGGTAAAGAAACTGCTAGCATTGCAGAAGACATAGGTTCAATCCCCGGGTTGGGAAGATCTCTTGCAGAAGGAAAAAGCAACCCACTCCAGTATTCTTGCCTGAGAAATCCCACGGACAGAGGAGCCTGGTGGGGCTACAGTCCACGAAATCACAGGACCTGATTTAGTGACTAAACAAGTTTATGAGACAGCTTCTGTGATGAGCTCCATTTTATTTAGGCTGTTGAAGAAACAGAACCCTGATCAGAGAGATTCAGTAACAAGTGCAAAGGCTGGGATGTGGTCCAAATAGCTTGGTTCCAGGCAACAACCAGGTGAAAAATTGAAGACAGTCAGCCCGAGGCCCTTCCTCCCTGCTCAGAGGCTTCCATCTCTGTCTCCACCTGCCTCCCCATCTACCTGTGCCCCAGCAGAGCACTGCACCTCTCCCCCTTATCCCAGGATGTAGCAGAAATGTGACCAAGGTTGAGAGGAGCAAGTGACCAGTGTTTCTGTTTTGAGTGCAGTCGTGTGGAGGGGAGCCTGGCTTTACCAGCAGATGCATGGGCACCTAGCCTCTAGCTGCACCTCCCATTTGGATTCCCATTTGGCTTCTAATTCTGAGAAGTGAACAGCGTAAGAACACCCCCCTCCCCAAGCTCACCCTGGCCTGTGGAAAACTTGGCAGCCTCCTTACTGTGTTTTGTCTTCTCATCTGATAGAAATGCACAGCTGAGGGAGGCGGGGGAGGGGCCCAAGGCCTGAGTGTACCACCATGCCAGCCGTGATAACGGGCTGTGTGGATTTTCTGCAGCTCCCTCTGGCTGCTCAACCCAAGCTTAGATCAGGGGAAAAAAAAAGCACGTGACCTGCCCCAGCTCAAGGTCCTTGAGGAGTGGGTAGGAGAATGCCAAGGTGAATTCTATGATTGACATGCCAAAACACAGGCTGGGTGCCTGAAGACTGTCCCTACCATAAAGCAGGGCTCTGCCTGAAAGGCTGCTGCCCTGTCAGTAGTTTTTATTTTTTAATCAGAGGCCCAGATGAAGGGCACAGAAGGAATCACTGTGGCAAATGGGAGTGGGAGGAGCACTAGGGAGCGGATGAAGGCCATGAAGATCAGAGCAGGTCTGTGAGTGCTTTTTATTTTTTTGGCTGTGTCACGCACCATGTGGGATCTTAAGTTTCCCAACCAGGGATCAAACCCAGGTCTCCTGCATTGGCAGCATAGAGTCTTAACCACTGGACCAGGAGTGGTCCAGTGCTTTAACTTTAGGAAGTCTTTCAACTGTGAGAAACAGAAGCAGTAAGAGGGGAAAGAATGAGGGCACAGCAAGACCTTTCCCAAACATCCGATCCCTCCACCTGAGCTGTGACCACTCCTAAAGGCAGCTCCTAAAGGTGCTCCTGAAGGCAGCTGGCTGTGTTAGATCACCTCAAGCGTGATTTTTTAAAACTATATATTCTACTTTATAGATGGTGGATAGGGGAGGGTGGAATCAGGAATGTGTATTTTTAAGCAAGCTTTCCAGAATTTTGCCACCCAAGCTTAACAATCAATGGTTTAGCCCACTGGTTTAACTTGTCCTAGTGGGCCAAACCCCGTATTTAAGCAAAAAAGCTTTACACAAAAGCTCAGAAAACAAAAAAACACACAGATGAAAAGCCTGAAGGTGGGGAGACAGTGGTTACCTGCAGGAAGAAGCAGGGAGCCTGGCTTTGGAGCCTTTTGGAGTAGAGAGAGCAGCTTCAAATGGTAAAGGCTCAGTGGTAAAAGAACTCGCCTGCCAACCAAGAGATCTAAGAAACACAGGTTTGATCCCTGGGTCGGGAAGATCCCCTGGAGGAGGGCATGGCAACCCACTCCAGGATTCTTGCCTCGGAAATCCCACAGACAGAGGAGGCTGGCAGGCTGCAGTTCATAGGGTCATGCCTATGCATGCCAGGGCAGGGCCAGGCCACCCACCGGCCATGCAGCAGGTCACTACAGCTTCGGCTCCTCTCTGGCCCAGGACAAGTACCAGAGGGACTGCTGACCCCACCTCCCGGATCCTCCAAGTCTGTCAGGATTCCAGGCAGATTCAGCTTCCTGAGAGAAGCCTTGCCTACCAGGGCAGTTCAGCTGACACCACACTGGTTATTAACTACACTGAATCCTTGGTCCTTTGAATAAGGCCTTCCCTCCCCCTGGGGGGACGGGGCGGGCAGTGCCTACTGTGGTGTTTCCAGGACACAGCATCAGGTCTAGCACAGGGCACGCCCCCATCAATACTCCACATGGTGGAGGGAAAGAGGGCCACCCCTCCCTGCCACGCTTACCCTCCCTCCCCAACAGGCAGCCCCTTAGAACAGTTAGAACAGCAATACGTGGGCTTAGGGGGTGTCACTGGGACCTGTGAAAATCCTTCACAAATGACTTTTTGCTTTTACCTTCTCGCAACTGCCTAGCCCGGGGGCAAGTACCAGCAAACCAGTTAGTTAAATGACTCATTGACTTGCTAATGAGATTGCTCCTGGGCCAGTTAAAGGAGACAATCAAAAGGGACATCCCCAGGGAGAGAGTGAACAAGCTTGGCAAAATGTTGATGCTGGCTGGAGCCAGGTGGTGGATGCCAGAGGTGTATTACAATGTTCTCTTACTTTTGTGGTTGTTTGCAAATGTTCTTAATAAATAATGGAAATTTAAAAAATTAAATACAGGAAGAAGACATGCCTCCAGGGACTGGCTTACACCGACTTTTCCAGGTTGAGGAGCCACTGCATTTCCGTACTTCTGGAAGTCCTCACTGTTGACATTTCCAGCAGTTTAATCTTCACTTTGTCACTTCAAGAATTATTTACTGAGCACCTACCAGATACCTGGCATTAAGCTAACACTTAGGACGTATGATAAATAAGACTAGGCTTCTGGAGTTTCGTGTTCTAAAAATCATTCAGAGCTTTCCTGGTGGCTCAGAGGGTAAAGAATCCGCCTACAATGTGGAGACCTGGGTTCAATTTCTGCGTTGGGAAGATCCCCTGGAGAAGGGAATGGCAACCCACTGCAGTATTCTTGCCTGGAGAATCCCCATGGACAGAGGAGCCTGGCTGGCAAAGAGTCGGACAGGACTGAGTGACTAAGCACGGCACCAGTGACTAAGACTCTGAACTCCCAGTGCAGGGGGCCTGGGTTCAATCCCTGGTCAGGGAACTAGATCCCACACGGAGCAACTAAGACCAGTCACAGCCAGATGAACCAATTGATTTTTTTTTTTAAAAAGGCCATCGGTCAGTTCCAAATGCTGACTAGTCCCGGCGCTGTGGAAGCACAGAGCTCCTCTAGGAGTCAGGAGTCTCCTTGGTCAGGGGTGGGAGCAAAGGGGTCTGGGTATCTATCAGGGTGACAGGAACATGGGAGGCCAGGGATGAGGCCTGCTATGCAGATTGGTACAGCAGCCACTGAAGGATTTTAAGTAGAAGAGTGACAGGTGATCCAGGTTCAATCAGGGTAGGAGAGAAGCCATATTCCTGAAATCCTGGCTTCCCTGGTGGCTCCAGTGGTTAAGAATCCACTTGCTAGCGCAGGAGACGCCAGTTCAATTCCTGGGTCAGGAAGAGCCCCTGGAGAAGGAGATGGCAATCCACTCCGGAATCCTGGCCTGGGAAATTCCATGGACAGAGGAGCCTGGTGGGCTACAGTCCGTGGGGTTGCAAAGAGACGGACATGATTGAGCAGCTAAACAGCAGCAGCAAATGTACAGGAATTGGTGAGACCAAATGAGCTGAGAAAGGGCTATAGAGGGAAACTCCTTAGAGAAGGAAGGATCCAGCTTGGAGAAATTACGTGTCATCAGTCAGGAAATCTGGGGTGCCGGTGAGACATTCAAGAAGGGGTGTACGGCTGGCGCTGCTTGGGATTCACAGCACAGTTTTCACCAAGAACGCCAGTCGGGGGACTTCCCTGGTGGCCCAGAGGGTGGGAGTCTAGATCCCACATGCTGTGAGGCAACTAAGCCCAAGCGCCACAATGACTGAGTACTCGTGCTACAACCAAGACCTGATGCAGTCACACAAATAAATATAAAAAAAAAAGAATGCCACAGGGTCCAGACTGCTCAACTCTCAGCATGACTCGAGTGCAGGGTGGCCACCTCTGAAACCCCTCCCACCAGGGGATGCCGAGATCCAGCCGGCCCTTCCGCAAGCCTCCATTCTGCAGTAGCTAATCCGTGTCCCAAACCTACATTTCTGTAATGCAGGGATCTGGGGGTGTGGCATCCGAGGGGCCCACGAGTTCTGCACAAGAGCGGCTTGGTCCTGTGTTTCCATTTTGGTCACAAGTAGCAGTGCCGTGGCCTCTGGCCACCCAGGTTTGCTCAACTCTGGATCAAGGCAGCGCCTGTGTCTCCCCACTCATCCTCTGCAGCCAGCAACGCGGCATCCACCATTCGCTATCAGTGCAGTTGGATGGAATCTCGTTCCTTTTACATTTCTTTACCTTGGAAAACTGGTTATTTTACAGTTGTGTATAAGAGCAAAAGCAAGAAGCTTTTTTTCTTTAAAACCCAGTTTTATGTTTGTACATGCTTAAAGAATGTGATAAAAATTATTCAAGTCAACACTGTGAGGTAGGCAAATCCATTAAAAATATTTTCTTTAAGAGAAGCCAATACGTTATTCAGGCTTGAGAAACAGTGTCCCTGATAACAAGCAATTTCAATAAGTGTGACAGGTGGTTTAGCGGCACAGGTAGAGGCACACTGGAATACACAGCAGTGGCCTCCACCCTAGGCTGGGAGTTCATGAGAAAATGCTTTGCCAGAGTAAGCCAGGCTCAAGAGAGGCCAAAAAGAACCCAAGGGAGATGGCCTGGAGGCTGCAGAGTTCAAGGGCCCGAGAGACAGGAGGAACAAGGCTTCGGGCAGAAGACTGGCAGGAAGCTTCCTAGGTAATCCTGGCTCTGAGGCACCTGGCTTTGGCCTGTGCTGTTCTATATCCTGTGAGTTAAAGTCCAGCTCTTCTGGGAGGCCTTCTGAGGCTCCAGGCCTGCTTAGAAGCCCTGCCCTTGTCTCTGCTGCCATCTGTCCCAGCGGTGATCACTTCTCCCAAACATCAGTGACCAGGTCTTCCCCAGCTGTCCCATCCTAGACTAAATACTGCCCAGAGTAGGCCTGTGTCTGGATCCTCTCTGGGGCCCCAGCTCTGCCCAGCATATAGCACTTGTCGGTACAGAGGGTCTCGGAACTGCTGGGCAAGACCTGTGATCTAGGAAAGGATTAGAGGGAGAGCAGAAGCACCGCCCGTGCCAAACCTTCCAGTAAGCCTTGAATTCTTCTCGGTCTCGCGCCCTGACCCACTATCACAGTGCTCCCAACGCCTCCCTTTCTCAGATGAGGAAACACGAAGCTCAGAGAGGAGGCAGCGACTTGGCCAAGGTGCAGGCTTCCTCTTGTGGAGGAGATGGGATCTGAGTCAGGGTCTGTAACCCTAGAGCCTTTCTCACAGACAGACTCCGATTAACCACTGCCCAGCGGGTATAAAGTCAGGTGACAGGAATTCAGAGGGCTGAATACTCACCAAGAGGCCTTGTTTAAGAGGGGAAACAGCTGGAAGATGTGGGAGGTTCGGAGCCGGGTAAGGGAAAGAGAGGTAGGGCCATGGGTTGGAGTAACGGGCCGGGAAAGAACGGGCTTGGAAGGGGAGGCGGTGGGCATAGAGGTGGGCCTTTGCTGGCTGGGGGCTCGCTCTGGATCGGTGTCTTACCTCAGCATCATGAAAACAACAAACACACCTGCAGGTCAGCAACAGGGACAATCCCAAGTAGCTAATTCCCCGCACTGACCAATAGTGGATATCAGGCTCCTTTGAGCGTCTTCATGTTTGTGGCTTACAGAGCACTTTCACAGCCAGTTCTGAATCTCTTCCTCACAACAGTTCAGCCAGGCAGTCTAACCCCACTTTACAAACAGGGAAATCAAAGTGTGGTTCACAACTCCTGCATGGCAGAATGGGGTTTTGACCCCAGAACCTCTCCCTTCTGCCCTTTCCTTCACTGTGATTTCAACTCCTTGTTAACCAATCTGCAGATCATCAGCTCCCCCTGGAAACCAAACTGCCATCGAAGCACCAGTCGGGCTGGAGGCCAAAGCCCAGACACTCACCGCCTTTTCACCTTCTCTTGGCCTCCTGCATTAATGATGACACCCAGACATTAACAATCCCCTGCCTCTTCAGAACACTCCAGAATCTGAAATCTAGCTGTGAAATCTTCATGCAGTTGTCTTCCCGTGAGGCAGAGAGGCTGGCTATTCTCACCTGACCCAAGAAGAAACTGAGGCCCAGGGAGGGGAGGTGACCAGCCCAAGGCCACACAGCTGAGTCAGTGACAGGCCTGGGGTGGGACCAGAACCTGAGTCTCCTGCGACCCCCTGCTTACCTGCAGCACCGACAGGTTGGTCTGTCCAGAAAGGCTCAGCTTCTCCTGCTCTGAGGGGTAGGCGTTGTAGCGGTGCAGGTACAGCCAGTCCCGGAGGATCTTCACTGACTCCTTAGGCAGGTTCCCTCTGCGCTTCCTCTTGCCTGCCAGGGAGAGGAGGCCTTCCTCCTCACCCAGGTCACTGTCTGACATGGTGTCTAGGGGCAAGGCGAGACCCCAGGCAAGTCTGAAACAGGTGACAAAGCGAATGGGGACAGATTACCATGCGCTGCCTGTGACCTTTTCTCAGCACATCATTAGAGCCTGGGGTGCCAGAAATGGGGTAGTCGAGACTCAGTCTCAGGCCACACCAAAGCCTGGGCAAGGTAGAGGAAGAGCCTAAATGCCTCTGGTTCATCAGGCCAGAGAAAACGATTGAAACAAATAGCAGATCATTGATAAATAGAACCAGACAGTAATGACAGCTACCACCGAGGCCTGTTTTCTGTGCTCTGTACCGAGCACTTCACATTTGTTATCTCATTCAGTCCTCACACATGCCCTAGTGAGGGAGACATTAATATCATCATTGTTTTATAGATAAGAAAAACGAAGGCCCAGAGAGATTCAGAAAGTTATCCAAGATACTATGGCTGTTAAACAGTTACCACAGGACCCAGTAATTTCATGCCTAAAGTAGCTGGTCATAAAGATAAGTGAAAACCCATGTCCACACAAAACCTTGTACAATATTATTCATTAATAGTAACATTATTCATAATAGTCAAAGGTAGAAGCAACCCAAGTGTCCTCCAACAGATGTATGGATAAATGAAATGTGGTCTACCCGTAATACGGTAGAATATTATTCGGCTGTAAAAAGGAAGTCTTGATACAGGCTACAGTATGCATGAAACTGCAAATACCATGCTAAGTAAAAGAACCCAGTCACAAAAAACACATACTGTATGATTCCATTTTTATGAAATGTTCAAAATGGGCTGGAAGGAGATAGAAGAGTGATTGCTAAAGGGTACGAAGTTTCTTTTCCAGATAATAAAATCATTGATTTATTTCTTTAAATGTGTAAGCTGGGGACTTCCCTGGTGGTATAGTGTGGATAAGAATCCGCTTGCTAATGCAGGGGAAACAAGTGTGATCCCTGGTCAGGGAAGATCCCACATGCTGAATAGTTAGTAACTAAACTTGTGCACAACTACTAAGCCCATGCTCCCCAACAAGAGAAGGCACCACAATGAGAGGCCCTCGCATCACAACAAAGAGGAGCACCCCCCACCATCCAGGGCAGCAATGAAGACCTACTGCAACCAAAAAAATATAAGTGTAAGCTGTATGGTATGTGAATTATACCTCAATAAAGTTATTATGGGGGAAAAAANAAAAAAAATCTGACCTCCAGGATATGGTATGGAAGCACGGTTTGGACCCTGATAGCTTGCCCTGCCCCCATGCCTTCTTGCTTCCCAGGTCTCCCAAGACCCAGTGTGGAGTCTGGAAACCCTATCAATCTCCACACTCCTATAGCAATCCATGCAACATTTACTGGGTACCTATTGTATACCCTGCAGAAATGATGAATTATCCCTACTGGTTTTCTCTCTGACATTCTCCTTTGTCATTTAGCCCTTGGTCTGGTCCCAGAAATCAGTGCCTCAAAAATCCAGAAAAATGAGCAAAGGCTGGGCTCTGGTTCCTCCAGCTTGGCTGTGTGACCTGGGGCAAGCAACCTTCCCTCTCTGGGCTTGGCTTCCTAGTCATCTGTCAATCGAAGGAAGGTGTTTCCCTAGACACTCCCAATTCAGTTGCTCATCCCTCCCCCGCCAAGTTCTCCTTCGCAAAGGCAATTAGAGATTTA
>SJYQ01096595.1:0-53440 GCA_006410935.1 Redunca redunca
AGAGGACCCTTGGCTCTGCAGCTCTTCGGGGCCCCACATGCGGTTGAACTCAGAGTTGAACACAGGCTGAGCAAAGTCTTCCTAGAGTGTGCAGGCGCGTTCATGCGGCTGTGGCCCCTGTTCCCCTGCCTCGTCCCTTCCTGGAACGCCTCCAAGTGGTCACCTGGGGCTACCCGCTCCACCCTCCAGCTGGGGAAGGCCCAGCGCCCCAGGTCCCTTTCCATCACTAGCGGGTGTGGTGAGCACACCTCCAGGGTTACTGTGGTGCTGGGAGACCTGGGGCGGGGAGGGAGGATCTGGAAATCTGGAACTGTGAGGGCTGAGGCTTCGTCTTCTTTTATTTTTTACGGAGGAGAAGAGGTTAAAAGTGGCTTTCTTTCTGTGCCAGGCAAAGGGGGACACAGTAAGCTAGAGCCTCAAGAACTGGGCCCTCTCCAGTGAAAAGGGTGAGGCCACAGAGTCAGGCACGTGCATATGATGAGGACCAGCGCTGAGGTTTCTGCCCCGAGGGTATAGGGTGGCTCTAGGAGGCCTGGGAAGGGAAAGCACCCTTGACCATGGCGTGCCCACGTGGCCTCCAATTCCCCCTCCCCCACCCCCCTCCGGTGCTGCCACGGACCAGGCCCCTTCCCGACTCCTGCCTCTCCCCAGGCCCCCACAGGCCAGAGCTGGTGCTGAACAAAAGCAGGGCTGCTGGCTGCCCAGGTTGTTTTACATGTGATTTGAATATTGTTTATTCCAAGTCCAAATAGCACAGCAAGCCCCTCCCTACTCAGGCTTCTCCCCTTATCTCTCCTGCACTCCCCACAAGGGCTTCCAGCCTTCACTGTATCTGGTCAGTCCCCGGGGGTCCGGCCTGGGCACACACCCAGTGGCTGGTCCCCAGGACTCCCTGCACTCGGCGATTAACGGTACGGCCCCCTCTCTCCTGCCACAGGTCCCCCATGTGAATCCATCCCATGATGCAACATGCCTCCCCAGCCCCCGCTCTGACGATGATGGCCACGCAGAATGTCCCGCCCCCAGCCTACCAGGACAGCCCACAGGTGAGTGCTTGACCGGCGGCAGGGTGGAAGGGACCCGGAGGCCTTCCCCAGGTGGAGGGCAGGGCCAGGCCTCCCTCAGCTCTCCTCCTGCCCAGACTCCCTGAGAAGAGTCTGCACTTGGCAAAGCATCGGGTTCAGATCCCACCTGGGCAGCTGTCGCCTGCATCCAGGACCTGGCACCCCAGGGTGCAGCACCTACTCATGGTCTGGTGCCCCTCCCCACCCCGATTCCTGCTCAGAGCACAGATCAGACAAATGCACCAGCCCCTCACTCGGGGAGACTCAGCTCCAGGTACATTGAGTCTGTCTTTGAGTGTTTAGGGAAACCCTTGAATAGAGGGTTCCTTTACCAGATCCCTCATTCACTGGTCTCTGTGTGCCTATGGGAGGAATCTCCCTTCAGTTTCTATCCAGAAAAGGGCCCGGACTATTTCTCTATACCCTCCTATCCTTTCCTCTGCTTCCCAGTCTCCATTAACCGCAGCTCAGACAGAGCAGCCCTAAGTCCTGAGACGCCCAGCCCAGTTGCACCTCCTGCAGAGGGCATCGGCCTAGCCCTGTCTTCCTGTTCTCTCCTCCTCATCCTCTGGATACCTGGCCCAGCTTCTGTGGGTCGGTCCCCAAGTCCTTGAGACCAGTCACTTCTGATCTCTGGTCCCCTGTGTGTGCCTCCCCTCCACGCTGGGTTCTTTGAGACTCAGAGTTCCTGAGGCTGTGTGTTCACAGGAGGCTCCACCTTCACACTCTCCTGTTTTCTCAATTATTACTGATCGAGTCCCTGTAATGTGAAACGCAGCCAGCTAGAACTGAACTGAATTCCTTCTTTCATCTTACAAAAGTGCAGTGAGCCTCTACTGTGTGCCAGGCCATCATTCCCATTCTGTCTTGATCGCTGGTCTTTGCCCTGCGCTGCCATCCCTCACTCATTAGCATTTCAGACACAGCCCTTCTTCTGACCACAGGGGACATCTGTGCCACGTGGACAGGATGCAGAGATGCAGGTGCAGGGGGCATTGCCTTATGTCCCACGGCCCTGCCACCCCAGCCTAGTGCGAGTCTGTGGGGCTGCCCTGTCCACCCTGTCATCCCCCCACCAAAATGAGCACCTGGTCCAGCACATGGACCACCCCTGACTCCTCCCCTTTTGAGTCTGGAAGCGCTGACCTCCAAGTGCACATCCTTTCGTCCCCACCCCTGCTCCTGCTCGTCAACTCTGTGCTCCTTCCCAGGCTCACCCTGCCCTGGCCTTGGCTTCAGCAGACCCTCTGCTCATGTCAGTAGCTTCCCATGAACGACTGTGGGCTGGGCTAGGCATTTGCACGGTTCCCCTGTTCGAAAGCCTCCAGATGTGCAGCTGTGTCAGGGCCTTTCCCTCTGTGGTCAGAACGAAGCCTGAACCAGTGGAGATCTGGGAACGTAAGGACCTTACCGGGAAGAGGCACCATCCTTCCTCCATAGACCAGAACCATCCCCCGGCTGCTCAGGCCGTGTCGGGTGCTAATGGGTACTGATACCTGAGGGTATTAACGAAGAGGCAGGAACATCAGCTCCATTTCTTTTCTAGCTGGATGATGCTCTCTAAGTTCCACAGTGGGATCCGGGAATGACAATCAGGACACTGCTTGTGTTTAGCAGGTGGTGGGCGCCAGGGCTCCCATCCCCATCCCCAAGGCTCAGGGACAGACCAGAGTTGGGCCAAGAGGTCAGGCCAGGTTGGCCCAGCTGCCTCCCTGCCTCCAGCCGCACCCCCGGTTTTGCCTTCCCAGGCAGCTGGGAGAAGTTTGGATTTGGTGGGGGAATAACAGGAGAGCTGCCGCAGGGACCTCTGTTGTTCAGGAATGCTGGTCCCGGTGGAGTGAGGTAGAGGGTACAGCTGAGAAGTCATCCATCCCAGGTGCTGAGGGACGTGGGGGAGGTGGGGCTGCAGCCCGATGGTGCTCAGCCCCCCACCTCCGGAAGCCACCACCAAGCTGCTGTAGCCTTTTAGAGGGGAAGGGAGGCTCCAGCCCCCAGCTGAGGCCTCAGAGCAGAAACCCAATGAGGGGGCTGTCCTAAGGCTCTCTTCTCCAGCAGCCGCTGGAACCTCGCCATCAAAAATACTCACATTTACAGCAGAGGAATAATTTTCCATGGCAAAGCCACATACCTCCTTGTAACCACAGAAGTCCAGGGATGAAGTCTCAGTGTCCATGGTAAACTGACCAGACCAAGGCCTGGGGTCTTTATGGCCTTGACTAGGCCACTAGCTGTGGCTAGATTCCCATGGGTCCTCCCTGAGCCAAACTGGTTCCCAAGGAAACTGATCAGGATGAGCGATCATAGGGAGAACTTAGGGCATGGATGGAATGGGTGGGATAGAGGAGGTGGATGAAGACTGCAGGGCAGAGTCTCTGACTCACAGAGAGAGGCTGCTCTCCCCAGAGTGCTAGACTTTGAGGCCAGTTGGCTTTCGGGGGGCCCTTCTCCCCATTCTTCAGGGCTTCTCAGAGTGGCTGCCATGTGAGCAGGTCTTCCATGTTGGGTTTTCAAGCATGGGGAACTTTCTCTGGTCCTCCTGCCTTCTTCCCTTTGTGCAATCAGGGGCTGAGCCCTGATTCCCAGGAGAAGCCTGCTCCATCGCCCTCATCATGCTCATCATCCTGGCAAACCAGCTGCTTTCTGACACTCTATGTCCTCAGGAAAGCCCAGCCTAATAGTGTGGGCCAGGCCCACAGGGTATCACTTCTGGAACAGGGCTCTCTGGAAAGGGTCCCACACTTCTCCATTCCTTCAGGTCTAATCTCATTACCTTTGGACCCAATATGACTTGTCTCCTCAAGGCCTAGACCGCTGAGTGCATCTCTTTATCACCTCTTCAGAAACCCAGTTTCTTCCATGGGCAGAAATGGACAGTCTTTGCTACAAAATCCCCCAAATGAAAAAGGAAGCGAGAAAGCAGGACCCGTCCTCTGAGACCCATGCAGTCATTTTAATAATGTTCCCGTTGTGCTAAGGGCTAGCAATACCGAGCATAATCTATTCAAATGCACTGGAGAATCTCGCTTTGGAAAATTAGGAATCTGCATTAAAAAATTCCCAAGCCCCGGACCTTCTTTATAATAAATTAGGAAGAAAAATTTTTTCAAGGCAAATTCTTAACTTGGCAATTTCATTTTTGAAGTTTGGGGAATAAAGTTATTAAAAATGAGGGAGGCTTTTTTTTTCTTCTTCTTCCCATTTTAGTCCAGAAATGTTCGTGGTTATGGCTCTGTGCTATTTGGGCACAAGCCAAGTGGTATAACAGTTAAGCAGCTTCCGGTCCCCTCAGTTCTGTTCCCGTCCATCCTGGAAAACTGTGATTACTTGTAAGAATGTCCCTCTGTGTTCACTGTGCACTGAAGACAGATCCTAAGTTTAGAGTACAAAAGCAACAACCCACTGGGACCCTTCCTGTGGCCTGCTTCCTCCTTCCTGCAGCTCCCTGTTGAATTCTGCCAGAGCCACAGCGCCCTCTGCTGTCCACCTCCAGTACCTCCGTTCTGGCGTGATAACACCTGAGTCCTGGATGCAGATTCTCACTTTATGCCCCGACAGGTAGGGCAAGTCACAGGACTGTGGAATTCGCCAGTAATTGTTTAATGAGGACATTGTCTCCAGAGAGACCTGGATGCGAACAAGGCCTGTGGTCCCTCCATTCGGCGCTACATCACTCTTCATCCTTTCGCC
Organism: Redunca redunca; assembly: GCA_006410935.1. Classification (NCBI taxonomy): domain Eukaryota; kingdom Metazoa; phylum Chordata; class Mammalia; order Artiodactyla; family Bovidae; genus Redunca; species Redunca redunca. The sequence continues at coordinate 4,752 of SJYQ01096595.1, forward strand.
TCTCTGCCTCTGCCTGCCCATCTGTCACCTGGACTTTCCCAGCCCCTCCTCCCACTGCCCCAGCACCCCCACGGATCCCTAAGGGAGCCTCAAAATCATGTTCTCTGCTGTTACTCCCCTCTCCCGGCAAGCGCCACTCCAGTCTCCCTCCCAGAATTTTCCTGGTAACACAAACTCCCTCTCACCCATCCAGGCACATACCCTCCATCCATGCATTCTTTCCACCTCTGAAATGTCATTCAAGTTCTCCCGTTTCCTATAACACCCCGTGGGCAACACCACCCACCCACCAGAGTTCTCACTCTGTGGCTCCATCAGCAATTTTATGAAACTGACAGCTTTACTGGAGAGGCAGCGGCTTCCCCACCCCTTGCTGTAACCCCCTCCTCCCAAACTCCTGCTGTCGGTAACCTCCCCTCAGCCTTCCTCAAACACAGACACATACCTACTGTTCCACAAATGCCTTTGCCCTTGGCTTATAGGCAAGACAAATATTTTATCTGGTCTATTTGTGTGCGTGTATTCAGCGTTTAGTACTCCTCTGCGTGTCCCCAGCATGTCGGCTGCGTGAGCATTTGAGTAGAAAGCAGAAATCCTGGTGGCCATTCTGACCCACTAGGCACAGTGGCAATGGACGGGGGCACTCTTGCAGTCTGGATTAGGAGCCAGTTGCTGTGCAGGTAACTAGGTGCTTGCACAGTGTGACATCATGATGGGGGTATTGAGAGGGTTCTGGCAATTCACAAGGATGCAACCTTGTTATTGACCAGAGGCAAGCAAGACAGACAAAGTCAGAATTCGCAGCTCAGGACCCAGATTGGAAGCCCACTTCAGAAGGGAGTCAAACCTTTTCTTGGGACTCCTCCCCACCCCCTGCCCCCTCCATCCTCCTGCCACCCTCAGAGCCAGGAGAATGGTGTTCAGGATGCTGTGCTGAGAGATGAGGGGTCCAGATGATGCTACCCACTCCCATGCTGCACCGGAAAGGCTAAGGCTGGGCCAGCCATGTCTCGGGAGAGCAGACCTGTCTCTCTTACCCTCTGAGTAACTTCTTTCCCTCCCTGTCCAGGCATCGTGCCCGCTCTGGGCAGGGGCCAGGGGAGCAGATATCTGGGGGAGCTGGAAGGGCTTTGATCAGTCATTAGGATCCCCACACTGGTTTCATTAGGTGGAGGGGGATGGGAAGTGGTCAGGGCCCCTGGCTGTGAATGCCCTCCTCCATCCAGACCATGCAGCTGGACCAGGCAGAAGCGGGTTCAGTTGTTTTCACACTTTACATTCCTCTCATCTCTTTATGGGCAGGAGCCCCCTGCCACGCAGGGCCTTCTGCTCAGCTGCTGGTGAGGCACTCTGCAGCTTTAGAGTTAATTCCACAGCTTTGAAAGCCTCTTCTGTGGCTGTGATTGACGGCTCCCTCTGCCCCTGGGGCCAGCACCAGAGGGACCATATGGGTGACCTGCCTTCCCTCGCTTTGACTCATCAAAACGGACTCTTCTCTTTCTTTTTTATTTTCTGCTGGGCCTTTCTTCTCACTGTGCTCAGTGACCTCTCTCCATGGCCTGCTTGGGCCACCCATGTCTTTCAACAGGACGTGTTCCTGAACTCCAGCTCACTCCAGGCCTGGACTCTTCACTGTGGCAAAGGTGAAAACAGCCTTCAGGTCTGACCATGGGGCCTTAAGTCTCACTTAGGAGACAGTGGCCTAGCAACAGGATTTTGTTGGAAGACACCAGTGCTTTCATGGCCTTGTCTAGGGTTTTTATTTGACGAACTTCCTACCTGAATTCTTATATTTACCAAAAAAAAAAACCCCTCAGATATTTTATTGTCTATCATCTTGCCTGCAAGCAGGATGAGCGTTCTAAACAGCGACAAAAATAGTTGATGGCCGAAGTACACAAAGCTTAAAATAAATCAGGCAACAGGTGATCTGTCAGCAGCGGGCCTAGGGAGCTGGAACCTGCCTTCCTCCCCACCCCCTTTTCCAGCTGATCTTCTAGGAGCTCGGATATCTGTGGAGCAGGGTGGGATGGGGGTGGGTGAGCACAGCTCTGAGGTGTGTGCTGTCCTTGGAGTTTGTGGTCTGGAGGAAGAAGAGTGAGCTGACTCAAGTCAACGTCGTAAAATAGGAATTCAGAATCCTAGGCCTACCCCACTCCACTGCTGATGAATTATACAAAGTTGGACAAGAAGTTTCAATATTATTTCTTTCATTCACTCAACCAGTTAATAAATACCAGGGGCTTTCCATGGGTCTTGCAGACCTTGTGCCATGTGCCAGGGACACATGTCCCTGCCCTAATGAAGCTTATAGCTTATTGGGGACCTTTCTGTGTCAGTAAAATGGAAATAACTTCTGCCCTCCTTGCTTCACAGGGTGGCTGAGAGTGTGGGTGTGAAGGGTAACATGGTGTTTTCCAGCTTTCTTTCGGCCATGACCCTGACATTGATTTTTTTTTTTTTTCTTGATCTTCTGTACGTCTCCAGTAGACAAGACTGGATTGAACTTTAATTACTCTCCCTTTTATGGGGAACACAGTAGGGATATCAAGTGCGTGTCTCTAGCTGTAAACACACTCCCTCACACACACACTCATACACACATACTCCCAAAGGCTTAATTGAATTCACTGTTGTGGGACTATTGTACAAGCAAAGGGTCCTCCAGGGATGGAGGGAAAGATGGGGAGAAGACAGCGCCCGTGAAAATGCGTGAAGCTGGGACGTGAAGGACTTGGATCACAGTCCGTGGTCTTCCTCCCTTTAGGTACATGCCCAGTCACCCCAGCAGTGCAGGCAGGGTAGCAAACACTTTCACGTTTCATTCTGTAAACCACTGCCTACAAACCCTTTAAAAATTAACTGATTGCTGAAGACCTCCATTTTGCACCACAGAGTAACTTCTTTGCGTGGCTTGTTCTGTCTGGTCAGTCCTGGGATCAGGGGGCAGGTGCCCCAGGCCTGCTGTCGCAGGAGCCCCTTTGAGCCACATGGGCTACCCTCCTCTCCTCCAGCCCTTCCTTTCCCTGAGCTGACTGGGTTGGGGCATATTTGGAGGAACTGTGCTGGACTCCTCCTGGTTCTGGATCCCTAAGCATTTCAACATGCCACTCTCATTTCCTGGGCTTCCCTGGTGGCTCAGTGGTAAAGAATCTGCCTGCAAGGCAGGAGAGGCAGGTTCGATCCCTGGGCCAGGAAGATCACCGGGAGGACCCTTCAAGAATCTGCAAGAATACTCCAGTGTTCTCGCCCGGGAAGTTCCATGGACAGGGGAGCCTGGTGGGCTACAGTCCATGGGGTCAGGAGAGAGTTGGACATGACTGAGCATGCACGCTCTCATACGCTCATTCAGTCATTTCACAAACGTGCCGCGAGCCCATGGGAGCCAGGGCTGCTGAGGGGAGCTGGACTCCAGTCCACTCGGGGAGATGGATAGAACAGGGCCCGAACTGTTACGGGGTTTAAGGTCCATCACCACACGTGCAGAGGAGGCAGGGGGCGGAGCTACCTGGTCGGGGCTTAGTTGCTCACTCTCTTCAACTCCATGGACTGTAGCCCACCAGGCTCCTCTGTCCATGGGTTTCCAGGCGAGAATACTGGAGTGGGCTGCCATTTCCTCCTCCACCTAGACAGGGGTGTGGAGAATTGGGACAGGCTTCCCGGGAGGGCTGACGCTCCCTCCGGCTGCGTCTTGAAAGAGAGGTGTGTTCATACGTGGTCGGGGGGGATCCTGGAGGGCAGCGAACATGTCTGTTCTGTTCACTGTTGTGGCCCCAGTGTCTCAGAGTGACCACAGCATCGATGGCATGCAGGGGTGACCGGTGTGGGGCGGGTGACACCAGGCGGGGAAGCGTGGACCCTTTCTGCTGAGGCAGCCATGGGGGCGGGGGCATGAAGATGTCAATCATGGGGCGTGTCTGGGCACCCCCACCCCGGAGGGTCTGCTGGGGGGCGGGGTGGGAGAGGGGTGCTGTACCTGAGATGAGGCTGGATCAGCGAGCAGGTCCAGGCCTGAGCACCCTGTGGGCTGTGCCCTCCCCTCAGAACCATCCATTGTACCCTCTCTGCCTCCCCACTGCTCAGGCCAAACCTGATATTTACTGAATGGCTTCAAGCCCTGACCTCCCAGGTCCTTGGACTCCATCTAGCTTTCCAGGAAGCCAGATCTGGCCTTTCGTTTGTTCTTAGTCACTCAGTCATGTCTGACCCTTTTCGACCCCATGTTCTTTAGTCTGCCAAGCTCCTCTGTCCATGGGGGTTTCCAGGTAAGAACTGGAGTGAGTTGCCATTTCCTTCTCCAAGGGATATTCCCAACCCAGGGATCAAACCCTGGTCTCCTGCAAGTCTCCTGCATTGCAGCAGAGTTCTTTACCACTGAGCCACTGGGGAAGCCAGATCTGGCCCTACCACCCCCGAGACCAGCCCAGCCCTCCTGGAGCCTTGGCAGCCCCTAGTGGCCGGGCCTGAGTGGGCCCCCATGTTCTCAAAACACAAGGCTTCCCTGACCTGGCAGGCAGGCCCTGGGAATGGGCAGTCCCACCTTGCCACGTCAGACGAGGGGGCGTCCCCTCAGGAGTGCTGTCTGGGCTGAGTCGTGGTAGGGGGTGCAGACCTTGGAGGCCCAGGGTTTGCAGAAAGCACCTGTGGGAGGTACCCAGGTGAACCTGTCTACTCTGGTGTCAGCGAGCACCTTGAAAGCCATGCCAGTGTCCTCTGCTTGTTCTCGTGGCAGACTAGACTGTTGAGGGGATGGATCTCTGAGCCCCTCCAGATTCTGCCTTCCTGCCTTCCTACACACACAGCGTACACCCCCAACTCCTCCCTTGGTGTTTTAGGATTGGGGCCGGGGCATCAGGAACTTTCATCTCACTGTGTCACAAATGGAGAATCTGGGCAGGGACCTTTAGCTCCAGGCTTAATGCAGGGCTGGATCGGAGCTGGTTGATAGAGGAGAGTCCAGTGGGTTGGAGCATCTGTGGGATGCGAGGACCCCAGGCTAGGAGAGGCGATGGGGACTGTAGAAGCCTGTGTAGATTCTGGACCCGGCAGTGAGCTCACCGCGGGCAGGCCTCTGGGGAATGCTGCCACCCGTCCCCCTCCACTCTTTGTATCCAGTTTTTTCTTCTTCTTTTTAATATTTTTTTAATTTGGCTCTGTCAGGTCTTAGTTGCAGGGTGCAGGACTTTTCGTTGCAACTTGTAGGCTCAGTAGTTGTGGCGCATGGCCTTAATTGCCCCTTTGCATGTGGGAATCTCGGTTCCCCAACCAGGGATGGAACCTACATTGGAAGGCGGATTCTTAACCCCCGAACCACCAGGGAAGTCCCCTGCTTTCTTAATCAAGGCTCACAGCCTGTCTGGGTAGGATGTCCAGGGCTCTCCTTGGAGGAGGGCTCCTAGTCTGGAGTGGCCACTTCTGGGACAAGCTGGAGACACACCACGTGGCCTCAGAGAGTGTAGTCTCTTCACTACAGATTGAGGAGAACAAGAGAAAGTTAGCTGGAGAGAAACTCTGACGTTAGGGGTGTGCTTGTAAATATTTAACAACCGGCTCTCAGGGTGGGGTGTGGGGAAAGGATTTGATTTGCAACATTTGTCAGTTTCCATGGTGTGATTGCTCCCACCGTGCCACTCTCAAGCCGTTAATGTGATTATCAAACTTGCAAAATTCCCGAAAAATTATCATTTGGCCTTCATTGACCAGAGCAAGGGATCTCTGCCCTCCATCCGTGCAATCTCTCCCAACAGCTTCTCTGTTTTAGGGCCAGAACCTCCTGCCAAAATCTCACCACCCAACACCCTCTTCCCCCTGCTCCCGGGCCCTGGGACAGCTTCGGGCCTCTCCCTCTGTGCTCTGGTTCTTGAGAAATGGGTGTCTCTGGCTAGATAAAGAAATCTATTTGGAGATAAATACTCATTCTCCAAACCTGGAGGAAATGCCAAGTTTGCTGAATTGACCCCCAGGAGGTAAATAAATCTGAATCATCGTCCTCCTCAGGCCAGCTCCCCGGCTGTCTCAACTAGAGCCTCTTGGGATGCTGGCAATGACTGCTTTTGATTTACGCTTTCCTCTAGACCCCAACAGGCCTTTCTGCCCCATCTTTCCCTGAAGGCCTGCCTAGATATGGGAGGTCAGAGGAAAAGAAGCCCCTCCCTTCAGCCCTCCTGCTCCTAGAAGCTCATCTGCATAGAAGCACCTTGTAAATTCCTTCAAGGACACGATGAAATTCACCCTTAGAGGACTGAGCCCAGCAGAACACACCAGCCCATGTGTATTTTGCTCTTGAACGAGCCATACACATAGTTGTGCCTTGCTTTTTGCAAGATACATGTTCTGGAAATCTTGTGTTTGATAACTACAACCACCCTCCACGTGGGAAAACCTTTAGGGTTTCCAAAGCACTTTTACACACTGGATGTCATCTAATGGGAGCCATGTGCCATCGCTGGGGGTGGGTAGTGATGGTGTAAGCATTCTCATGGCCTGTCACTGCTATTAATAGAAGGGATTTCAGGACTTCCCTGGTGGTTCAGTGGTTGAGAATCCACCTGCCAGTACAGGGGACACGGGTTCAGTCCCTGGTCCGAGAAGATCCCACGTGCCATGGGGCAAATCAGCCCGTGTGCCGTGACTACTGAAAGCCCACGCACCACAGCTACTGAGTCCACACCCTAGAGCCCATGCTCCGCAACAAGAGGAGCCACCGCAATGAGAAACCTTCGCATAACTAGAGAGTAGACCCTGCTAGCCACAGCTAGAGAAAGCCCTCGCACAGCAAGACCCAGTGCAGCCAAAAATAAATACATAAATTTTTTTTAAAAGAAGGTGATTTTTCAGATAGCACCTAAGCCAGCCCACCCAGCTAGGGAGCTTCCACCATCTCCAGGTGAGTCTCTGCTTGGCTCCTATGCCAGTGGAAACAACTTCCTGGAGGCAGTACATCCCAGCCTTGGAGAGCTCAGCGGCTTGGAAACTTACTATGTGAAACTTACTATATGGAAACTTACTATGTGGGTCGAGCCCAAATGCGCTTTCTGTGTTGCAGGTTTGATGCATCAGTTGCAGTTTGACACTTTGGAGCCCACAGTACAGAACTTCCACAATCTAACCCCAGGTTCAGTGGTTCAAAGGGGGCTCTCACGTCCCTCCATCTCCCACCCATCCCCCAGATCCTTCTTAGTATTGCAGATCCCTGCCAATATTCCTCGGAATCCCTTCAGCAGCCTGGCCCACTCTCCTCTGAGTGTACCTTCATGCCCCGTCTCAGCTTAGTGCGTAGGGTTGGAAGCTCTGCTCGAGCCACGCCTCTGCTCGTGGGTCCGCACAGAGCATCAATAGAGTGGTTAGTTTGTTTGACAGGCGCGTTACACTTTGGACAGGCTGAGCCTGCTGTCAACTGAAACGTGCTGCTAAACCACATCTCCCCTGTTCTGTACTTATACTATTGATCTTTTTTTTTTTTTTTGGCCAAAGTGTTAGAAGTTTAAATTCCAACTTATTAGATGAGAATTAATCTTATTAGAATTAGCACATTGCCAAAATCCATAAAGATCGTTTGGATCCAGGTTTCACATCTCCCATAAATTTGTCAAGCATTTTTTCAGACCTCTTCTGAGTCACTGATTAAAATATTGAGGAAGAGGGTCGAGGAGAAAGAATGTAGCATCTCCCAGATGCCTTTCTCCTACTGACATCTCTCCTTTCATCGCCATCCTTTCGGTGTTGTGTCCTAATAATCCACACAATTGTCCACTGGGCCATGTCTCCAAGTTTTCCATGAGGAAATCATGGGAGGTCATTTACGGCATCTCTGTCTACTACTTTCTCCTGCTCTTTAGCATGTTAAACCCAGACAGTGGGCACTATTGTAGCAGGCATTTATCCTAGTCACCCCAGTGCCTAAGTACCCAGTGGGAACTCAAAAAGTATTGGGAAAATAATCAGTTGCATTAGTGAGTGAAAGAAAAAAAACTGGTCCAAGTCAATGTGAAGTTCAGAAGTATTTAGCTTTCCTGATTGCACCTTATTTCTGTATTTTGAAGATGAGAACAGCGTTTGTTTCTACTTTCTCCCTTATTGTGATGCTCAATCACCCAGTTGTGTCCGACTGTTTGTGACCCCAGATACTGCAGCCCTAACACCCGTGAATCCTAAAAGGACACCAGTTTGCTTACAGATGAGAACGTAGGAGCTTAGGAAAGCTGAGGGATTTGCTCTAAGTCAAAAAGCTATTAACAGGAGACTTAGAAGTCAAGTGTGGTACCCTCCTAGCCTCAAGGTATAGTGATGTTCTTTCTGTCTAGCCTGTTAGCACTGAGTTTGAGAAAGTTCCCCCAGCTCAGCCAACAGAGACAAGAATATCTCTACCTAACAAAAAATGATGAGGAGACAGTATATTTCTTTTATAGTCTCAATTTTATTTACCATCAGTCACTCATTCATTCAATAAATATTCGTTGAACATCAATTACTACTACTAGGTCGCTTCAGTTGTGTCCGACTCTATGCGACTCCATAGACAGCAGCCCACCAGGCTCCCCCGTCCCTGGGATTCTCCAGGCAAGAACACTGGAGTGGGTTGCCATTTCCTTCTCCAATGCATGAAAGTGAAAAGTGAAAGGGAAGTCGCTCAGTCATGTCCAACTCTTAGCGACTCCATGGACTGCAGCCCACCAGGCTCCTCCATCCATGGGATTCCCCAGGCAAGAGTACTGGAGTGGGGTGCCATTGCCTTCTCCAGAACATCAATTAGTGCCAGGCTATCCTAGGCCCTGCAAACGCAACTGTTAATCAGCCCTCTTTGAGCTTAAATTTGAGTTAGAGGTGGGAGAGAAAATAGCAAGTAGTGTAATGTCTAGTCCAAGGGTTGTGAAATACATGGTCACGATAAGGGCTGTGAAATGAGGCAGAGCAAGGGGGAGAGCAAGGGGCAGAGGGACTCTATTTCACTCTGAAGATGTGGCATCTGACAGATCTAATGAAGAAACTGATCCAGCAAGGGTTTGGGGGCCACTGGCACCACCAATAACGTATTCATGGAAATACCATACTCTTTCTTCTAGAAAGCAGGGACCTAGATCACATGATGAACTTCCAGCTGTAAAACATCTAATTCTTTCAAGGTGTGTTCACTCTTTATTCCCTCATTTGTCTTCTCAACACATACCAAGCATTCACTCTGTGCCAACTGCGTGCTGGCGATGAAGGGGTGAACAAGGTGTTATCTCGAGAGGCAGACAAGGATGTCAAGTCCCAAGAGCACAGGGGATGAGAGCTGTGAGGTGCTGTGGACAGGCTGGAGGAAGGGAACCGTTGAGGCTTATCACCACACATGATGTTTCAGGGATCCATTTAATCAAAGAAAATAAAATATAAAAGCATTAAGTTCTGTAATGATGGTTGTTGCCAAAAATTTTAAAGCCATTTAATCATTTCTTCAAATGAAATCTTATACAGAAACTCCAATATATTTTTAAAAGGTGCTCTGACTGACATAAACTTGGGACACCTTCCAAGGCAGGTAACATAGGAGGAAAACGACTACTCCAAATATTCGTTAGAGTTGAGAACAGAAATCTGCTCATTGTCCACTAAAACCTGCTTATCTTCAAGTGCCCAGGTAAACCAAAATTTGCAGAACACTCAGTTATCAATCAAAACCATTAAAACAGTTACCTCTGGCTTATGTTAAATGGAATAAATCTTTGCCCAATTGAGAACTGACTCAGCTAATTTTTTCCTGCCCTCCAAAGTCATAGAATCAAACACAGCACTGCTTGGCACAGCCTAAGTGACTCGTAAGCGAAATTTAAAGGGCTCATCATTTGGGTCCCCCCCCCCCAGCTTCTGGGCAGAGGCCACCACCTTAATTTGCATTAAGAACTATGGCTTTTAAAGTGAGCTCACTTCAGCATCACTTGGTTTTGGATGGTCCTAAACTGTTCTCCAGAACTTTCTGCTTTGAAGAAACATCTGCTCTCTGCCCACTTGTAGTACATGTACACATGGGTGCTCATTATACACTCACATTTCTCTGTAATCCACACACACAACATGGGACAAGGTAGACCTCACGGTTCCAGTCAGGGAACCAGCGGTCCTGGCCTGCTAATCCACACCTCCTCTCTCTTGTCTCTGCAGATGACGGCGACCGCTCAAGCCCCCTCTAAGGCCCAGGCTGTCCACATCTCCACGCCCTCAGCTGCTGCCAACACACCCGTGCCCACCGCCCCCATTGACCCCCAGGCCCAGCTGGAGGCTGACAAGCGTGCTGTGTACAGGTAGGAGACACTTCAGCCGGGCCCGCTCAGAAGCCCCCAGGTAGCCTCAGGCCCAGCCCAGCCGTGAGAGCTGAGAGTGCAGGCCCGAGGGTGGGCTCATGGAAGCCAGTAGCCAGGGCTGTTCTCTCCCCCACTTCCCTCTGAAATCACCCCAGAGAGCCCTCAGCTGGCCACACAGGGTGGGCGCCAGCTTCCTGGAATCATCCAGGGAGGGAAATGCAGCCTGGGCTATGTCTCCCAGGAGGGACCCTTCCCAGCCCAGCTGGGGAGATGCGTCCCGATGAGCATCAGAATGCCCCTGCCCCCACCACCACTCAGAGCTGCCTCAGGACTGTCCCGGCTCCAGTGCCCACTGTCACCTTCACTCCAACACACACCATCCAGAACTTGCTCATGAGCAAACTTGAGTCCACCTGAAAGCCGCTGGGAGGCTTGTTAGAACACGCAGAGCTGGACTCCGTGCTTGGAAATGCTGAATCAGTAGGTCAAGCTGTAGGAAGAGGACATGAATTTTTAACAAGCATTTCAGGTGAATCTAATGCAGCTACCGCTTGGCCCAGGCTGTGATTCACGGTCGACTTTGGTTTTCAGCAGTAGAGGTTGTACGTGATGGTGGAGGTTCTGACACCTTCCCCGAGAGGGGCTGCTAGCAGGGAGCAGGCTGCTTGTTTTGTTTTAGTCTGCATTAGCCCCTGGCACCCAGGGCTGGGCTCTGATTGTTGCAGAGGGCAGGTGGGGCTCAGGGACTTTCCGGTCTGTCTTGTGTACGTGAGTGAAGTGAAGATGCAGTCCTCGGAAGGCAGATCTGATGAGACCCCAGCAGGGATTTCAGTCATCATTTATCCATGGGGAGCCCACATCACTAAGAAAAGATGCCCAAGTATGGAGGCATCAGTACTGAGGTCAAACCCTTGTGCACATCCACTCGTGTGGGCACATACAGCCACGAACATCAGCACCACTGACCTCCCCTGGGTGAGCCCTGCAGTGGGCGCTAAGGCCACCCACACTCGGACCAGCCCACCTAGGGTGAATCGGAGGACTGAGTCCTTCCTCACTCACCCCCACTCCCTGCCCCCAGTCCTGACAGTGGCTTATGGTAATGGTTGTAATTTTAGCTGTTATCATAATTATCCTTGGCACTACCTGTAGTCCCTCAGATGGGCTGAATGCCTCTAATGCTAACAGTTGTGAGTCTAGAACAATGGGCCCTGATCCCTAGATCCTGACTGGAGGTTCTTCCCAGGCCTGGATAACACAATGCCTGTCTCCCAAGGACCAAAGCCCTACCCCCAGACACACACACACAGGCCAGGCCCAGCTCCTGTGCATAGAGGCCGCTGCCTTGGGCTCTGAAGAATGCCTGGATCCGGTGTCACGGGGCCAGAGACCCTGAGAAGGACCCCAGCTCCCCCTCCCACAACACAGACCAGTAAGTGCTCCCGTCCTCCGTCACCTTGGCATTGAATCCTTGCTGTTACCAATGCTGTGCTGGGCGCGGGGGAAAGAGGGTAAATGATAAATAATTGCCAGACTCTCTGAAAACGAGAACAAGAAACCAACAGAGTGGTCAGAGCTTTACCAGAGACAGCTTCAACAGGGAGGCAGTATTCAAGCTTGATCTTGAAACCTGAGTAAGACTGCTCAGCAGGAGGAGAAGTGGCAGGGGAGGGCTTCCAGGCAGAGGAGAGCCTGGTGAGTTCCCAGCACAGCCGCTGGCCAGAGCAGCTGGGTGTGGGGACCCGAGGCTGCACGGGGTCTATAAGTTCGCCTGTGCGGTGGGCCCGTGCCTTTGTGGGGAACGGAAGCAGGGACAGGAGAGGGACACGGCCTCTGAAATGCGATGGGGTTCAGTCACCACACCTCATTCAGATAGTGAGCGACCTGCTTCACGTGCGGTCCCGACTGGCAGCATCGCACCCCCCGGGAGCTGTTTGGAGACACTGACTCTCAGGCCTCACTCGACCTCAGGATTCCTGCTCTGCTCCTTGACGAGATCCCGGGTGATTCATGTGCCCACTGCAGATGGGTCCTCGACCCCTTCCCATACTCCAGGGGGCAAAGGCATGTAGCGAGCACCTATCTTAGTCTAGAAAGACCCTCAGTTAGTGGTGTGACAAAAACCTTCTGGAAACCTAGACTTGAGTCCTCCCTCCTCCTGGTACTCATCTCAGCATTGGTTTCCCGATAGAACCTAATCACTGGTTCAGCAAGAGTAACGAGACAACCCACGTCAGTACCCGGCTCCATGTCTGGCACAAAGCAGACGATTCTCTATGTCCCACCAGTGGGACCCACGTGCTCCATAGCCCTTCCCAAGACCCCAGGGTCATGCCCCACCCAGGCCCAGCCAGGAAGTGGGCTGCCTCCCACTGTCCATCATGGCGTCACCTGACGTATGGAGACCCAGATGGTCCTTCAACCAACATGCCTCACCTTTGCGGGGCGGGTCCCTCACAGCCCGTGGCATTTGCACAATAATCTTTGCAACTGTCTGAAGGTGAAGAAGAAACCCCCGAGCTGATGCCACCAAAGAACCAGCCAAACATGGCCGCCCAGCCTCTCAGGACGACCGAGCGGACGGACGTCAGCATCCTTGCCCGGTTCTTTCCTCCACAGCCCTTCCTGCCCCAGGGCCCCAGGCTGTCTGTCCCCCACAACCACACCTCTCCCGTTAGTGCCAGTCGCCCTCTCCACAGCCCTTGTTGGGGGCGGGGCAGGGAGGAGGAGGGGGCCCCGCCTCCTGCAGGGTCGGGTAATTCTAATTAGATTTGCCTGCCTGGGGCAGCCGGCTGCTCCAGAGCACATCAGGGAGTCGGCATTTCATGTCAATAAATGTAACCAGACCCTTTCCACGGAGATTAGTGCCCGGCTCTGACTTTTGGGAGCCCCCTCCGAGGCCCCTCCCAGATCCGCAGAAGAATGGAGGTGTGGGGGAGGCCCCTCCCTGGCCAGGTCTTCAGGGCGGCAGGAGACAGTGCCACGAGAGGGAGGGAGCCCGTCAGTGCCCTGACGCTTTATTTGTGTATGAGGATGTGTTAATGAAATGTACTGGTTCCTTCTGATGTGGAAGCTGGGTGTGTGTGTGTGTGTGTGTGTGGTTGGGGAGAGGGGAGGCAGAGCCTGTCTTTAATTGGATCATACCAGAGCATCATCTGGGCTAATCAGCAAGGCAACCAGGAGCTCGGGCTCAGATTAATGATTGCAGTCTAATCCAAGCAGATCCCATGATTAGATGCACATTGTGGGTAATTGTGTTTGTGGCCCGTGAGCAATGCCGAGCCTGGGTCTGTGGAGGGAAGGCCCCATGGAGTGGGGACCGCAGGTTTGGACCCAGCTCAAAAATCTCCTTCCCCAGGCCCACCTCACCCCTGGGGTTTTTGCCTCACAAGAAGTTAAAATTTAGCTTGGCCCACACCTCCCCGCCCCCTCCTCCAATGTGAGCTATGGGCTGGACGGTGTTAGGTGGCTGGGAACCTGGGGCTTGGCTTGCCAGCAACCACAGAGAGGGGCCAAGAGGGTGAGGTTAATCCGGCCTTCACTCTCCCTCCTCCCCTGCAGTCTCCTTGGTTCCCCTTTGAAGTGAGTGGGTTCCCATGGAAACCATGATGTCCTGGGGAGCAGAGGAGTGGCAGGAGCTGGGCCCGGCCAGGTGTGGTGGGGAGGAGGGGGACTCTGCTAAGACCATTCTTCTAAGGCTGGGTTCCTGCCACTTAGACTGAAATCCTGTCTGAGGACCTGGGAAGAGGCCCGCCAGGCACAGCAGAAGTTACCTGCTAGTGACAGGAAGTGCTGGGCTAGAGTGGGAACAGTGAGAGGAGGGTGGGGGCAATTCCACCATGAAAAATGCCAGGGAACTGAGTTGTGAATCAGATGGGCAGGGTGAGGGAGCTGCAGGGCCCTGTATTTCTCCTTTGTGGCGTTACTCGCAACTGAATGGATTGTGTTAATATTAGTTCTGTTTCCACTGCTAGATCGTTACCTCTATGAAGACAGGGTCTGTGTGTTTTCATTGATTTATCCCCAGTGCCTTGCACAGCACCTTAGAGCCTGCAGCCTGGACGAGTGTGTACTAAATCAGAGCTGGTTGAGTGGATTCCTTAAAGAGGCAAGGAAGGACTGGACATATTTCAGGGTTCTAGGTTGGGGTGCTGGCAAACTGGTCCTGGGGGCAGAGGGACCGGGAGAGCCCTCACTATAAAGTACGTCAATCTCCATGGTGTGACTGCATCCACCACGGCCCTTTTCAAGCTACGGTGTGATGCTGCATGACATAGCTGGGAAGAGAAGCACACAGATGGCTCCCACCAGCCTCGAGTACAAACCCCACACAGGAGCCAAGTTACAGGTACCCAGTTTTACCAGCTCCTTTATAACTGATTGCACGGGATGGATTAGCCACAGTTCTGCACTCCTTGGTCCTATCTGGTCCACTCCTCAGTTTCAAATCTGAAATGGTCCCTCTTAACAAATTAATCCTTAGAACAAGACCTAGCATAGAATGAATGCTTTCTGTGTGTGAAATCGCTTCAGTCATGTCCGACTCTTCGCAATCATATGGACTGTAGTCCACCAGGCTCTTCCATCCATGGGCTTCTCCAGGCAAGAATACTGGTGTGGGTTGCCATTTCCTCTTGCAGGGGATCTTCCAGACCCAGGGATCGAACCTGTATCTCTAATGTCTCCTACATTGGCAGGCAGGTTCTTTACCACCGGCACCATTTGGGAAGTCCTGGAATGCCTTCTAAGTGTCTGCAATTGTGATCTTTCACCTCAACCCCAACACAGTGAGTTTTCTCCTTCCTAGAATCTATCCAGCTCCAACCAGCTCTCAGCATCTGTTTGAGCAAAGCCCCAACTTTCCCACTTTCCCCAAGGAGATTCCAACGTTTCCTGGTCTCTCTGTCAATGAGCTCCTTTGCTGCAGCTCCAGAAACCTGTCATCAAACCAGTCTTCTGCCTCCCCTTTAGTTTCTCAGCCGTCAGTCCCGGCCTGTCCATGTAGCGTTTATCATTCTTCCTGTCGGTCTCATCTCTCTGTAAACCACGCTCAGAGTTTCTGCCCACGTGGGACCTTGCCCTAGACAGCTCATGCTGAAGTCCACCGCTAGTGCAGTGAAAGTAATACTCATTCCTAAAGCCTTGTTTGTAACCCATTTGTCCTATCACATGCAGACTAGATCACTCTAGACTCCACTCTCGTTTAGGGAAAGATCAGAACAGAGTAGTGGGCAGGTCACTCCCTTGAGACTGTCCCTCGAAAGGTCACTGAAGTTCAGGCTTGGTCCTGATGGTCCTGTAGCTAGAGGGGCAAAGGTCATAGAACAACCATGCTGGGTGGCAGGACAAGCTCTAGAAATGGATGTAGTGGTAATTAATTTGGTCAGCTCACACAAGTTAGTTTTTCTGAGCCTGTTTTCTCAACCATCAAAAAGGAAATATTCATAAGGCAATGGCAACCCACTCCAGTACTCTTGCCTGGAAAATACCACGGACGGAGGAGCCTGGTAGGCTGCAGTCCATGGGGTCGCACAGAGTCGGACACGACTGAAGCAACTTAGCAGCAGACTAAAATGAGATGTGTTATGATATCTAACACACAGATCAGTGTTGGCTGCATGGGATGGAGTGAAGGTGGGGGTTTTTGTTTCTTTTTTTAATGGTGAAGCTACTTCTTTAAAAACAATTTTATTATTTATTTATTTTTGCTCTTCTGGGTCTTTGCTGCTGGGCACAGACTTCCTCTTGTGGCTAGTGGCGGCTATAGTTTCGGCACTTGGGCTTCTCATCACAGAGGTTCCTCTTGTTGCAGAGCATGGGCTCTAGGCATGCAGACTCAATAGTTGTGGCACATGGGCTTAGTTGCTCCTTGGCATGTGGGATCTTCCAGGACCAGGGATTGAACTTGTGTCCCCTGCATTGGCAGGCAGACTCTTAACTGATGGACCACCAGGGAAGTCCCGAGATGGGGGTGTTTTAAACAGAGGGACCAGCTCGGTCCCCTTGGCCCTTTCGGTACATGAGGCACCTTGTTTAGGGAGGTGAAATTCAGGCATCAGAACAGGGCCTAGGACCTCAATTGCCTGGGTTTCCATTCTGTCTCCACCACTGGCCTCTAAACCTTTCCGGGCCTTTCTTCATGTGTAAGATGGGACTGAAAATAACGCCCTCTCCTCATTAGGCTGGTCATGAGGATTAGGTGAGATAATGCCATAAGGTGCTGGAGGGAGAGTCTGGTACTTAGCGCACTGCAGGCATTAGCTGCTATTAGATGTTTGAGGAAATGAAACGGGGGTTGGTAGGGCTAGAAGGTGCCTGCTGAGAGGCAAGACAGCAAGAAGCAAGACAGGAAAGGGCTCCCAGTTGAGCGCTGTTCACACTGCAATTTGGTTAAACATTTATTGAGCTCTGCCATGTGTAAGCATCGTGTCAAGTTCCAAGAGGGATTCTGAATTAGAATGGATCGGTCCAGGGAGTGGGAGGAAAATAGGCGTAGGAAGTAGCTAGAGTATAAACTTGGCACATGGTTCGGGCTCAAAAAAGTATTTGTGGAATTGACTGCAAGGCCCCTGGCCCATGGTGCAGTGTGGGAGTGTTGGACTGCTTTCCCAAGGGAGATGAAGCCCAAGGGAAATGGTAGCCAAGAGGCCTCTCCTGGGACCGGGACCATGGATGGGATGAGAGGAGCCCCCCAGGGCTTGAGGCCGGGCAGGGGGGCTGGCTGCCATGTGACCAACCTCTTCAGCAGCTGCCTGGCCAGGACCCTGGGAACTGGCACTTCCTGCTGAAGTGTCTTTGAGGGAACTCTTCCACCTTGTGACCAAAGGGTGTTTCATCTCCAGGGAGTTGACCCTGGGGCTTAACCCTGTGCCTTCCCTGGCAGAGGGCTGGATCATTCCTGGAACGTGCTGGGTGAGGTGGCCTGAGGATGGAGGCGGGTAGAAGTTCAGCCATTCCAAACCGAAGAGTCAGGACCAGATGCTTCCGGACGAGTTGCTGGGAGCAGATGTTCCAGGCGGGGTTTTATGGGCTGGGGCTCTAGCAGACACTCCTTGCTTTTGGAAGCAGTTGGATTCACTGGCATCCGAGAAAATATCTCAGCTGTTGACTACAGTCAGGGGAGTGATCCTGTCGGAGCCGTCAGCTGAAAGTCAAACCGTGCTCAGTTCCCCCCCAGGCGCCAGGCATCGCCTGCTCCCCGCCCTTCCTGCCAGCATCTTGAAGGCCCCCACCCCTGAGCCCAGCCTCCGCACACGCTGCTGGCAGGCACAGGGACGCCGGCTGCCTGGACCCGGGAGCAGGTGTGTTCAGAGGCAGCAGCTCTGGCTGCTTCTGAGGCTCACCACCTGGCTTAGGTAGAGCTGAGAAGTCCAGATACTCCCCAAAACCAGGCACATGGATGAGAGATCCAGGAGCCCCGAGTCCCAGTGATTTATTCTCACAAGTTTATGTTAGGATTAAAGGAGACAACCAATGCTCACAGCTGACAGTGCATGGTGGCCACAGTTGTGAATAGTGACAGTGGATCAGGTCCCCTTCCTAGCAGGAGGATGACAGTGATTGGGCCTCCTGCTGGTGCGAATGGGGTGGGATGGGGGCCGGCAAGCTGGGGCTTTGGGGGCTCATGTGGCCCATGGCTTCTCACCAGGGATGGACTAAGCTAGTAACCCTTCCTTTTTTATAAAAAAATATATATATTTATTCATTTATTTTCGGCTGCTCTGGGTATAAGTTCCTGTGTGTGAGCTTTTCTCTAGTTTCGGTGAGCAGGGGCTACTGTCTAGTTGTGGTACACAGGCTTCTCTTATTGCGGAGCATGGGTTCTAGGCACGCAGGCTTAATTGCTGTGCAGCATGTGGGGTCTTCCTGGGTCAAGGCTTGAACCTTTGTCCCCTGCACTGGCAGGTGAGTTCTCAACTTCTGTACTGCCAGGGAAGTCCCTAGCCCTGCTTTTAACTAAGCCCCACTTTCCGATTTTCCCAAGCCACTGGACCATTTTGTGGTCAGGTGAAAAGAACGTTAAGACTAAGACTTCAGACTAAGTTCTGACTCTACCACTGAGCAACCCATTTAACCTCTTCAGATAAGCTTTCCTACCCCATAGAGTAGGCATCAAATGAGAAAATGAAAGCTCTATAAAAATGTCAAAGTCTTCTTCAACACACAGAAGCATTACTATGGGAAAAGATTCTTTTGGGAACTCATTTGATGAGGCACCCTTGTGCTACAAAGGTCCTAATGCTCAAAGGGTAAGTCTGGCAGATCAGTTCTGTGACCCCAGAACACCCAAGACTCAAGGACAGTAGAGAAAAAGGGAGGTCGATGAAATGATTCTAATAATGGTTCAAAAATGGTACCTGGGAGAGGGGAGAAAGCACGAAGTTTAGGGTTTGGATACCCAGGTTTAAATGTCAGCTCAATCACTTATTAGCCTGATGATGTAATTATTTAACCACATGGCACCTCAGTTTGCAAATCAGTAAAGTGGGAATAATAAAAAATATTGGGTGTTTCAGTGCAGTAAGCACATGAAATGTGACTTACCAGTTGCCACCAAATGTGCATGGGTGTGTCACTACCAGTGACCCAAGCAAAATGGATAGAGTTCCCCTTCCCAAAGCATCTCTTTCCCCAGGGCTTTTTTGTTGGGGACTGGTTGAATCTCTTGGGACTTGGATAGAAGTTGCCTCTTGGTAGCTGCCTAAGCTGTGGGAAAGATACTTCTATTTTTTTTTCTCTCTTCTGAGTTTCCTCCCCTTAAAATGAAGGGGCTGAACATTAAAGAGACAGGAGAAAACAAGGATTAATAGTAGTAAGGATTGGAGAAAAGAGAATCGTTGTGAACTGTCGTTGGGACTGTAGATTGTCATAGCCACTATAGAAAATAGTAGGGAGGATCCTCAAAAAAATTAAAACTAGAATGACCGTAAGATCCAGTAATCCCACTTTGGGGATCCAAAGGAAATGAAAACACTAACTGGAGAAGACATCTGCACCCCCGACCACATTCAGAGCAGCATTATTTATAATAGACAAGGCACAGAAACAACCACAGTGTCCACTGATGGATGAGTGGGAAAGCAGTTGTGGCGTATATACACACAATGGGATATTATTCAGTCATTAAAAAAAACAACAACAACAAGGAAATCCTGCCATCTGTGTTAACATGGAGGGACCTTGAAGGCCTTATGCTAAGTAAAATACATCACCAAGGAGGACAAATTCTGTGTGCTCTCACTTATATGTGAAAACCAAAAAATAAATTAAAAATAGCTTAGAGCAAAAGAGATCGGATTTGTGGTTACCAGAGGTGGAAAGTAGAGGTAGGGGGCAATCCTGGAGGGTAGGTGAAAGGCGCAGACTTCCAGAGAAAAGGCACAAACTTCCATTTGTAAAATAATTAAGTACTAAGGATGTAACAGGGGACTTCCCAGGAGGCACAGTGGTAAAGAATCTGCCCGCCAATGCAGGAGACACACGAGACGTGGGTTCAATCCCTGGGTCAGGAAGATCCCCTGGAGGAGGATGTGGCAGCCCACTCCAGTGTACTTCCCTGGGAAATCCCACAGACAGCAGAGCCTGGCGGGCTACAGTCCATAGGGTGGCAGAGAGTAGGACCCGACTGAGCACACACACAGCAACTACGAGGGATGCGATGTACACACAGTGACCACAGTTAACACTGCTGTATCATATACAGCAAAGTTAGGAGAGTAAATCCCAAGAGTCCTCAGCTCAAGGAGAAATTTTTTCCCTTTTCTCTTTTTATCTATCTGAGAAGATGTGTGTGAGCTGAACCTATTGTGATGATCATTTCACAGTCTATGTAAATCAAACCATCATGCTGTATAGCTTAAGTTTATACAGTGATGTAGTCGGTTAGTTCTCAATAAAACTGGGGCAGAGGGTGCGGGTGGGGTGTGTGTGCCGGGAATGAAGGGACTGTGACATAAGATCCTAACAGATTTCAAGTTTTAGGTTCTTTGTATTCTTGCCCTCGTAGGCTAGCTTTGTCAATTTGTGGAGATTTCACATTTCTTTTCTTTTCTTTTTTTTTTTTTTTTTAATGTGTCAGGAGGGAGGTGTGTGTGTGTGTGTATAGGAAGGGAGACAAAGCAGACTCTGGCCTGCCCCGGACCCCACCCTCACCAGGGATGGACCTGTCCGCCCACCTGCCGGGAGGAGAGCTGGTTGGAGCCCAGGAACCCAGCAGATGCAATTCCAATTTAGCAACATGAAGAAGTCCTCTCCAAGGCAACCCAGGCGAACACACCACCCACTGGGCAGGGCTAAAAATACACCCGAATGGTTTCCACGTCACACCTGAAGTAAAAATACATCCAACCGGGAGCTGCTGGCTTGGTCTCCCCCATCCCGCTCTGCTCTCTCCATCTGGTCTTTCGAAGGGAAGAGCAGGGAGGAGAGGAGGCGGGCTGGCTAAGCTCTTCCTTCACACGGGCTCCTCTGCCTCCGGGACCCAGGCAGCCCCCACCCCCGGCAGAGCCTAGAGGAGGCGGGTCCCTTTGTAGCAGCTAGAGACTGCCAGATGGCTGGAGCTGGTCTGGGTACCTCAGAGGAGTGAGTGGATTCTGAGCCCAAAGAGCACCTTCGGCTTGTGTCTCTGAACCCCCACTTGCTGCCGGTGGTCACTTCATTCATTCATTCGTCTCCATGCATTGATTCATCAAAGCTTTATCCACCTTCTGCTGTGTGCCAGGCAGTGTGCTTGACCCTGGGGAATTCAGAGAGAAAACGAGATTGTGGATCAGAGGAGCTCCCCATGGAGTGAGGAAGACGGCTGAGCACAAACAATTGTAGTCAGTTTAACAATCGTCCTAAGGGAAAGAAAAATAAATGCTTACCGGCAGTGGTTTTTGGTTTAAAAAGAGGATTTCGAGTTCTGATGAGTTATACTTTGCCTATCCTCCTCCTCTTTCTCTGCCTCTATTTGAATTGACACGTGGGCTTGTTTCCCTGCCAAATGAGTCAGTGGAAATGGAATTATACATTTATTGGAGTGGATAGCATCGACGTTGCTCTGAATTAAAAAAAAGGTGCCCCCACACCATTCCAGGGAAGTGGAACAAGCATTAATTGACAGCTTCCTAAGTGCTAGCCACTCTGTACTATCCTTCCTTTTCTCCTTGCGATAACCTCTGTGGTAGGTGGTATCATCCCCCTTCTATAAAACAGGAAACTGAGGCTCAGAGACATTCAGTCACTTGCCCCAGAGTCATACAGTTAATTATCTGTCTCCAGAGACTGTGCTGGTTTCAGACCACCCAGCCCACTGAATTTGTGAGGTCAAAAGAGAACCCCCACCCCCAAGCACATCTCGGTGGCAACTCAGAGGAGGCAATGACTTCTCTTGCTGGAGATACCAGTCGGGGGGCTTTGGTACTAGGGCTGGCACTCTGAGCTAGGCTATAGCTAGGCTATTTCAGGTGGAAGGAACAAACAGCAGGGGCATGAACAGCCTGGTGTGCCCAAGCTGGTGAAGGGTGTGAGCAGGTACAGGGGGCTGGGGGCCACCTGCTATCCGTCCAACCATCACGTATGCCTCTGAGTCTGCCAATTAGTGCTGAAAAGAAACCTGAGGCCACGCTGTGAAGCGCCTCATCTGATGATGCTGACTCTATTTCCTCAACATCCAGGAGCCATGTCTCTATACTTCTCAGACTGACTGCTGCTAATGGGCCTTCTGGCTGTGAAAGGGAAGGGGGCGGGGCCAGGAAAGGGGCGGGGCCACCCAGCAAAGTGGCTCCAGACTATTGACTCCGATTCTGTGGTCCCAGCAACCTCTGACACGGGGCGCTAGAAATAAAAGGTCACAGCGCCAGCCGCTGGGTAGTTTCCAGGGTGGTGGGCCTTCAGCAGCTTGAGACCCCCAGCTTGAGACCAGGTTGGGTGGCTGGTGAGCTGGTCGTGTCCCTGCTTGCCTTCCACCCCACCTCTCTGGCCAGTGACTCATGTCCTGTGCAGAGGTCTGACCCTGCCCTGGCTCTAGTCCTTCTGCCTCATCACTATAAGCCTCCACATTCTGGGACTCCCCCGGCAGTCCAGTAGAGAAGGCTCTGAGCTCCCAGTGCAGGGGTCAAGGTTCAGTCCCTGGTTGGGGGGTTGGATGCCACGTGCCATAACTAAAGATCTCGCATGCTGCAGCGAAGACCCAGTGCAGCCAAATAAATAAATAAAATTTTTTTAAAAGATTCAAAAAATAGAATAAAAATAAAAACCTCCACCTGGAAATTTTCCTCTCCCACTCTACGTTGCCTCCCTTGGCACGGTCCATTCTTAGCAAGTGCCTGGGGCCTCTGACATCCCACCCCATCCCCATCGGAGGCAGCAGCCGAGGCTCAGGGAGAGGTGAGCACTGACGCTGGGCTGTGAAGGGAGCTGCAGGACAGGCCTGGGGGCTCCAAGGTCAGGGAGTGGACAGCCAGGCAGGCTGCCACACACATGGCTGGACCCATAATTGAGGTCTGCAGTTCTGGCCAAGGTCACAAGGGGAGGGAGGGATGGCTGAGAGGCCCAGAAGTGACAGAGTGGCATGACTGTGAATCACAAGGTTTATCACCCAGAAAGGGAGCTCAGTGCTAATGTCGGCCCCTGCGTGTGGCCATCATCTCCCCTCCTCCAGCCCACGGGGCTCTGTTTCTCTCTACCTATCTGTTCTCTGTCTCTTGTGCTCTTTGCACTGTAGCCTCTCTGAAGCGCTATTCAAAAAAACTTTTTAAACTGCAACATAGTTAACTTACAATGTTCTGTTAGTTTCAGGTATACAGCATAATGATTAAGTTTTATATATATATTCTTTTTCAGATTCTTTCCTCTTATAGGTTATTACAAAATATTGAGTATAGATCCCCATGCTGTCCTGTAAGTCCCTGTCGGTTATCTACTGAAGCTCTATATTTTTGCGTTCTTTCTTTTCTTATCTCTGCTTCTCTGTCTATGGTTCTCTGAGTAGAAAGAAATGTTAAAAAAAAAAAAAACTTTTTAAAATCCAGGTTGTCCAAGGAGGAAGGAAGGGAAGCAGAAAAAGGGTCTATTTTTCTTTCCTTGAGTCCTTTAGCAAAAGGCAATGAACTTCAGCCTTAGAAGAGAACTTTCAGTTAGATGTGAGTGTAAAAATTACCAAGAAGGTTGGGGTCTCCATCCAAAAAGATCTTTGGAAATGTTAGTGAGATCTATTGAGCCATCTACATTATGAACATCTGTCTTGAGACAGGAAGGAATAAAACGCACAGCTGCCCAAGGATGCGCTCAGAAGCTTCATCAGAAATGTGTGTCCAGTGTCGGGGGAGGGCGGAGGACCTAGATCACTTTGCTCTCGGGAAAATCTGGGGTTTTGCCGAGGGGGTCTCGGCCTCCCTGCTGCTGGAGAGAGGATCAAATTCAATTCTGCAAAGGACTCAGCCAAGATCCTGCCCAGTTTATGGCAGGTGGGGCGTCTCCCAGGGGCAACCCCACACATCCTGGCCCCAAACTGGGCATTCTAGGCTGCCGAATTTGGGCAATGTAGAAAAAACAAGAAGGCAGAAATGTCAGAAGTAATTAAACCAAATGATGGCTTAAACCCCTGTAGAAATCAACACATCCGGTTTAATCACCTTCTTAAGCCAGCACAAGACTGCGGGTCTGTGGAGAGGGGTTCTTTATTTCTTTGGATCGTTAACAAGAAGTGCGTATCTTGAGCTTGCTTTTGGTTCAGGTCCTTCTGGGGAGAGGTCTGATGTGGGTGGAGGTGGGGTTGGTTGTGTGTGTTTGGGGGGGGGGGTTGGTGAGGACTCAGAAAAGAGAAAAGAAATAATAAAATCTTATTTGAGATCATCTCTCGTCCCCCGTGCCCGGCTCTGTCGCACTCGGGGCGTCCCGCCCTCCCGGCACCCAGGCAGAGGCAGTGCTGAACGTGCTAAATCAGGCCATTAGAGAAATTCATTTCTCTTTATTAGTCTGTGTCAAATCCTTTTTATTAGTGGCTGGAAACGACCTCTCTTCTGCAGTAAAATGTCATGCCGGTTCACTCCTTTTATTTGTTCTGCACCGACGAGGCTCAAACTCTCCCTGAATTAGTGCGGTGAGATTTATTTCCTCCAAATTTTGAACGGCTTAAGAGAGATTGGGGTGGAGGGGGCGGCCAGGCGGGAGGCAACGTGGGGAGAAGAGTGGAGAGGGATCAGGGAGGGAGAAGGTGAGCTCTTATGGAGGTCAGGTGTTCTCGGCTCTTTGGAAAGAAAGCCTAATGGCCATCTTTCATATCTTGATCGTCAGCATCTGGGCACTGGAGACCAAGTCTCCACATTTCTGCTTCCAGCTTCTCAAGGGTACTGATCACAGTGGGCGAGATCTGGACAGTGGGAAGTGAAACTCCTTAAAACTCATTTTCTAGTTGGAGAGGGTGAAGCTCAGGGAATGTCAAGAATGGCAGCATCAGTGTCCTATCCATAGCTGGAAATCCCCCTTCCCCATCCCATGCCTGGATCAGACTGGCCATTTGTGACCTGGGTGGCTAATGTGTCCAGCTCCCATGGTCCCTGCTCTAGCTACTGTGTCCTCCACGCCAGGGCCAAAATAGGGCTACTGGAAAGGACTCCTTGAGGTGCCTTCTAGCCTCTTCCCAAGCTTTATGGAGTGACACTGGAGGGTATCTAAGAAATAGAAGTCAACGCTTAGGTGTAAGATGGTCGACTGGGGAAGGGGCTGTGGAGTGGGCTAGGAACAGCCTTCAAGATGCCCATAGCATTAACGCAGCCATGGAACAAACTGCTGAGTCACTGGGAAACTGAACTTGCTTCTTGGGGCTGGCCCAGAGTGTCTCAGCAGCCCCCACACTTGGGGTTAGCAGGTAGCCATCCAGGTGATGGAAAGATCTAGACAGATAAGCAGAGGAGCCACAGGCAGCCCCATCAACCCTGCCCCGGGGGTCATGTGAGAAGCTGTGGGTTAGTACAGGTGTCATCCGAGCTCCTAGGCTCGGGGATCCTGGCATCAGGGTGGGTGTTCCACACAGAGGTGGGAGGGTGGGATGTGAAGGGAGGATTTGGGAGCTGAAAGTGCTGCTCAGGCCAGGAGGGGCTGGGGAGAGGGGCTATGGCAGCCACCAGGAAGCCTGCTCTGGGCTCCAGGGGTGCTCGCTTCACTTGCAGGACCAGGAAGGAAAGCAGGTTTTCTTCTACTGAGACTTTACATAAGTCATAGAAAACACTTCCGGGTATGCCTTCATCTCTCTCTCTCTCTCTCTCTCACCACACCCCACAGCAGGGAGATCTGCCCCCTCCTGGTGAGAGGTTTATAAGATGGAACAGCTCTGCCTTGAAGGTGCACACTGTCCCCCAGTGGAAGGGACAGAGCCTCCACCCCAGGCCCTGAAAGCCCGCTTCACTGTGAGCCTTGTGATCTGCAAGTTCACCTCTTGGACTTCATCTCCCTCCATTCGCCTACCTTACTCCAGCCACACACTCCTGGACTTTGTTCCAGACACATGCCACACTCATTTCTATCCCAAGTGCTTTGGTCTTCTCTTGCTTGGAACGCCCCTCCCTCAGACCTTTGCCTGAGTGCCTCTTCATCATTGGAGGCTTCACTCAAATGCCACCTCCTCAGAGAGGCCCTCCCTGACCACTCTCCTCTCCAAAGGGGCCAGGACAGCAGCCGAGGAGCCCGCCTCCTGCCACCACCCTAGTCCCAAGGCTGGTGGCTGGGAGATGTAGCCACCAGCAGCTCCCTCTTCCCCGCCCCATATGCCACGCTTGCTGTGTACACAGAACGCACAATGCTCGCACACACACTGCATACAAATAACATGTAGCACATACACACATACTGCATATGATACAGGGCACATGCACAGTGTATTCACAGCACACGATCCCTGCACCCCAGCTCCATGCACACAACCCGTATGTGCACGGTCCCGCAAGACATAACACCATGTGTGCACACAGATAAAAGCACCCAGGACAGTCCACTGACATGCCACTCACACTTGCTCTTGTTGACAGCCCACATTCAACCCAGGTGCACATGCATGCATGCACACCCACACCCACACCCACACCCACACCCACACAGACCATCCCCGCTCCTTCTAGCAGCTGCCCACCCTCCTTCCAACCCGTGAGAAAGGAACGTGCAGTGACCAGCGGCTGCCGTGGGGGTAGGGGGACGGGCTGCACCCCCACCACCTGGCACGATGCTGCGGATTATTAGTTCCTGGTAATTTAGTGCCCTTGTACAGAGTCGATTTGTGCCTTTCATTCCTAATTGATCTAGTGGCTGTTTAAATGGCAGCAGGCATCTGTTGAGAGTAGGAAGGTTCATAAGGCGCAATAATTCATAACACCGTCTGGAATTTGCCTTTCATGTCCCTCAGCTAAACCACTGCAGGGCTCTGCTTAAATCACAGCCGCGGAGGCTTTCTTTGGTATTCCACTCAGGGCCAGGAGAATCTTGCATTAAACTGGGATCAGGTTAGATTAGACTATAATATGCTGCAGTATTAGTGGCTGCAAATGAAGACTTAGACTAGAGTTTAACCCCTTCACCTGGTTTTCTCTTTGTCTTCAGCGGCTGGCTGAGTGAACCTATTGTCTTCCCACCAGCTTCCTGAGGGGGCTGAATAGATCTTCTAGCAATTTGGGGGCTGCAGATAGGCTAGCCTCAGATAGTGACCCTTTTTCTCTCTATGCTATCACCCAGCCTGCAGCCTTGGAGCCCAGCTGTTTATGCATCAGCTCCCAAACCAAGGGTTAGGGCAGCAGTGTCCAGGCGCAGCTCTGCCAAGCCAGGCAGCTCATTGGAGATAGGAGTTCACCTCCCCTCCCTGCCCCCCGCCCCTGAGCTTGGGTAGAATGACCAGCAGGTATGGGTTTGGGTGTGGATGGGTCTCAGCACTTTCTGCCTTTCTGTCCAGAATTATTAGAATCCTAAGATGGGACAGGCTCATAGGAGTTCCCCATCTGCCTATAAACACTCTGTAGGCTGGCTGTTCATTCCTTCTTGGAGTGGTTAATCACAGTGTTCCTGCTGGAAGAAGCGTAGTGGGTTTTCCTCTTCAAGATTTCTTGTGCTTTCCAATATGGTAGCCACTAGCCACATGTTGCTATTTAAATTAAAATTAGTTAAAATTAGAATTAAAAATTCAAGGTCCTAGGCAAAGCAGCCATTTTTTTGAACTTATTATTTTATATTTGAGTATAGCCAATTAACAAGTTGTGATAGTTTCAAGTGGATAGCAGAGGGACTCAGCCATCCATATACATGTATCCTTTCTCCCCCAAACTCCCCTTCCATTCAGGCTGCCACATAACACTGAGCAGAGTTTCCAGTGATCTACATTAGGTCCTTGTTGGTTATCCATTTTCAGGACAGCAGTGTGTACATGTCCAACCCAAACTCCCTAACTATCCTTCCTCCCATTCTGCCCCCCTGGCAGTCAGAAGTTCATTCTCTGTGAGTCTGTTTCTGCTTTGTAAGTCAGTTCATTCGTATCATCACAGCAGCCATATTTTAAGTGTCCACTGGCCTCGGTTAGTGGAGACTGTAGAACCTTTTCATCATTGCAGGAAGTTCTGCTGGGTGGTGCTGGCTACAGCAACCCCGTTGGCAGGAGCCTGGGGACCAGGCCTGACACATGTTTTCTCCTCTCCCAGCAAACAGATTTTCATCAAAAAGAAAGGAGCCAGATTTCGTGGTCCCCGGGGACTTCCGTGAGAAGCCAGAGAGGGACGTGCATATGCTTTGGGGAGCCACAGTGGGGAGAATGGGGCTCCAGAGTCCAGTGTCAACACCCATGTAAGCACACGCACAGGTGCTGGGTGTGAAGACAGAGCTGTTCACTCAGGCTGCAGAGAAATGAGAATGAGATGCACTTACATGTGCAAATGACATCTCACACATAACATACATGTATATTCAACAAATGTTTATTCGGATAACGTACAGTCACTGCTAGACTCTGGGCAGAGAGTGAAGAATACGATGGTCTTGCTTCCTGCCCTCATGTAGCTGACAGTCTAGTGAGGAAGGCAGGCGGTAAGGCAAACAAGCCAGGTCTGTGTAGGTTGCAGGGTGGGGCAGTCAGGGCAGCTTCCCAGAGTTGATGATGTGGAAGCCAAGACCCAGAGAGCGGCCAAGTAAGCACTTCAGCTTACATCCATCCATCACAGAACCACCCGTGTCACCAAACATGCACACGCTCACATATTCTTCATTCATCAGTTCATTGTCAGTCACCGAATATGTATTAAGTGTCTGCTGTGAGCGTCAAGGCAAGGTCCTAAGGATACAATGATCACTGAGACAGCAACATTCTTGGGGAAAAACAGTGGCCAAGTAATGATGCGTATTATTATTTAATTGCAGTTGTGCTAAGTGGGTGTTGATGGAAATGTGTAGGGAGGTGTCACATGTAAGTGGGGTGTCTGACCTAAACTGAGTCAGCCAGCAGAGGCAGGATGGGTGGGGACATCTGCCCACCATATGTGACGAGTAGCCAGGTCCACACACACACACACCTTTCTCCCCACCCCACCATCGACACTTGCAAACACACAGGTACTGCCCTTGGCTGACTCTACACAGCCAATGCAGATCTGTGACCAATGATGAATGTTTACATCCAGGAGTTTTCTGGACATTTCCCATATTTCCTTCCCGGGTTGACCTTAAGCACGAAATGGACACCTACCTCTTTGAAGAGTTATACCCAGCATCCCTCCTCAAATATCCACACAATTTATTTAGACAAAGAGAACAGTTAGGCTCCTGGTAGGGGAGGAAGAGAAGCCACTGAGGCCCCAGGAATGAGGAGGTTGGATCCTCCGTGCCAGGGTACGACATGCTGCTGTCCCGGCAGACCGTGCGGACCGGGGCCTTCCTCCAGGAGTGGGACCCTGGGAGAAGAGGTGATGGGAAGGTGAGATGGGCCCCTGAAGGCTTCTGCACTGCAAGAAGCCCTGATGGCAGCAGGTCTCTGAGTGCACATGTGTGAGCTCTCGCTGTCCCCGCAGGCATCCTCTTTTCCCGCTCCTGACGCTGCTGTTTGAGAAATGTGAACAGGCCACCCAGGGCTCTGAGTGCATCACGTCTGCCAGCTTCGATGTGGACATCGAGAACTTTGTCCACCAGCAGGAGCAGGAACACAAACCCTTCTTCAGCGATGACCCGGAACTGGACAATCTGGTAAAGACCCTCCAACCCCCACCCTGGCTAAGGTTGTCCCACCCTCTGATCCCCTCCAAATGCCCCAAAAGCAATCCTTTCATTTATTCATTCAGCAAAGAAATGTGCTTCCCTGCTGTGGGCAGGCCTTGGTGTTCCAGCAGCTGAGAACATTTAACCAAGAGTTGCACACACTGGTGATGCTGCCAAAGCTCTGCCTTCCTCCTCCCCTGCAGCACCAGCGTCACCTCCCACCCTCTGGCAGTGCAGACGGAAGGAGGGGAGGGCCATGGCATCCAGAATGTTCCAAGGGCTGCAATCCTGGCATGTTGGGAAATCTGTCTTGGGCTGCCCAGAGAGGAGCTGATGGCCGTGTGCTACATTGTGAAGGAGGAGGGTGACATGCATATTCAAGCTCATCAGTGGATAGGAAGACTGGAAGCAACAAATGAGAAGACCAGCTTCTCTACTGAGAAGACCAGCAGATGTCCTGCCCATTTAGGATACAGTAGATCAGGCTCCTAAGCCTAACTTGTCATCCAGATCATCACTACAGCTTTAAAAAGTACATACTCCTGGGCCCCTCCACCTGGAAAGCAGGATTCAATAAGTTTAGTGAGACTTGCACATGTACATTTTTAAAGGTTTCCCAGACAACTGCAATCTTCAATAAGGCTTGGGAGCCAATAGATTAGATGATACTCTAACTCTTCATCTAGCCCTGGGAATCCTGCTGAGAAAAGAGCTGTGGAGAGACCGCTCTGTTTGTTCATCGTGACAACAGTTATCCTGGGATTATTAACCACGATTCTTGATTTTGCTGTGGGTGGATTATCCAGATCGTGCGTGGTAAATTTGGAAACTCTGAAAATACGTCTTCCACAAGTTGATTGATTGTAGCGCTGACCTCCATCCAGAATATAGTTAGTACCTGCTCCCCAAAGGGAAACAGATTTAGAAAAGCAAATGTGACTCCAGGAAGGAAGGAAGAAACACACACACACACACACACACACACACACACACACTGCATCTGCAGAGCAGACTTAAATGACTTGGGTATTATTCTGTGTTGTGAATGACCCACCCCACCGCTTCTCTCAGGAGTTGAATATGATACCATATGGAGTCCAGGAGAGCTACCAGGAGAGGCCCCCCTCCTTGGCCTGGAAATCTATGAAGTGTTATGGTGCATTATGATACAGGACAGAGGATACGCACTTGGCCAAGGTCAGGAGCATTAGTGCAGGTTTCTGGGAGCCCCAGGTGCACCTCTGCTCGGCTCCTGGCTGTGACTGAGCTAACATCCTTCCCGGTAACACAGTCCCCTATCTCTCAGGTCCCCTGGGAGAGTCGTCCCCGTGCAGGTTCTCCATTTGGTTGGATAGTTAGTGCAGGCAGACTTGCCCCTGCCCTGCTGTTCATCTGATCAGAATCTTGGAACCACAATTGTGAATCGGGTCTTTAGAAGCTACCCCTGCAGCAGCCATGGGGCCAGGAGGTGAAGCAGCCGTTTGTGTGGGAGCTGGAATGAACATTCCCTTCACTTGACCCCCAAAAGAAACTGAGCCCTCAATTGGTGGGAAATACCTAAATTTGGCTGAGGAATATGAAAGAATATAAACCTTCTTCAGAAGTAGGAGTCCTGGGGAAACAAACCTCACAAACCTGCCCACTGCCACCTGCCAGGTGAGTTCTGGAAGAAACCTCCCCCTCCCAGCCCCAGGACAACCTCTTATTCTATTGAGTTGGCCAGAAAGTTCATTTGGGTTTTTCCATAAGATGTAGTGGGAAAACCTGAACAAACTTTTTGGCCAACCCAAGAGTACAGCCTGGAAATACCAAAAAGTGACTATCTCCATGCTCTCCCCTGGCCCACACTACCTGGGTCTCTCAGGGGTCTGCTCACTCATAGGCTCAAATTTCTTCGTCTAATCCAGCAAAACGTGGTAGTATCCACCATGTGCCACGGCTGATCTGAGGGTGGAATTGCAGTAGGGGCTTCCCCAGTGGCCCCAGACCCCTGGTGCTCCCTGGGCTTCTGTCCCACATGGTGGGAGTGGTCCACTGGTGGAGCAGGCTTTGCACAGCCCACCCCTTCACATGGACCCGGAGGAGTTTACCTGAGGGAGCTGGGCACAGTCAGTGACTGATGGATGGATCGATTATTTAAATGGGGGTGGTTGAAGGAGCCACGGACCCGAGGCCAAGCTCACCCTCTGGGAGACTTTGACGACAGCTCCTCTGAAGCTCAGTTTCCCCATCTGTAGAGCCAGCACACCTGTCTCCTGTGACTGTCATAAAAAATTAACGCCATGGCTAGTGGAACTAAATGGCCTTTGAAAATGTGTGGCATCCAGAAGGTTAAGGTCAAATGCAGTATCGCTAAGGCCAGGCATTCCAGCCTCCTCACCTCACCTCCAGGCCATCAGAGAGACTATGTGGCCAAGAGCCTGAACCTTTCCGGGGGTTGGGGCCGGGATCAGGCAGTGCCCTTTGCCATCCCACGTGTGGTCCTGTGTCAGGAGGGGGGAGGTGAGGAGGCCGACCACAGGAGCCATCATTAGAACAAGAGTCGTGCAGCCGGCACTGCCGAGATGCACATAATTAGAAATTAGAAAAAGGTCAGATCGCGTCATTATCAGCTCAATCAGCTGCCAAGTGCCACAGCCAGTTAATTTGGCATCTGTATTTTTTACAACCCCGCACACGTAGCCCAGCGGACTGTAACTCTTTATCCGGACAGATATACTGCGCAGCGGAGCAGGGACATAAAATGAGACCCCAAGCAAATGAGCTGAGATAATTGAGAGATTTATTTTTTATATATATGTGTGTCAGGGCAGCTTTCCTTTGCCCTTGAATGTTGACTTTCACAGATGGGCTTGTAACGAGGACACTGGGATCCCCAAAACTGTTCCACCCTGGATCCTGGAGCGGGGCTCAGATCCTGCCTCCTCGCCAGCCCCACCAGGCCTACCACCCCCCAGGACGTGGGTCCTCCCCACTCCTGCTGGTCCCTCTCCACCCATCCAAGCAAATCGCCGTGTTCACCTCCCCGGCTCCCACGATCCCCCAGACAGGTTCCCATGGGAACCACGGCTGACGAAGCCCTCCCAGAGCTGCTCAGAGACCAGAGAGGTTCCAAGAGTGTAGGTTTCTAAGTGAAACTCCCTTCCTGGTTACCCAGCTGCCAGAATAGAAACTTAGAATCATAAAACACTGGGGGAAAACCCCAATCATAGAGAGCAGCACGTCCATTTTACAGATGGGGACACTGGAGTCCAGAGAAGGGCGGTGACTTGTCAGTGCCCAAGTCTGCTGACTCCTTCCACTCCATCACCTACCTCTCTGCTTCCCCAGGGGCAGCAGAGCCCTCATTTATAAATGACCGTCTCACAAGAAACAACCCTGATAAGAAAGGTGAGGAGGAATGCAAGTCTGAATAATAAAAACATATGACATTAATTATATATAAAAAAAAGCATCTCTCCCACTGGTACACACACTCCCTGACCCTCTCCACCTCCCCATTTCAGTACCATGGGGGTGGCTTTCCCCTGGTCAGCTCCCCCAGGGACACCCCCACCCCCGCCCTGCCTCCAACTTCCCCACACACACATCCCGGTGCTCACCAGCCCTCTGTCACCTGGCCCATTGATCCCCTATTTGGGCCCAGCAGCCTCTGACTGGCAGTTGGTACAGTTTGTAAAATTTGCAAGTTCCCTAAACCCCTTTGAAAGGCAAAAGCTTTTTGTTTTATAAAATCTGATTTACGGGCCCCCAGTGCAGGGCCGAGGTTTTATATATTATGCAAGATTTCAAACCGAGGCTGTAAAACGTACGGTTTCAGTTTCATGCATGGAATTTTTTTATGTGTAAATTTTTTAACATTTATGGGGCACGTTTTAATGAGACTCTGGTGGGGCTCACGGGACAGATTAGAGCTGCCTGATCGCAAAGCCAGCTCCAACATGGGGCCCCCCAGGCTCCTGGGCCCTCTCTGAAGGGGGTGGGGTGCAGAGGCCAGAGGTTGTGAATATGGAGACACACGTGAAGGAGGCAGGCTGGAGCCATGGGTCCACCGGGACCCCAGGCAGCACCCCTTCAGAGAGTCATTCCCTCCTGCCTTCTGTCCAGACCCTCCTTACCTCAGTGGGAGCAGAAAATCCCACAAGACCCCAGAACAGGGAAAGGAAATAATAATCAAAGCCAGTAATAAATAATATTTATAGCATACTTACTGGGTGCCAGGTGCCGTCATCCTAAACACTACACCTGTATTATCTTATTTAATCCTCTTTTCAGACCCACAAGGCACAGATTATTACTATCCCTATTTTAAGATGAGGGGGCTTAAAGATGAGAGAAGCCTGGTGGCTCAGAAGGTAAAGAATCTGCCTGCAACACAGGAGAACCAAGTTCAATCCCTGGGTCAGAAAGATGCCCTGGAGAAGGGAATGGCTACCCAGTTCAGTATTCTTGCCTGGAGAATTCCATGGACAGGGGAGCCTGGCGGGCTGCAGTCCACGGGGTCGCAAAGAGTTGGGCAAGACTGAGCGACTTTCACCAAGATGAGGATCTTGTGACATGAGGTGAAATCATAGCTCAAGACCACACAGCTCGTATGTGAGTCAAACACAGGCATGGAGCCCTGGCCCACCCTCAGCAATTATGCAGCCCTAGACTCCGTCTTTTCTTAGTACTTCCTCTGCACTCATCTTTAGTTCTTTTCTGGCCAAATCTCCTTCCACCCTCAGTATGATGTTGAGGGAGTTGCTGTTGTTATCCCATTTTACAGATGAGAACAGGGAAGTGTAGAGGTCATGTGAATCCTGCAGAGCATCCCAGAAGGTGGAGGGCCCCAGACTCAGCCTCCAAAATCCACTATTTCCTAGCACCCAGCTCTGCTATTTAATTCGAGAGATAGCCCTGGGAGGGGTTATCATTATACCCATTTTACAGAAGGGAGAATCCAAGACTGAGAACCCTGTAGTCACTAAATTACAGAGCTGGGATTTGTCTAGCTCCTGAAGCCCACCTCTTTTCCCTGAACCACAAGACCTCTCCAAAGTCTAAAGATGAGGCAGGGGAAGTGCCACATTGAAAAGTATTTAACTTGTCCTGAGTGGCAGCCTCCCTAAGTGCTCGTCCTGTTCCCCAGTCATCTGGCAGTCTCCAGCCCCTGGTCTTCACCTTTCTCCCATGTTCCAGGCCTTGTTCCAGGGACCCCACCCTTCCAACTGCTCAGGCCAGGCTGGGCTGGCCTGGAAAAATTCCCAATTAGATTTTAGCTTTGGCTGCCCTAGTGACACGCGGGAAGCACTTCAGAGCACCTGAAGGAAGGAATGCATGTTTACCAATTCATCTGTACGTGAAGCAGACTATTCCAGTTTCTCAAAGTGCAGAAGAAGGAGAGGGAAAAAGGAGTCTGCCCTCCAGGGCAGAGATACTCCCTAATTGCTGCCTGGAATTTCACACGTTACCTAATCCCTGGGTCTTGATCTGTTCTCCAGGAGAATGATAACCCTGCCTGTGGGTCCCCAGGTTTATGCGACTTAAATGAGGTAATGGAGAGAGAAGCATTTTGCATATTGTAAAGTGCTATGTATATAAACGCTTTGAAAGGCAAGGATTTATTATTATCAAATGAAGAGGTCGCAATCTTACAAGAGAGGCCGCTTTTCAGAAAAGTGCTTGATGGAGGAGGGAGGGACACGTTGATGTAAATTATTGACATACAACACAGTTGCTGTGTGCCCAGGACACGTGTACGTGATTTCATTCAGTGTTCACAACAGCTCTTCAGTGTAAGCATTATTGATCAGCTTACATGTTACAGATGAAGTTAAAGGTCTGGTTCAAAATACTCAGACAGGAAATAATGGATTTAGGACATCACACCATGGGACTTCCCGGAAAAAGAGGCTCCCTCCCATCCTGTGGAAATCTCCTGAGACTTGTGAGGCCGTGCGGGCTTCCCAGGTGGCCCTTGTGGTAAAGAATCCACCTGCCAGTGCAGGAAGACTTAAGTGATGCAGGTTCAGACTTAAGTGAGCCCTGGTTCAGGAAGATCCCTTGGAGGAGGAAATGGCAACCCACTCTAGTAGTCTTGCCTGGAGTATCCCGTGGACAGAAGCGCCTGGCGGGCTACGGTCCATGGGGTCACAGAGAGTCAGACCCGACTGAGCACTCACATGCGTGTGGGGCCCGTGTGCTGTGATATGAGACTACAGTGCAAGACTGCATCTTGTTTTGCTTTAGTGAAGGATGCTACTTAGAAGAAGAGGGCTGCTTTTTTAATTAGTATTTTGAAAGAGAAGGGTGGGGAGAGAAGCTAAAAGATGAAGCCAAACTGGGAGAAAAAAGAATTAAGGATACATTCATCACAGTTGTTGATGATATTAAATTAAATGGAACTGTTCATTGCACTAGAAGATTTGGAATAACCTTTTACACGACATCGATCACTTAGGGAAATAGTTTAATACGCCAGAGTTTTACTCTGATATAGAGGCAAAAACCCAAAATTGCCTTAGAAATAAGCTAGAGGATGATTCACGAAACATAAATATAGAAGAAAAAACTGGGGATGATTATTTTTCCACTCTCTGAAAATGGAATAGCGATAGAAAAGCCAACAGGATATTAGAAATCATTAAAAGAGGTTGCAAAAATGTATATGCCTTTGGTTCCCTGTGGTTTATAAAGCACTTTCACATTATTATCTCTTTTAGCCCTTATCAAATCCTGTGAGTCAGGGATGAGGAAGACTGAGGCTGAGGGAAGTCATGGAATTAGCCCAATGTCACTCAGTCTGTAAACAGTAGGCCTGGACTCAAATCTGGGCTGACGGTAAATCCCACAGGCTTTGTGCTATGCCAGGCAGCTGCCCCATATTAATGGCATTGCCCACTTTTTTCTCTAATACTGAATAGATCCTACATATTCATTGCCTTGAAATACCATTGTGATTTACTCTATGTTCTTAAATCTTTAAACCAAGTCTGTTATCTCATAAAAAAGTAATCCTTCACCTGTGCTTTATTAAACCAAAAGGTAGGTCCACTTTCAGCCACTGTGCATCAGATCTGATTTAAACGCATTGCACGCATATTTCATCTGAGCGAAGCTATTGTGGATTGACTTTACTTTTTATTTTGTTCTATTTAATTGTATTTTCTGATTCTTTTTACATAAGAAGTATTTATTGACTCTAGGTATGTGTACTTTCCTGTGTGTGTGTGTGTATGTATGTGTGTGTGTTCATGGCAAGATTTTAAAGTGAGTAAATGTTGATTGAAAAAGAAAAGTAGTCCAGTTAAGGAAAGCTCGGAGAAAGAGGAAAGAAGAAGTGAAAGGGTGGAAGGAAGAAGGAACAGAGGGAGGAAAAAAAGAAGAAAGGTTTAAGGAATTAGGGTTATTTTGGCTGGAGGAGACAAAGCTGACTGGCATCTTATTCGAGTGAGAGGTGTTGTACAACGTTTGGCATTTAATGAGACTTACTATTTGTCGAAATGATAATGTTAAATTAAGGGAGGTTGTAGGGACTTCCCTGCCGGTCCAGCGGCTAAGACTCCACCCTCCCGATGCAGGGGACCTGGGTTTGATCCCTGGTCAGGGAACCAGATCACACATAGTGCAACTAAGACCTGGCTCAGACAAATACATAAATATTTTTTTTAATTAAGAGAGATTGTACTGATGGAGGCACTAGATGTTCTTGGAGCCTATAGAAAGCTGTTGTTCAGTCGCCCAGTCATGTCCAGCTCTTTGCGACCCTATGGACAGCAGCACGCCAGGCTTCCCTGTCCTTCACCATCTCTCAGAGCTTGCTCAAACTCTTGTCCATTGAGCCGGTGATGCCATCCAACCATCTTATCTTCTGTCGTCCCCTTTTCCTCTTGCTTTCAATCTTTCCCAGCATCAGAGTCTTTTCCAATGAGTCAGCTCTTTGTATCAGGTGGCCGAAGTATTGGAGCTTCAGCTTCAGCATCAGTCCTTCCAATGAATATTCAGGACTGATTTTCTTTAGGATGGACTGGTTTGATCTTGCAGTCCAAGGGACTCTCAAGAGTCTTCTCTAGCACTACAGTTCAAAAGCATTAATTCTTCAGTGCTCAGTTTTCTTTTTAGTCCAACTCTCACAGTCATACATAACTACTGGAAAAACCTTTGTCGGCAAAGTAATGTCTCTGCTTTTTAATATGCTGTCTAAGTTGGTCATAGCTTTTCTTCCAAGGAGCAAGTGCCTTTTAACTTCATGGCTGCAGTTACCATCTGCAGTGATTTTAGAGCCCAAGAAAATGAAATCTGTCACTGTTTCCATTGTTTCCCCATCTATGTGCCATGAAGTGATAGGATCGGATGCCATGATCTTCGTTTTTCAAATGTTGAATTTTAAGCCAGCTTTTTCACTCTCCTCTTTCACTTTCATCAAGAGGCTCTTTAGTACCTCTTCACGTTCTGTAATAAGGGTGATGTCATCTGTATATCTGAAGTTATTGATATTTCTCCTGACAATCTTGATTCCAGCTTGTGTTTCATCCAGTCCAGCATTTCGAATGATGTACTCTGCATATAAGCTAAATAAGCAGGGTGTCAATATACAGCCTTGACGTACTCCTTTCCCAATTTGGAACCAGTCCATTGTTCCATGTTTGGTTCTAACTGTTGCTTCTTGACCTGCATACAGGTCAGGTAAGGTGGTAGGTAAGGTCAGGTGGTCTGGTATTCTTATCTCTTGAAGAATTTTCCATAGTTTGTTGTGATCCACACAGTTAAAGGCTTTAACATAGTCAATGAAGCAGAAGTAGATGTTTTTCTGGAACTCTTGCTTTTTCTATGATCCAACAGATGTTGGCAATTTGATCTCTGGTTCCTCTGCCTTTTCTAAATCCAGCTTGAAAGTTCTGGTTCATGTAATGTTGAAGCCATGCTTGGAGAATTCTGAGCATTATTTTACCCACTTATAAAATGAGTGCAATTGTGCAGTAGTTTGAGCATTCTTTGGGATTGGAGTGACAACTGACTTTTTCCAGTCCTGTGGCCACTGCTGAGTTTTCCAAGTTTGCTGGCATATTGAGTGCAGCACTTTCACAGCATCATCTTTTAGGATTCGAAATATTCAGCTGGAATTCCATCACCTCCTCTAGCTTTGTTTGTAGTGATGCTTCCCAAGGCCCACTTAACTTCACACTCCAAGATGTCTGGCTCTAGGTGAGTGATCACATCATCGTTGTTATCTGGTTATTAAGATGTTTTTTTGTATAGCTCTTCTGTGTATTCTTGCCACCTCTTCTTAATATCTTCTGCTTCTGTTAGGTCCATACCGTTTCTTTCTTTTATTGTGCCCATCTTTGCATGAAATGTTCCCTTGGTATCTCTAATTTTCTTGAAGAGATCTCTAGTCTTTCCCATTCTATTGTTTTCCTCTATTTCTTTACATTGATCACTGAGGAAAATATACAGTTGTCAGTTTTTGCCTCTGAGTGACACTTCATCTAATTCTCCAAGACCCTTTAATTAGCCAAGCACAATCCCTGTCCCTATAAAGAAAGCTGATCACCAAAGAATTGGTGCTTTTGAACTGGGTGTTGAAGAAGACTCTTGAGAGTCCCTTGGGCTGCAAGGAGATCCAACCAATCCATCCTAAAGGAAATCAGTCCTCAATATTCACTGGAAGGACTGATGCTAAAGCTGAAACTCCAATACTTTGGCCACCTGATGTGAAGAAGTGACTCATTAGAAAAGACCCTGATGCTGGGAAAGATTGAAGGCGGGAGGAGAAGGGACGACAGAGGATGAGATGGTTGGATGGCATCACCGACTCAATAGACATGAGTTTGAGTAAACTCCGGGAGTTGGTGATGGACAGGGTGGCCTGGCGTGCTGCAGTCCATAGGGTAGCAAAGAGTCAGATACCACTGAGCAACTGAACTGAACTGAACTGAATCCCTACCCATCAGACAATCCAGATGAGAGTCTGGGGGCTCCTCTGTCACTCTCCACTTGAAATGCTAATGAAGCTCAGAGAGGGTGTGGCCATGGCTCTTAGTCACACAGCTTACAGCTCAACACACCTGGACAGTAGTGTTCTCTGGGAGCCATGCCCTTGCTAGTCTTCCTGGGCATCAAGATGTTGACCAAAAGCTAGGAGGGTGGGGTTAAAGAAAGACGCCTCTACATGGCTTATGTCAGCATCAATCGTCTTGGAAGGCAAGCACCCACTCTTTTCTTTTTACTTTTTATTTTGATGTAACTGTAGATTCATATGCAGCTGTAAGAATTAGTATAGCGAAGACCTGATTCCCTTTCTGCATGGCTAGAGGACAATTTCACAGCCAGGAGATGACAATGGTATGACCACCAAACTTATTCAGATTTCACTAGTTTTACATATAGACATAGTGATATGTGTGTGTGTGTGTTTAGTTTGTGCCACTTTATCACGTGTGTGTTCATGGA
Source organism: Redunca redunca (assembly GCA_006410935.1). Lineage (NCBI taxonomy): Eukaryota > Metazoa > Chordata > Mammalia > Artiodactyla > Bovidae > Redunca > Redunca redunca. The sequence goes on from SJYQ01096595.1 coordinate 44,666, forward strand.
GACACTATGATTGTCAAGATACAGAGCACTTCCTCCCTCCCTCCCCAACCATACCTCCTAGCAATCACTGATCTCTATCTCTAAAATTTAGTCATTTAAAGAATGTTCTATATATAAAAAAAGAAGAAAAGAATGTTATATAAATGGCATTATGTGTGTAGCCTTCTGAGACTGGCTTTTTTTCTCAGCATCATTCCCTTTAAATCCATCCAAGTAGTTGAGTATATCAGTAGTTTTTTTGTTGTTGTTGCTAAGTATGATTTCATGATACAGGTGTACCATAGTTTCTTTATCCATTCACCTGCTGAAGTGTATTTTGGCTGTTTCCAGCTTGGGGTTATTAAAAATAAGATTTCTTTGAATATACAAGTTTTGAGGTGAACACATATTTTTATTTCTCTGGGATAAATGCCCAAGAGTGCAACTGCTGAGCTGGATGGTATATATTCAGTTTTGTAAGAAACTATTCTGCTGTTTTCCAAAGTGGCTGGACCATCTTTTATATCCGCCAGTTACACACGAGTGATCCAGTTTCTAATTCCTTGCCAACATTCAGTGTTATCTCTGTTTTTAATGTTAACCACTCTGATAGGTGTATGGTGACATCTTACTGTGGTTTTAGGTTGCATTTCCCTGATGACGCCTGCACGTGTGCTAGGTCACTTCAGTCGTATCTAACTCTTTGTGACCCCAGGAACTGTAGCCCACCAGGCTTCTCTGTCTGTGGGATTCTCCAGGCAAGAGTACTGGAGTGGGTTGCCATGCCCTTCTCCAGGGGATCTTCCCGACTCAGGGATAGAACCTGGGTCTCCGGCTTTGCAGGAAGATTCTTTACCGTTTGAGCCACCAGAGAAGACCCTTCCCTGATAATTCTGAACATCTTTTCGTGTGGCTATTTGCCATCTATGTATCCTCTTCAGTGAAATATCTGACATTGTCTTTTGCCCATGTTCTAATTGGATTGCTTGTTATTTTACTGGTTAGTTTTGAGAGTTCTTTATGTATTCTAGATGTAAGTCCTTTGTCAGATACGTGTTTTTCAGATATTTTCTCCTGTTCTGTAGTTTGTCTTTTCATCTTCTTCACAGGGTCTTTTGAAGAGCAAACATTTTACACTTTGATAAAGTTCAATTAATCAAGTTTCCCTTTTCTGGGTCATGTTTTTGGTGTCAAATCTAAGACTTCTTTGCCTAGCCCTCTGTCCTGATTATTTTCTCTTGTGTTTGGTTTTTTTTTTCTTAAAAACTTTACAGTTTTATGCCTTACGTTTTGGTCTTTGAGTTAATTTTTGTGTAAGATGTGAAAATCCACTGTTTTGCTTATAGATGTCCAATTGCTCCAGCATCTTTATTTGAAAAGTGATTTGGCCATATCTACCATGAGCCAAAAGAATGTCCATAGATTTTTTTTTTTTTTTCTGATCATTTTTGGGATCTTGTCCTAAGGAAATAATGAAGAAGCATCAATAAGCTGTAAAGTGGGAAAATACTCACTTAACATTTTTTACAAAGTTGAAAAATTGGAATTAACCTAAATGCCCAACAATAAGGAATTGGCTAAGTAGGGCACACACATGGAATGATATATTATTGCTGTGTTATTCGCTCAGTCATGCCTGACTCTTTGCAACCCCATGGACTGAAGCCCACCAGTCTCCTCTGTCCATGGAATTCTCCAGGCAAGAATACTGGAGTGGGTTGCCATTCCCTTATCCAGAGGATCTTTCTGACCCAGGGACTGAACCCACGTCTCCTGCATTGCAGGCAGATTCTTTGCTGTCTAAGTCACAGGGAAGCCCCATGGAATTTTTATTATTTTTTCATTATTTTATTATATTATTATCTTTATTATTGCATGGAATGGTATGCAATAATTTAAAATATATTTACTCAATAACTTTTACCCATTCGAGAACTATCAGTATCCACATGTGTTAATAACCACAATAAGAGGATGAGCAAATTAGACACCACTTCTCCCTTCTCGATGCCCACAGGCTAGAAGCCAGAATAGAGAAAACAATGCTGCCACTTAGAAAAATACATCCAGTAAACTAAGGGGAAAAACAGGAAACAAAATTGCATGTACAAAGTGACTGGAACTATGTTGACATATGTGCATGTGAACCCCCCCAAAAAAACCCATTATTTTCTAGGGTGATTGGATCAAGGGCAGCCTTTTTCATCCTCTGTTTTCCTTACTTTCCACAGTGCTTTCTTTTTATAATAATAGCAACAATAAAAAGAAAAGGTTCAGTTGAGAAATAGCCTCTTGCCTTGAAAGGTTAGGAAGGTCCATTTGAAGAGGCAGCAGGCTCACGTACAACCACCCGAAGGGCATGGAAAAAGCCAGCGCAGACAGCTGAGTATCCCAGCGCCCAGCTCAGTCACGCTGGATGATGTGGCTGGTCAACAAGCATTGATGGGGTGTCTGCATGGTGACTGGCGTCACATGAAGCACTCAGACCACGCATTTAAGAATAGCCGGTCCCTGGCCTCTTGGGGCTCTCACAAGGAGCTCTGATTTCTGTCTTCCTCGTGCCGGTTCAGGGCCACACCCTTCGAATCTTGTGCCTTCCCTCAGATGCTCCTTTCTGCAGAAGTGCACAGCTGTCAGGAAGGGCATCATTGCGTCCAGCTGTTAGATAGTGAGGTGCAGAACTTACGCACTGGACCAAGGCCACACAGACAGGCAGGCCCAGAGCTGGAGACCCGGTCTTCCATCTCCAAGGCTGTTCTCAGAATAGCACATCTGCCCTCAGGACAGCTATGATAACAGGAGGCTCAAAAAAGTAAACGGGAGCTTCCCTGGTGGTCCATTGGGTAAGACTCTGCCTGCCAATGCAGGGCACATGGGTTCAACTCCGGGCCAAGGAAGAGTCCACATGCTTCGGGGCAACTAAGCCCGTACGCCACAACCGCCGAAGCCCAAGTGCCTGGAGCCTGCGCTCTGCAACAAGAGATGCCATTGCATGAGAAGCCTGTGCTCCGCGACTAGAGAGTAGCCCCCTCTCGCCGCAACTAGAGAAAACCTGCGTGCAGCCACAAAGACCCAGGGTAGCTGTGTATAGATTTTTTTAAGTGAAAAAAAAAAAAATCTGTGCATTTAAAAATACAAGCTAACAATCTGCATGTACCCACAGAGAGAATTTAAATCCTATATCGCTAGAGCAGGAATGGGCTTCTCTCTGCTGGGGTGCTTGGAGTTCAAGGGTCAAGGCAGTGAGGGGACTGGAATCTGGACCCACCTGAGCTCACCTGTCCTTCCTCTCCACAGATGGTGAAGGCGATCCAGGTGCTGAGAATCCACCTGCTGGAGCTGGAGAAAGTCAATGAACTCTGCAAGGACTTTTGTAACCGGTACATCACCTGCCTCAAAACCAAGATGCACAGTGATAATCTGCTCAGGAATGACCTCGGGGGGCCCTACTCCCCCAACCAGCCCTCCATAAACCTTCACTCACAGGTAACACAGAGCACTGGGTCCTCTCTCCTAGCCAGGCTCCAAAGCCAGCATTCAGAAGGTCCGTGGTTTAGGGAAATGGTGTAGAGTCACCAGATCCTTTCTTCATGAGATACATCCTCTGGTCCATTCCTCCTGCTATTTTCAGGCAGCCAAACCCTCGAAAGCCCAGTGCTCACCATGCCAGGGCATCAGTATTCCCTAGAAAATGACTAAATCTGAGAGGGACAATATTCAAAGTGATTCCTGGCTTCTGGGTCCAAGAAATTGCAGGAAATGAGCACAAAAAGTTAAGGAGATGGAGAGTTTTGCTGGAGGATGAGGCAGGACAGAGCTGGGAATGGAATCAGACATGCCAGCACCACCCCTTGGATTCTCCAGGGGCTTTGGTTTAATGAATTTTTGTGTTCTGGGCAGGAGGGTTTGGGGGAAGTGGTCCTTCTGAATTCCACTCAATAGAAGACAGAAGCTTCCCAAGGGACAGCTTTTCCCTGATAATTCTCCAGTTGCTCACCTCACCCTGGCACATCTGTCTCCTTGTGGCTCAGGGCCACTGTATAAGTCACCTAAAGTCACCCCCTCCTCTCAAGATTCACCTGCCACCTTCATCCTGGGAACCGAGAACTGTGGAAACAGCAACTGTGCTCTAGGAGAGAATGGGTTCTCTCCAGGGCAGAATATTTCCCCCAAACCTATGAACTGTAAAAGCTTCTATATAAGCCCTGGGCTCACCACTGTCTTCTCCCACTGAGCTCTGAGTCCAGGACAGGCACATGGAGATCCCACAGGAGGTTTGCAGTAGCCTTCTACCCATGAGACAACCAGGCTTGGGGATACAGGTGAACTTTCTAAGAATGCTTGACGAAATATGCTGGAAATAGTGCCAAAGAAAGGTGATGCCATTTTTAAGCTGTAAATTTTAAGGACCAACACATATCATCTATTTCTGTAGGTTGGCAGAGGCAGGGGAAGGGACAGGGTAACCTCTAGAAGGCCAGCCACGCCTTGTACATGTTGACCACAAAAGTCACATCGAACCCACCCCCAGGGGATCTCTGGGGGACTCAATAGTGAGTACTGCAGGAGACACGGGGCAGGAAGTTTATTTCCTCTTCCCTTTGCTTGAAATCACCAAATCACTTTATTACAGATCTAAACTCTGCCGCCCAGGCTTCTGCTTGCTAATATTCTCTTGAAATAGACTCATTCCTTCAGAGTCTTATTGTACTTTCCCTTATGATCAAAATTAGCAAGAAACTTGCATAAAAGAGGACAATAATTGCTCAACGAGCATCTCGTTTGTAATTTATTAGTTTCTATTATTGTGGGTTACCATGGCGACGCTGCGCAGCCCCGGTGACGGGAGAGATGCAAGATAGGAGCCGAGGAGGCTGTGAGGCCTCACCAAATGGAGATGCACATTTTTATCAGTAATTTTCATGAAAATAATAAGTGAGGAGTTAATGAGATGGAAAGCCATCCTGTGGCTATTGTGAATTTGTTTTAAGTGTTGATCTAATTAGAATGCATCGGTCAGGAAAAGTAATGAGGATTTAGTGCCTCACAGAGATGTGAGGATCATATCAGAAAATTAGCACAAGTCTTTGGAAATAATCAGGTCCTTGGAGAGGCACCGGGTTTCCCCTTCTGGGCCCTCCAACCCCAACTCGAGCTCTGGTATTGGGGGTGTACCAGGGTAGAGGGGAAAGAAAGGAGGGCCAGGGGCTCAGTAGCCACAGGGGCCCCCGAAAGGTTGAAGTCCCGGGGCCGACAGGTTGGTCCTGCAGGAAGCAGGGTCACTGGGAGACTAGAGTAGAGAAGGATAACATGGGTGCTGGGTGAACCAGGCATGGGAGGTGCTGTCTGCAGAAGTCAGTCCTCCTGGGGGATCCCAGCATCCAGAGCCTCTGAGCTTAGAGAGAAGAGGAAGGAACTTTGATCTCTATCACTGCAAGCAGCACATCGGTGCCTGACAGTGGAGCCGGCCCTGGGGTGACCGCTGCAGGAAGGCCTCTGATCCGCCTAGAAAGGGGAGCTCAGACAATCTGACAAACACAAAGACACTGAAAAAGAGAGAAGACAGTTAGCGAGGTGGTCCTGTTTGCCACTTCTCAGACTGGCCCCTTCATTTCCTGTCTCTGCCCCCACCGCCTCGGTTCAGGCTTCAGTGGGTGAATAAGGTAATTACACATGAGCTATTGTCACAGCTTCCTATTCTGCCCTTCTGTGGCTACCTCGAGGCCCTCCTATGCGCGCGCGCGTGCACACACACACACACACACACTTTCACACCCGCACACCTCTTAGGCTTCTGCGGCTGGCTTTATCATCTAAAGCACTGTTCAAGCCCTTCTCCTGCTCAAAAACTCTGATTACCAGGCCCCCCAGGGTTTTCACATCCTTTTACCTGACATTCAAGGCCCTCCTCGCTCACTGTTCTTCCATGCCCGTGTGTTTGGGTGAGGTCCCCACACTTCTGCAGGACTGAACCCAGCCTCTTCGCCAAGGGCAATAAGAAGGCTGCCCTCCCCATAGAGGCCTCCTGGATGCCCCACCCCAAAGCTGGACTTTCCTTTCTCTCAGCTAACTTGTGGGAATGGCAGGCCATTTATGTGGTAAATATCACATGTGACATTGCATCATCATCACTTGTGTAAGCCTTATTTTCCTCTCCTGGATAACAAACATTTTTTGAGCAAAGACAGGATTTCATATATTATTATACCTATACCCAACAGTAACCACACAGAGTCTGGTGCATGGTAGTTAACCAATAATTTTCTGTTGAAAGAAGTAATATGATGAGAAAGATGGAGAGAGAAAAATCAGAGGAAAGAAGAAGGCTGAGGAGGGGAGGAGAAATAGGGAGAAAGAGGGAAAGAAAGGCAAATATCAAGGGTATGCTTTGCTTTTCTCTCTTATATTCTTTTTTCAAACTTTTAAGTTTTATATTGGAGTTTGATTGATAAGCAATGTTGTGATAGCTTCAGGTGAACAGCGAAGGGACTCAGCCCTACATATACACGTATCCATTCTTCCCCAAACTCCCCTCCCATCCAAGGCTGCCACATAACATTAAGCAGAGTTCCCTGCGCTACACAGTAGGTCTCAACAGTCATGTTTGAGAGGGAGGTGCGGAGAGGATGAAGAACTGGAGGAAAAGAGCAACATAGACAAAGAGACACAGACAAGGAACAGGAACGTGAGGCTGGAGACAGACAGAGGCAGAAAGAGATGGAAAGAGAGGTGGCGACTGCGGTAGTGGGGAGGGGCTGGGGTGGGGTTGGTGCAGTGTCCTGGGGGTGTGCAGAGGAGAAGGTGGGCAGGATGCCTTGTGTGTGTCGCCCCGTCCTCATTCCCAGGCTCCCATCTCTTCCTTGCTAAGGTGGGTGCAGGCTGGCCCTGGGCCTCCCCAGGAAGGAGAGACCTATGGGGCTGAGAGACTCAGTGCAGGAGGCTGGCCTGGGGTCTGGGCATGGGAATCAGTACCAGAAAGGAGAGAGGAGGGGCATGTGTGTGTGTGTGAGTGTGTGTGTGTGTGTGTGTGTATCTGCACACACATTCGTCATGGTTCGACCTTAATCCCCCCCAGCCTGAAATAGCCGCAGTGCGCGCCAGCCTGGCCTGGGGAGGGGTATCTCCCCTCCGGAACATGATCCGCAGGATCAACATTCCGGCCGCCCGCCAGCTTTGTTGCAAACTGCTGGCTCATGCATTTGCCTGTGTGCTGATCATCCAGTCTTGTGCTGCAAAGTGGGAGATATTTTTTTTACTCACATTGATCCCCCTTCTCTCAGATGATATACCGTGTCCTCATCTGGCACAATGGGGTCTGGGCATACTCCCCACTTGGCCTTCCATTTCGATGCGTGAGCTTTCTCTTAGCGGGTAGAATGGGAGCGCCGAGTGGAGGAGACTGCTTCTTCCAAGCAGGAGAGCTAAACTGGGGTTTCCAAGGACTTGGGCCACAGCCTGGTCTTCCCCCTCCCCAGGAAGCCACCCTGCCCTGCCTGTGTCTAATGACATCCTAGCTTCTTACTCAGCAGAGCCCAGGCTTCCTGTGTGGGCAGATCCTTAGCAAGGAAGCTCTTCCTTGATTCCAGGGGCTTCCTTGGTGGTTCAGACTGTAAAAGAATCTGCCTGCAATGAGGGAGACCTGGGTTCGATCCCTGGCTTGGGAAGATCCCCTGGAGGAGGGCAGGGCAACCCACTCCAGTGTTCTTGCCTGGAAAATCCCATGGACAGAGGAGTCTGGCGGGCTACAGGTCATGGAGTCTCAAAGAGTCAGACACAACTGAGCAACTAACACTTTCACTTTCCTTGATTCCACTGAAGAGACCCTCATGCTGGCCTTTCTCAAGGTTGCATTTAACCTAAAACCATCTTTCCCCTTGGAGATTAAACCTCAGCTCTCTTCCAGGGCAGATCGGGCTGAGCCACAGTTTTCACTCAGTTGCCAAGCACTGGGGGGAACGCTTACTGTATGCACTGCAGTAGGTCCTGAGAGAACACTGAATTTTCCAGGATGAGCATTCAGCCTCAGTGGGAGGGAGCTTGTGTCCCGCCTGAAGATCTAGATAAGTTCTGTGAGCATACAGTGCTCAGGGGCAAGAGGACCCTGAGGAAGGGCAGGAAAGCAGCCGCTGGAAGGGGTCTGGATTGAGCGAAGCATGTACGTGGCCTGAGGTTGCCCAGTTACTTCTCAGCATCCGTCTACCTCCCGCTGGGAAAGCCCAGGCCCCACCTGTATACCCTCATGGCCAGGGTCTGTTCCTGCCCAGAGACAGATTGAGCCAACCTCAGGAGGGATCAGATAGGTCTGCAGGAGAATTTTCAAAGCTAATGTGTTTGGAGAAGCTGTAGCTTCACTGGCTTTCAGAGGACTTCCTGAGGGAGGGAGCATTTCAGGCAAGCTTGGGTCAGTAGGGGGATTCCCTGGTGGCTCAGAAGTTAAAGCGTCTGCCTCCAAAGCAGAAGACCCAGGTTCGATCCCTGGGTTGGGAAGATCCCCTGGAGAAGGAAATGGTAACCCACTCCAGTATTCTTGCCTGGAGAATCCCATGGACAGAGGAGCCTGGCAGACTACAGTCCATGGGGTTGCAAAGAGTCGGACACGACTGAGCGACTTCATTTCACTTCACTTCACTTCTGGGTCAGTAGGGGCTTGGGATAGTTAAGCTTGGGGCTTCCCTGGTGGCTCAGATGGTAAAGAATCTACCTGCAATGCAGGAGACCCCAGGTTCAATTCCTGGGTCAGGAAAATCCCCTGGAGAAGCGAATGGCAACCCACTCCAGTATTCTTGCCTGGAAAAT
>SJYQ01096597.1:0-23783 GCA_006410935.1 Redunca redunca
TTAACTCCACCGGGAGGCTGCCTGAGTCCTCACTTTGAGGACTGCAATTTTATGGAATATAATGTAAGAAATCCCCAACTGGGCTAGATTTTCAGAACTCACAGAACTAAATGACCATAACTCCCTTACAGCAGGGTACCAGTGAGAGCAACATGGGGAATCGGGGTGGGGTTTCTAGTTCCTATAAAAGTAGCTGGGCCCCAGACTCCCTGCCAGCCCACACTGCCTTCGCCCCCACCGGTGGGAGACAGCCCCCGCTAGGCGAGAGGGATGGAGCACTCCCTCAGTGGTCGTGTGCTGGCTACCCAGCACTGAGCCAGGAATAGCAAGAGGCAAACTCAACCTGCTTTCTTCCCCATGGAGGGCACATGCACCGTCCATCCATATAGGAAGTGTGGAGAAGGGGGCACAGAGCAACGACAGAGCAGGGCAGGGAGAGGTGGACACCGTCCACAGGGCAGAGAGGGTCTTATCTCTTGGGAAGGTGGCCTGTAAGAGGGCTGTGAAGGATGGCTGGAAATAAGCCAGGAGCAAAGGATGACCAACTCAGGGCCTCTCCATCACCCCGGCCCCAGCTGTCTGGACTCCCTTACCCATGACATCGCCCCCCCACCCCCACCACGAACACACACGCCGCTCTCACAGTGGGGACCAGGGACATCCAAGGAACCAGAGCCCCAGACCCCGTCCAGGTGGGATCCTCCCACCACACTGATGCTCACACTGCCAGCAACAGCTGCTGCTCCCGGAGCTGCTGAGACTGTGCCGGGTCCTGGGAGCCAGGCCAGCCCTGCCCTGCCTGTATCACGTGCATCTTCACGGGACTATGAAGACGGTATCACTAACCCCATTTCCCAGGTGAGGAAAGTTTAAGACCAGCAGAGGCTGACAGGCAGGCTCCTGTGCGTGCAGCTAAAGAGCTGGGTGTGAAGCTTCACGTGAAGTCAACACTCAGATGAAGAAGGAAGTAGGGGAAACATTGCCCCCACTGAGTCCAGCCCCTTTGACTGAGAGTTTGGAACTGAAACCTGTAGCCTCATTTTTGTTTTCTGATTTTAAGATTGGAGGATAATTGTTTTACAATATTGTGATGGTTTCTGCCATACACCAGCCTGAATAAGCCATAGGGATACATGTGTCCCCCACATCCTGAACCCCTCTCCCATCTTCCCATTTCCCACCCCTCTAGGTTGCCATAGGGCCATAATTTAAAAAGACGCATGTACCCCAGTGCTCATTGCAGCACTTTTTACAATAGCTAGGACGTGGAGACAACCTGGATGTCCACTGACAGAAGAATAGACACAGAGATCATGGTACATACACACAGTGGAATATTACTCGGCCATAAAAAAGAGCACATTTGAGTGAGTCCTAGTGAAGTGAATGAACCTAGACCTGATTATACAGAGTGAAGTAAGTCAGAAAGAGGAAGACAATATTTTATATTAACATATATGTGGAATCTACAAAGATGGCACTGATGAGCCTCATTTTAAAATTATTGTTTATAATTTTATTAAAATTATAAATTTTAAACATGTTATATATCATACAGTTTTCCCCATTTCAAACATGTAACTCAGTGGTTTTTTAATAAATCTCCTGAGGCAGGCAACCTTCACAAGCGTAACTGTCCCCTCACCCCGGGAGCATCCTGCTTGCCTACTGATTATCAACCATGTTGGTCCCCCTCAGCCGCCACTGCCCGGGCAACCTCTCACCCACTTTCCAGCTCCATAGATTTGCCTATTCTGGACGTTTCATACAAACCGCAGCCTCCATTTTGCATCTGAAATCTCAGGCTCAACTCTGAGCAGGGGACACTTCCATCCCCTTCATTCCTGGGAAGGGGGCATGTCTGCAGGAGGGGACTTGCCCCCACCTGCTGGGCCAACCTCATAGGAATGAAAGAGAGCCAGGGCTGCCACCTGCTTCCCACATGGCTCACGTGATCCTCTTGGGCTTCAGGAGCTCGGCCTGAGTCCCACGGCCATCATGGCCTGAGCCAGCATCCCCTGGCAGGCAGGGCTCCATGCCTGGACCACACACCCCTGGAGCCTGGGATGGAGGAGGCCAGGCACCTCCCCTGAGAAGGACCCACCACAGAGCATGGCTCCAGGAACCACCCAAAGACAAGGCCACCCAAAGACAAGGCCACGTGGGCACTACAGTCAAAGCCAGGTTTAAATGTAAAGCTGCTGCTCACAAGGAGGGGCATCATGAGCACTTTGATCTGCTTGAACTTTATCCACAGATAAGCTCTCACTGGGTAATCACTTCTCCCAAAGACACAGCAAATGTGTTTTCTGCCACAGAGGACATGGGAAGATAGGGCGTAGCCAACAAGGACGGCCAGGCAGCCCAGCTGGAAGCGGGTCTGAGTTAAATGCACCCCTTGGGTCTGCTTCAGATCCATCACAGGACACTTCCCTCCAGAGTGTCATCCCCACTTTCCCCCGTCCCCTCTTGCTGCTGTCACTCCCGCCTGGTCCTGTAACAGTCAGGGGGCCTCCTGTAGCTTCCATTTCAGCACGTTAGTGTCTGCTGCCGCTGGGTTCATCTTTACAAGGTCAAGATTGGTTCCCTCCACTCACAAAAGCCCTGGCCCCTGGCCTGTGGGATTAGAGGTGAGCATGGCCAGCCTGGCCCAGATTGAGGACAAGAGGAAACAGGGACACAGACATACAGAGGGATGACCGTGCCAGGACATGGAGAGGGGATGGCCATTCATGCAGCCAGGAGAGAGGCTTCAAGGGGGACAACCCTGCAACCCCTGGATCTCACACTTCCAGCCTCCAGACTATGAGAGAATAAGCGTTAACTGTCTTAGTCTCCAGCCTGTGGTCCTTGGCCATGCAGCCTGCCTCCCCACCCTCCCTGCCCCCAGCCTGGCAGGCAGCCCGCTGCCCCTCACTGTGGTCAGTGGGCAATGCCCTCGGCCTGCCCCCTCACTTCTCTGCTGAGCACCCACAGTGGACTGAACCCTGTGCAGGGGCCAAGAAGGTAAGGCCAGCACCCAGTACAGGGTAGGCAGAGGGACAGGCCAGGCCTGCCCTCCTTGATCCTCTTTCTGTGACCTAAATGCTATGGGCTGAGTCGCTCAGTTGTGTCTGACTCTGCGATACTTTGGACTGCAGCCCACCAGGCTCCTCTGTCCATGGGATTTCCCAGGCAATAATACTGGAGTGGGTTGCCATTTCCTTCTCCAGGAGATCTTCCTGACCCAGGTATCAAACCAGCGTCCTGCATTGCAGGTGCACTGTTTACCCACTGACCCATGGGTCAATCCCAAATGTCCCCAGCAGCTGAGCTCAGCCCTTTCCTGTTCATGTTACAGCCAATGGTCCAGGCTGAAGACTAGGGGTCCTGTTATCATTCACTGGGGTACTGGGCTGATTACTTCTACTTTATACACACTTTTATGTATTTGTTGCAGAGTACTGCAAATTAATAGATTAACAGAGTAAATAAAACTGTTGAGGGAATATTTAAAATATTCGAGGACTATTTTGAAGCAATTTAGAAGCAATCTTCTCACAGAAATTTAGATGTTACTTATAAATAATTATGATCTATTTACTAAGATAATCAACACTGTTACACTGGTCTGAGCTTCTCTTGGCATCTGGAAAAAGAGCATGGCACTCTCCAGCCACCCAGCCAAGGGGTGAGCCAGCCTCAAACTCAGACAGGCTTCTTCCCGCCCCTCCCAGCTACCTCTGCCCTCTGTCCTCTCCTCCCTCCTGGCTCCAGGGAGAATTAACTTGCACCATCTCTGAAATGTGCTCCCAAGAGCTTGAACAACCTGCTTCTGCCCTATCTGGACCAGTTTCTTGTGTTTGCGTCCTGACTTGGTAACTTACAGCTATGTGACCTTAGGCAGGTTTCTTAAACTGTCTGTGCCTTAGTGTTCTCATTTCAGATGGGGATAATAAAAGTACCAGCCTTGTAGGAACGTTGTGAAGATTAGAAGACATTAAGCAATAGGGCCTTGCGCAGTGCCTGGCATGGGGTAAGCGCTGCACAAAATTAGGTTTGTGGACCAGGCTCAGGGTGGGGCTGACGGCTGTATCTGCCCTTCCCACCTCCATTCATTATGGAAAGTTCATGGGTCACTTTTAAAATATTTATTTATTTATTTATTTGTTTTTGGCCGCACTGGGTCTTCGCTGCTATGTGGGCTGTTCTCCAGCTGTGACAAGGGAGGGGCGACTCTTCCGTTGTGGTGCTTGGGCTTCTCACTGCAGTGGCTTCTCTTGTGGAGCAAAGACTCCAGGCACTTGGGCTTCAGTAGTTTCGGCACATGGACTCAGCAGCTGAGGCTTCCAGGCTCCAGAGCACGGGTTCAGGAGTTGTGGTACACCGGCTTGGTTGCTCCACAGCACATGGGACTGTTCCAGATCAGGGATCAAACCCATGTCCCCTGCATTGGCAGACAGATGCTTAACCCCTGAGCCACCAGGGAAGCCCCCAGAGATTTATTTTATGATTTGAATAATTTGTGCATGGATCATCCTGAAAAGGTGGACCCCGGGCCCCAGCCCTGACAGCTAGACTGGGGCAGTAAGCAAGTCTCTGACGTGGTCCCAGCCCCACTGAAGCAGAGACTCTGGGGTGGGACCTTGCCATCTGTGTTCCAACAAGCCTTCCAGGGAATCCAGTGCAAGCCTAAGTTCTGAGAGCTGCTGCTCTTAAGGCTGTATATTCAAAAGTAAATAGAGATGAATTCAGTAACCTAGGTCACACAAGAAAACAGAAATGTCTGTCCTTTCTCTTTCGACACTAAACACGATGATTTCTGTATTATCACAGATACTCACACTCAGCCTCGCTCTGAGCCCAAGCCCCCAGCCCAGGGTGCATGTCCTGTGGCGGCCCTGTCCGAGTTCCCGAGGGCCCAGAGACAGTGGAAGGTTACTCTCACAGTCTGCATGTTGGAGTCCCAGGTCAAGGTGTCAGCAGGGTTGGCTCCCTCTGGAGTTTCTGGGGAAGGACTTGTCCCAAGCTCGCTTAGCTTCTGGAGGTTGCTGGCAATTCTTGGGGCTACTTGGCTTGTCTGTGTGTGCACTCCTATCTCTGTCCAAATTCCCCTCTTTTATAAAGACGTCAGTTATGTTGGATCAGAGTCACCTACCCCGGCCTGACCTCACATTAACTCCTTACATTTGCAATGACCGTATTTCCAAAGGTCACCTTGTGAGGTACTGGGAGTCAGAACTTTACCATGTGAGTTGTCGAAGGACACAGTTCAACCAATAACTCCCAGTAGAACCCACCCTTCAGACTGGTGTTGAGATGGAGACCATGCACAGGTGTCTATTATTTTGCGAGCGAGTTTCCAGGATTCTGATTTGCAGGAGGGATCAGAGGCTGCTCGTTTAGACTTTCTGCCCCTGGAGCTGAGTATGAGGAGCTGCCTGTTGAAAAAGGGCTTCACTCCTGGGTCTAGGGCCCGAGCTGGGCTTGACGCCCCCTCGGCCCTGCGCAGGTACACCACCTGAGAGCAACCTGAGCTCCGTGCGCACCTGGTTCTCCTGTGAGCAGGGAACAGCTCGCCCGCGCACTTGCACTGCGGGCTGTTCCCTGAGTCAGCGCTGATCTGCGCCAGCTTCTTGCCTCAAAGCTTCACATGGGTGTCGCCTGTGGAGATGTTTGTCTCATTTATTACAAAATCCAACGTGGAAACGGTGTTTGTTTTACAGAACGTACAACACAAACGACTTACAAATGGCTTTTAACTAAATAAAATGACAGATCTCTGCTAGATACCTGCTCTCGCAAACATCCTGTGTTTAAAGTAATTAATGCCGCTTGTGAAACCAGAGAAGGACTCAATATAGAGAGGTTGTGGTGCAAACTTTCTCTGGAGCTGCACCACATTCAGGCTGGATAAAGAGAAGAGGCCAGGCTCTCACCTCCGTGTGTGTGTGCGCATGCGGGGGGGCGTGCCTGTGTGTAAGCGTGTGTGTGCATGCATGTGTGTGCACCAGGGCATCTGAGGACATGAGCTGCTGGAAGGACAGTGTCTGGAGGGAGTGAGGGCTCATGTCCTAGGGCGACCGGCCCGATGCCCCTTCAAGGTCAGAGCAGCTCAGATATCCCAGGGCCATGTTGGGGTCATGGTCCTCTGGTTCCACCTAAGCCCCAAGGGGAGTTGAGTTGTGTGTTGCACATGTAGTCTGTGTCAGGAAGGAAGAGGCCAGGGTTCCAGGCTCACGGGGGAGACAGTAAGTAAACCCCTTCTCCTGTCCAGGGCCAGGGTGCCCCCTCAACTAGGATGCAGCTCCTGGCAGAGGCCCGCTTGTCTCAGCTCCAAGTGGATGCTGCCTCCCCTCCCACACTGGGAGTCCACTTGTGTCCTTAGAGTCCATCTCTGCAGTCTCTAGCCAATTTGGGGTGACATGGGCCCAAAGCATGCTCCCCTCAAGGCCGAGGAGAGTTTCCTAACAAAACACCTGTGACCCAGCTTTGTGCTGGGGGTCAAGACCCACCCCTCCACCGTGTAGACAAAGGGCTTGTCCCCTCCGCTAGACTCAGCCATACAGCACCAGCCTGCAAGGCAGCGGAAGTTGGGGCCCTGAGTCTGCAGGGCCCAGGCCCGCTGAGGACGGAGAAGGTCGCCAGCCAGGGGCCCAGCGGAGCCTAGCTGGCAAGGCAGGAAGGAGGCCTCTGCAGGTGGGCTCTTTTTGACATGAGTCCAAGTCTACACCACCGGCTGCCTGTTTCCTTGGCTGTCTCCAGTTCAGCCTCTTCAGACTCTGGTGTCCTTGAGGTAACAGGACAGGCTTGCAGGATAAGCCCATCAGGAGCTTCAACATTCCCAGGAATGTTCAGGGCCCAGGGACAGCTGAGGAAATGCCAGAAAAGCCTTTCCCATGAGGCTGATCACCTGAGGTATGAATCCCCTGGGGCGGCTGCAGCAAACACCAGTAGCTAGGGCTTCTAGGACCAAAGTTTGGAGCCACTGTCTCACAGGGCTGAAATCCACCAGGGGCCCTCCAAGTGCAGGGGCCCCGGGCATCCCATGGCTCATGGCTGCCTCGCTCCCAGGCTCACCTGCATTGTCACGTGGCCTGCTCCTGGGTCCACATCTTCTCCCGACCCTTTAAGGAGGTCCGTCTTGGATCAGGGCCCACCCTGCCCCCCTCATCTTAGCTAACATGCCTGCAATGGCCCAGTTTCCAGATAAGGCCACAGGCACGGGGACAGGGGTCAGGACCCAGCTTCTCAGGCACACAGTTCAACCTCCAGCACCTGGCAAGTGGTAGATGTCTCACCACATGAGCCTCATCCCAGGCCTAGGCTTCCAGGGCCTCCAGGGCACATCTGTGCTCAAAGGTGGCAACAAGCGCACACAGGACCCAGAGCCCCGGGTGACAGCCTGCGAGGTCATTAGTCAGCAATCCCTCTGGCCCAGATGTCTGGCCAAGCATCTGAGGCAATCCTCGGCCGGGGGCAGGGCTGGCTGTGGCCCAGAGATTCAGACCCTTCTCCACGCATCCCAGCACAGGGATGCCGAATGAAGACACACAGGCCGCCGGCCCCCGGGATGGGCTGTGCTGAGCGGCCCTGGAGAGAGTGGTTCTCACACCCAGTCCCAGTCTCATCCTCTTATCCCCGATGACCTCCCCCAGCACTGCCCCCCTGGGGTGAGAGGATTCTCCCCCCTGCCCTCTCCTGGCCCAGCCCCCTCACCTGCGTCCTGCACTCTCCGACGGCTCCTCAGCCGTCAGGTCTCTGACTCCAGCCCCCAGCTCCGCACCATGGCGAGTGTCAAGCCCTGGGCACCGCCTGTCTGCTCACAGTCCCCGGAGTCTGGGCCTCCCGGGTCACCCTGAGACACGGGTGAGGTGTGCAGAGCTGGCCAGCAGGCGCTCGCCCGGCAGCACCTGACTCGGGGCCCCAGGAGGGACCCCCGCAGCAGGATGTGGACCCATGTTCACTCCTTGGGCACCACAGAGGCCCTCAAGTTCAGCTTAAAGTTCACTGAGCGCGTCGCCCTCCTCCCGATGCTTGTTTCCTTTGAACATCACTTTTAGGTTCAAGGAAAGCTCTTGCATTTAGGGACAGTGCTGGCCCTCAGAGTACGATCCCACAGGAAGGCACACAGACCAATAAACAAAATAAAAACGCTGGCTGGGTGACATCACCCTAGAGACGCATCCATGCATGTGCGCAGGGACTGAGCGGCAGAAAGTCAGAAGAGAGCTCAACTCTGGGCTGAATCTGTCGGTGTCACTTCAGATATCATTTGGTATTTGACAGTTTAAGAGATCTCCAAGCATGGAGTTAAATAGGAAAAAAAAAATCCAGATGATAGGTGTTATACAATGCCATTTATGGGTGAAAAAAGCCAGCCTGCAGAATACTGTATGTACTCTACGTATCCATCTTTGGTCAGCTCTGAAAGAAAGACCTGGAAACATACATCCAAGCTCTCAAATAATGGAGTGGAGAGACCAGGACTGGGGGGCGATAGAAGAACTAGAACTCTGGGTTTTTTCATTTTTGTCACTTTATTGTTATTGCTATTTGGTTTCTAAGTTGTGTCTGACTCTTTGTGAGCCCATGGACTGCAGCACGCCAGGCTCCCCTGTCCTTCACCATCTCTTGAAGTTTGCTCAAACTCATGTCCATTGAGTCAGTGATGCCATCCAACCATCTCATTCTCTGTCGTCCCCTCCTCCTCCTGCCTTCAATCTTTCCAGCATCAGAGTCTTGTCCAGTGAGTCGGCTCTTCGCATCAGGTAGCCAAAACATTGGAGCTTTCACCTTCAGAATCAGTCCTTCCAATGAATATTCAGGGTTGATTTCCTTTAGGATTGACTGGTTTGATCTCCTTGCAGTCCAAGGGACTCTCAAGAGTCTCCTCCAGCACCACAATTCAAACCATCAATTCTCCGGTGCTCAGCCTTCATTGTAACCTTATTACAAAGGGCACAAAGGAGTAGCCAGGTGAAGACACACAGGACGAGGTCTGAGTGCCCTGAGCGTGGAGTTCTGTGCCCAAGGAGACAACCCAGTCTCTCCCTGATCTGCCATTGTTCACTTGTAAACTTTTACAAGAACAAATTTCTGTACCACTTGGGTAATAAAAAAAAATTACTTTTTTTGAAAAAGTCACATCATTTCCAACAGTGAAAATGCTACAACAACTGTAAAAACGAAAAGAAAAAGTGCTAGAGAAAGCATGTAAAGGAAGTGTTTCTAGTAAGGAAAGCCTAGGAGACCTGAGCTGGAGTAATTGGGCATTTTCCTTGGCTGAGCCTTTCCTGGCAGCTAAGACAGAAAGAGAAACAGCAACAGCTGAATGGATTCTGCTTCCTAACTTCATAAGGGGAAACGGTACATCTAATGAGAAAAAATTCTCTCCTGGAATTGAATCAGCAGGAATTTATCTTGAGGGTCCTTGGAGGAAAGACGGACGTGACGCCGGGGGACCTCAGTCCTGCCTGTACTACCCGCCGAGGACCCCCTCTCCACCAGTGCCTGTGACCAGCTGCTCCCTGGGCCCCACGTGCTCTAACCTGCGACAGCAGGAGGCTGGGGAGGGGGTACTGGGGTCCATCCCACAGCTCAGGGCCTGCCGCACGTGAGGACAGGACCGTGGATCCAGACACACCAAGGAGGGTGGACGTGAGCACACGCCCCTCACAGAAGCTCTGCCAGTAGCTGTTACTTAGTGATTACTCTCACATTCCATCTGACAGCTGAGGACTCGGAGGCTGAAGCATGGACATACCTTGCCTAACCTCTTGAAGCTAGTGAGTGCCAACACGGGGATCCTTTGAGCCCAGGCCTCTGATGCCAGGGCTCTGTGCTCTTCCCAGAGTACATTTTCCACAAGTACACACACCCACACGCCTCTCTCCTGTGTTCTTGGGGCCCTTGTAAACACACAGCCCCTGGGCGTCAACCTCCCCCCACGGCCACCCCACCTCCGTCAGACTGGAGATGCAGGAAGGCGGGTCTTCACGGCTGTGTCTAGACCAGGGCCAGTTCATGGGGGGCGGTCCACACCAGCGCCCAGCATCCTGCTGGTGAAGGAAGAAGACCTTCTGCGCTCCAGGGAGAGCCCCAGGGGTAGCTGCAGGCCGTCCTCCGGGAGCGAGTCCACACCCACGGGGAAGGCTCTCAGGTGCAAAGGCTGGGTGAGGTCCCTGGGGCGGCTTTTTCTTAGGGAGAAAGAAATGCAAGGACCCCACAAGTTTTCGTGAAAGTCAAGCTGTTCCAGGGGTTGCAGGGGGCAGGGCGGCAGTCCTGGATGCGGCCGTAAGCAGGGGCTAGGGCTCTTTGCACCCGGTTTGAGTGGATGGCTCTTGCCAAGAGTTCTTGCCGCTCTTGACTCTAGGAAGGTAGAACTTTGTAAAATAACATGAAAGAAGAATGGCATTGAAACATGTAAAAATAAATAAATAAATTTAAAAAAAAATAATAAATTTTTCCTAAAAGTTAAAAAAAAAAAAATAACATGAAAGAAAGTGAAAGTGAAGTCGCTCAATCGTGTCCGACTCTTTGCGACCCCATGGGCTGTAGCCTACCAGGCTCCTCCCTCCATGGGATTCTCCAGGCAAGAGTACTGGCCATTTCCTTCTCCAGGGGATCTTCCTGACGCAGGGATTGAACCCAGGTCTCCCGCATTCCAGGCAGACGCTTTAACCTCTCAGCCACCAGGGAAGCTAAAATAACATGAGTCACCCCAAAATCAGCCCCTAAATATGACCAATATAAAATATAATCTTGATACTGAGCCCTCAGACCTTTTAAGTGAAGTTTTGTGTGTGCTGTTGTGTCCTGCAACCTCCAGGATTTGTGTGTAGGTTTGACAATACCCTGTGGATTTTCCATGGCAATGCCTATGGCCAGCAAAGAATATTCCTGTCTGAATACCCCATGATATGGACCAAGTCCTGTGAATAGAGACTCGCTGGTTTGCTGTGGTTCTGTCCGTGTGGCTGAACCTTTTACAGAGAAAAAAATCAGCCATTCTCTGGAAAGTGGAGCCAGGGACCCCCTCTCAGGGAGAAGGCCTTCCCTGCCTACAAGAGACACAGGAGAGCCTGGGCCCACGGGCAGCAGAGCCCATCCAGGGACTGAGCCTGACAGGGCAGGTTCATTGCTCCCGGGTCAGAGAGGCTGCAGCAGGGCAGGTCTGGGCCAGACCCTGTGCCCCTTGGTTCCCCTCGGGGGTCACTGCTGCTAAGCTGGCCCAATGCCTGTGTGGTCCTGGCGAGGCTGCTGGCTGGGAGCACGCAGGGCACATGGCACCTGGACTGAGGTCCAGATGTCTGCAGAGAGCTAACCCAAGACTGGCCGGTGCTGACACCAGAGCTGAGGGGCTCAGCTGTGGGGCAGACACCCAGAGACCATATGGGATCTCGTCTGACCACATGTGTCACGACGATGTTGGGGACAGGACTGACCTCTGGGCTGACGAAGCCCCGGGATCTTGGGCGTGTCCAGTGGAGGGTTGGTGACATGAGGAAGGTCCACCGTCCTTCTGATGGGGACAGCCAGACTCCCATCCATGTCTCTCAGCACTCGCTCTGTGGCTCCCAACATCATCAAGGCTTCTAGATTATACTTTGACTTTTCAGGTCAAAGTATAAGGGCATTTAAACCTTGATTCCGGGGCCTCCCTGGTGGTCCAGTGGCTAACACTTCATGCTCTCAGTGCAGGGGACATGGGTTCCATCCCTGGTCCAGGAACTAAGATCCCACATGTAGAAACTGAAGATACTGCGTGGCACAACTAAAACCCGGCTCAATCAAATAAATAAATATTTTTAAAAATAAATAAACAAAAACAAACCTGATCCCACGGCCCCACAGAAGCCCTGAGGTAACCTCCTCCCGCTCTGAATTATCAAGGCCCAGTGACTGCCGCCCTGAGTCCAGGCATTTTCCAGCCACCCTGGCCCAGGTCCAGCACGTCTCAGACCCCTGCTTAAGCTGGGGAGGCAGTGTCTCAAGGACCCCATACCCAGTCCTCAAGAAAAACCCCCGATGGGCCAGAGCCCTGAGACCAGCCACTTCTCCCCCACTCTCCTCTCCTGGGCAGGGCTGCAGGCTAGAGGTCTGTGCGCCCCCAGATTCACAGGATAACCCAGAGGCCCCGGGTGGTGGTGTCACACTGGGGCCTCTGGGGGTAACCAGGTCAGGAGGGTGGAGCTCTCAGGAATGGGGTCAGGGCCCTTATAAAAGAGACCCCGAGAGGCCCCTGCCCCTTCCTCCAGTGAAAACACAGAAGTCGGTCACCCACCAGGTAGAGCCCTGATCTTGGACTTGGCCTCTGGGACTGTGAGAAATAAGCGTCCACAGTTAGAGCTGCCTGGCTGTGTGCTCCGCTGCAGCAGCCAGGGCCAGCTGATGTGCTTACCCGTCTGTTTCATGCCCACGATCCTCAAGGCCAGCCTGGCTCTCGGGGCCCCTGAGGATTTCCTGGGTACCAAAGCCCGGGCCCTACCTCAAACCAGCTGCATCTGAATGCACCGGGACTTCTGGTACTAGGAGCCCAGGAGCCCCGGCCTGGAGCCTCTGCCATCTCACAGCCAGGGACCCCAGATTTGCCCACCTGACATCCCGGGATGTAAGGTGGGAGACAGCTTATCCACCCAGTGGGCCTGACCTGAGCTCGAGGGCCTTTGAATCCGGATGCAGAGACCAGAGCAGAGGAGCAGAGAAGGACAGTGTGAGGGGTTTGAGGAGGGCCAGATGCTCCATGTCTGTCTTTGAAGAGAGAGGACCACTCGGCAGAGAACTTGACAGCCAGCCCGAGAGGAGCTGAATTCCTCATCAGCCATGTGAGCTAGGAAGAAGGCCAGGCTCTGGGTGAGAAGGCAGCCAGTGGCCCCCTTCCTCCTGCCCCAAACTTCAGGGGCTGCATGTCACTCATGCCCAGGAAGGTTTGAGCACAGGGGGCTGTGTCCTCAGGGCCTGGGGAAGGGAAGAAGGGCTGGTGCCGGGCGGGAAAGCACCTTCTGAACCTCAAATTAAACGATGGAGTCGGGGCACGGCTGGGAGAAATCATAAGCTCTACTTTCAGGGCTTTCCTGGTGGTCCAGTGTTTAAGACTCTGTGCTTGCACTGCAAAGGATGCGGGTTCGGTCCCTGGTCTGGGAACGAAGATCCCACAGGCGTCAAGGTGCAGCTCCCTCCTCCCCCAAATTATGGCAGGACAACAGGAATAAAATGATATTTTTTAAAAAGGAGCTCTGTTTTCTCTGCCACTGTTTAGGCAAGAGTCAGTCCTTGTACCTCGGTTGTAATCCAAATGGGACTCAGATTGGTTCCACCCCAGGAAGCCAGTTCCATGAGGTCCCAGAGTCAATTCCATCCCAAGGACACCACGGTCCTGCTGTAAGGGCCAGGGTACAAGTCTGCACTTTGACCTCTTCTTCCTCAGGCAGCCTGCACCTGAGGCCTGGCGTCATCTCCTTGGCTAGTGTGACCGAGGGCGGGAGTCGGGGCTCCCAGGCCTCCCCCACATGGGAGGCGGGGATGGTAATAAACCCTACAGCCCCGAAAGTCTGAAACCCTTCCCCGCACCTGCTGTTTGGGTTTGTTTCTTCTTTATTATTGTGGTAAAACAACCTAACATGACTTTTACCATTCTGTCTGCTCAGAGGTGTGTGCAGGCCAGCGGCATTAAGTCCATTTACATTGTCGTGTGAGCTTCACCACTGTCCACCTCTTCCCCAACAGACACTCTGCCCCCATGAAACAGTGATTTCCCATCCCACCCCCCGGCCCCTGGCACCCACCGTCCTGCTTCCCGTCTTATGAATCTGACTCCTCCAGGGACCTCAGGTAAGTGGATCACACAGTATTTGCCCTTTCGTGTCTGGCCTATGTCACTGAGCACTGGGTCCTCAAGTCTCACCCTTGTCACAGCAGATGTCAGAACCTCCTTCCTTTTTACAGTGGGGACGATCCCCTTGTGAAGGTGGACCACATCTCTCTGTCCACCTGTCCCTTGATGGACACTGGGCTGTGCCCCCTGCCTGGCTGTTGAGAGTAGGGCTGCTGTGCACATGGGTATGCAAATATCTGTTTGAGGCTCCACTCTCACTTCTCCTGGGTTCTGCCCAGAAGTGGAATTGCTGGATCACATGGTATTTCTGTGTTTAATTTTTTGAGGAACTGCCATACTGTTTCCCACTGGAGCTGTGATTCATTTCTGCTAACATGTTTTGAAAGATCTTTAAAAAGGAAATGAGACAGCAGGAAGTGAATTGTTTGGCCTGAAACACATAAGGGAAACTAGTCCCTCAGATCCTACAGGGCCAAGCTGCAGTCCCTGGGATCCGGCTGAAGCTGGTGTCCACACCTACCCCTCCTCTGCCCTGGAGGCCCCACGTCTGGGCAAGCAGGGGCTCTCTCCTTGCACACAGGAGGTGGAAATCATGCCAGTCCCTGTCCACACACAAGCAGGACCCCACCCTCACGTGCAGTAAACCTCAGCCAGTTGGCTGGATGGCATCACGGACGCGATGGACGTGAGTCTGAGTGAACTCCGGGAGATGGTGATGGACAGGGAGGCCTGGCGTGCTGCAATTCATGGGGTTGCAGAGTCGGACACGACTGAGCGACTGAACTGAACTGAACTGAAGCGCCTTCCTGGCTGTGAGCTGTGTTCCTACCAGCTAAGGAGCCTGCTCTGTTCTGCTCGGAAAACCTGGTCCTGCAAGGAACGAAACCCGAGCATGTGGAACGAAACTTCCCCCACCTCAGATGCAGCTGCGGCATCTTTAGTCTCCACCTCAGAACTTAATTCGGGGTGCAGGCCCATCCAGCCTCTGGGGATGACGGCCCAGGGCTCTTGCAGCAGGTCTGCTGGGCCCCTCCAGCCGGGGCTCACGCTGGAGCACCTGGGTCCTCGTGTCCACAGGATGCCTTGGGACTGGGCTGTGCAGAGCCACTCAGGGTGTCCCGAGCCATAGGCTTCGGATCCTCCACTCGCTTCTTTTACACCCGAGGTGGCTTCCTGCTTCATGTGTCCTAACTCCAGCCCATAAGAAGTGACAAGGAGCGGGGCAGATCAGACCAGTCATTATGTCCCCGCCTCAGCCCTGAGCCCACAGTGTCTGCCAGCCCTTGGCAGCGGCAGACGGAGGTCAGCTGGAGGTCTACCGAGACCCTGCCGGGGGCAGATAACAAGCTCCTCAGATGCACTGTGACATTCCTTCTCTCCCTCAACTGCGGTCCTGACTGAGGGCCAGAGTCCAGGCCAGGCCCGTCCCAGGGCGCCTGGCTTAGGACAAGCCATAAGGCACTGGGCACTGCTCTCTGTCCTGGGAGATCCCACAGGGGAACTTCACTCCTGTGGTGGCTGGGGGTCTGTAGGCTCTCCTGAGGTTCAAGTGACATTGGGATGATCCTGGTGGATAGAAGAGATTTGGTGGACTCTTTAACCTGGATCTTCTATTTTTATTCCATCTCCAATAATAGGGCAGCTATTTGGAAGATCAGATGTCAGAAACATGGGGATGCTTCTAAGCTGTTCCCCCAAATTCCTGTGCAGCTCAGAAAAGTTTAACTAGTTTGTTAATTCCATGTGATGCTCCTTCAAGGGTAGCTGGGAAGGTGCTATTTAAATCCAAGCTTTAATTTTTATCCTTATCTGAAAAGGCAGCTGTGAACAGTACCTGCTCCAGCAGGCTGCCATTACATTTAATTGTCTCTTAGCTTGTGAGTTTTCCTGTAGTGAGGTTTGGTGCTGGTGACTGGGATGTAAGTAAACAGGTAAGCCCACCAGGATGTCAGGGGAAAGCAGAAGACTTCAATTATCAACACTTCCTTGGGGCCGGAACCTCAGATGTAGCTTCTCTTTGCCCTGTCCAGGCCTGGTCCCAGGGTAGTCCTACTGCAGACTCCACTCCATGCTCCCTTTTGGTGGCCTGGAGCCCTGACTTCAGCACCACGGCCAGCTCTGGACTCTCCCCTTTGGGGAGACAGTTCCTGCTCCTCTCAGCTCAGATCTTTTGTTCTCTTCCCACATCTTCTGGACTCTTACAATTAGACAGGAGGTCAAATACCCCACAGAGTGAGGGGCTTTGGGACTAGGTTTGTTTAGGCGTAGGCGGGGCAGTGACTCAATCAGTCCCAGGGCCTCCACCTTCTCTCTGGCGCCTGGTCCTCAAGGAGCTTGTGTAGCAAACCCTGGACATCACTCTGACCTGCCCTCTCTCTCCAAATCACTAACCACCCTCTTACTGTCTGAGACATTTATTCACTCTGCAGATTTGCTGAGCAAGCTCTGTTCTCACCACGGATGAGTTCAGGGACCAGGGATGAACAAGACAATCCCAGTAGATGCTGGAGTCTGGGGGCAAGGCTGGCACCAATGGGGAAGTCCTGAGCCTCAGACCAACCACAGCTGTGACCAAATGGGCATGAGGGACAGAGAGGCAGTAGACACTCCCAGGAGTGAGGTCATCATTCAGGTACAACAGTAGCAAGGGAACTCAAGGTCAAACAGCTGGAATGCAGCAGGCAGGCTGGTAGTAGCAGACCACAGGGCTCTAGCATCAGGCCCAGGGCCCAGCGTTGGCAGACAGGCTCCAGGAGGGGACGTCAGGAGCAGGCCAGGAAGCCAAAGCCGGACTGTCTGAGCAAATCCATCTGTGATTCTACCTGGAGGTAATTATCAGTATCTCCAAAAAATATTTACACACAAAGATGTTCATCAGAGAATTTCAATTGTAAACAGAACATCAAAAAGGAATCATTTCATCAATTTAATAAAATATATAGTCATTAGAATTATTAATATTGATGTGCTTACCATAAAATCTCAAATGACAAAAGAAGGCTAACATCTGTAAACATAATTGCTTATGTTGTTGTTATTCAGTTGCTCCGTTGTGGCCAGCTTCTTGTGACACCCCCATGGACTGCAGCATGCCAGGCTTCCCTGTCCTTCACTATCTCCTGGAGTTTGTTTTCAAACTCATGTCCATTGAGCCAGTGATGCCACCCAACCATCTAATCCTCTGTCGTCCTCTTCTCCTCCTGCCTTCAGTCTTCCCAGCATCAGGGTCTTTTCCAGTGAGTCAGCTCTACACATCAGGTGGCCAAAGTGTTGGAGCTTTAGTTTCAGCATCAGTCCTTCTAATGAATATTCAGGGTTGATTTCCTTTAAGATTGACTGGTTTGATCTCCTTGCTGTCCAAGGGACTCTCAAGAGTCTTCTCCAGCACCACAATAATTTCTTACAAAAATACAAAAAGAGTTCTACATATTTGGGGGAAAGATTGAAGGAGTATCGGCCCAAATACTCAGAATTATTGTCTTTATGTGGTCAGACTAATCTACTTTTTTTTTTTTTTTAGTTTTCTGAATGTCTCCAACTTTATTCAATTAAAATTTTATTTTTTAATCTAAAAATATGTTTCTGTGGCAGTTACCCTGTTTCTGAGAGGCAGCTCCCAACACATGATGAAATTAGCTTCCATCCACAATTTCAGTGATGTGCATGGGTGGTTCTGGGTCCACAATGAAAGGATGGTAATTATGTACCATTAAATAGGAAATGCAGTTATTAATATAGCCTCAGTGATTAATCCTCCATCCACCTCGCAGTTGTGCTGGTAAAAATCAAACGGAAGGCAGACAGGAAGGTACCCAGGAAGAAATTAAAGCCCAGCTCAAATGCCA
Organism: Redunca redunca; assembly: GCA_006410935.1. Taxonomy (NCBI): domain Eukaryota; kingdom Metazoa; phylum Chordata; class Mammalia; order Artiodactyla; family Bovidae; genus Redunca; species Redunca redunca. Next base: position 17,662 of record SJYQ01096597.1, read on the forward strand.
GGAGCTCACGCTCTGGAGCAAAGCCTGATGCTCAGTTGCTAAATCCTAAACAGGACAAGGAGGCTGCAGTTTATACTTAACTAGACCAGATTTGCCTCTAATCCTGGAGAGCAGCTCTGCCATGGTGAGAAGTGACAGGTGCAGAGCAGGTCTGTTAGAACCTCCCCTGGAGCCTGTGAATGTCCCCTGTAAGGACCTGAGGTGGGTCCTTCAGCATCCTTCAGTGAAGACAGAGGTCTGCAGCAGAGGAACCCCTGGTTTCAGGGAGCTCTGTGGCACCTACGGCCTGCAGTCACTGTGTTCAGCATCCTCTCATTCATTAGCTGTGCTCCCGTGGAGTATGAATCCCGCAGCAGTGGGGACTTTGCTTCCAGCTCATTCTATCCCCCGGTGCCCAGCACAACAAACACTGGGCATTGTGCTTGGACATTTGTGGTCACCACTGCCTTTGTTTGAAGGCAATTCGGGATTTGTTTTAATGAGGGATGTTAAGACACACAGACACAGAAATGATGCCAGGAAGGAAGAGCTTTATACACACAGCTCCCTGGAATCAGGAGACATGTCAAAGCAGGCAGGGCCCCATGGACAGGCACCAGGGTCATCGGGAGATAGAAGGAGTAAGAGGAGAATGTGGGCAAGAGCTGGTTATACGGCATTTTCCACAGGAAGGAGCTGGCAAGGCGGGGTCAGCAGGCTTGGGACTAGCTGGCCTGAGTCATTCCAGCAGGCTCTGGGCCCAGTGGCTCTTCCCAGATATTGGGTACCTGCCCTGTGTGACACGGGACAGTGGCCCAGAGTGATTGGTCCCATAGAGGAGGGGGTGGGGTGTGAGCTCTCTGATTGGTTGACCTACATATGAAAGAAGCACTCTCTCTAGGAATTAGTTAACCCGGGCAGGACCACCCCTCCAGGGTCAGCAGGGCCCCAGCATGACAAAGCATCAGACACAGAAAGTAAACAGATGGGGTGATGCAGTCTCCATAGATGTGTATCTTATTGTCAGGGAGTCTGAGCTGTGGTTTGCTGTACATTTACTGGTTACATGCCTGTCTTGTGACTCATGGGCCTTGGCGTTGGCTCCAATCCTTAAGACGTTTTCCAAATACTGCTTCTTTTCTGTGGGAGTCTTTGGCGCTACCTGCCAAGCATCTCCATTTTCCCTCTAGGAGGGAACATGCAGTAGCATTGTACTCTGGCTTCCTGTAAACAAGGAGGTGAAAGGGACTGTCGTAGGGTTCTTACAGTACATGTGAAGTAGAATAAAAACATTGGAAGGTGGAATGTGTGAGTTAAAGATATACAGAGTGTACATACAGCAGCTTGGAGGATACGAGGGTGGGGGTCCAGGAAGAGTGAAACAGAGGAGGGAAAGGGGACCCCAGAGCATGGCCTGACTCTCTGCACCTCTGTGGCTTCCCCCAGCACCAACCATAGCTCCATCCCACAAGCCATGGCAGAGCCAGAGGTCTCCTAACAAGCAGCTTTGGTTCATAACCACTTCTGAAAAAACAAATTCTTTAGTGCTAGTGAATAAACTAGAGTCCAGGCTCAAGCCTTACATATGACTGTAGGAAGGAAAAAAACACCCCATGAAAAATTCATCTTGGATTAATTGATCTGAACATAAAATGAAAGGCAGGTCCTTTGGGACACATTCCACATAAAAAGAAAGTGCTGAAGACACCACTGCTTTGCTCCAGCTTTTAGCTCATTCTGAATAAGATGGAAATCCACTGGCTTCCTTAATGAAACGACGGTCCCTCACTCCCAGGTTGGTGATGGGTTTCCCTCATTGTCATCAATTAAAAAAAAAAAAAAACACCAAATCTAGCAGCTGCCTTTGTTTTGCGTGCTGTGGGCTAGGTTTTGAGACATCCTTCTCCCAAAGGAGCAGGTGCACCTGGGGATCAAGAGATGGACCTCCTGGGGGTATGTTCCTTCCCAAGCAGCCTTGAGCACCAGGGTTTGATTTCATTAAGGGAGTCAGAAAAGGGTACCTTACAGACAGACCCTCACACAGTCACCAAACTGGCAGCATGATGGCCGAGCTACACTCTCATGGGCTCCCAGCATGACCATCATCCACCAGCAAGAAGACAGCATGGCCAAGAAGTGCCAGAAAGACCTACAACCTCTAGACACACAGCCACGGGCCATCGCCTTCCCCAGGCCCCTTCCCCCAACTCCGCTAGGCCAACCACCATTGACAGAGCTGAGAGCTAGCACCCAACAGCAGTTCTGGGCTATTGACAGGGAAAGCTGCCATGCATCAAAATTAGAGAGAGGCAATATTCTAGCAGGAAGAGCTGCTTTCAGAATGGCTGAGTAAGGACTTCCAAAAAACTGTTCCTCCATAACAGCAGTGAGAACACTGGCCAGAAAAAATTATGAAAATGAACTTTTTCAGAACTGTGGAAATTAACCAAAGGCTTGCAACAATCTGAGAAACACTTATTCAAGAAAACAGCTGAAGCTCAGCGAGAACAGTGAGCTTTGTGGCGCTTCAGCTTGCCCTAGTCCCATTCCCCCATTCATCTCTGCAGTATTGAAGACCTTCAGATTTTAAGCAGCCGTTAAAGGTGGAAGCCCAGCACCCCTTGGAGGGGTCAGATTGTGTTTGGGGCTCACCAAAAGCCCATCTCCTGACATGTCATTGGTTGTCCTGTGTGGTAGACCCTGGAAGCCCCACTGATTGCTTGAAACAATTAGTGGCAATTGATTAATATGGCAGCTGTCTGAGACAGTGTTGGCAGTTGAGGCAAACAAGAAGTCAACCAACATATAAAAGGAAAAGTTTGAGAATGAGATGTCCACAGGGCACTTTGAAAGGCTCTGGTAGCGTCCAGGGAATATAGAAAGTAACCATCACTAACAGAAGGATATTTAGGAGATTCACAGATAGGTGGGAATTTAAAAGCTCACTCTTAAATCACCAGTTGGTAAAAGGAGATACCACGAGATGAACTAGAAAATATTTTGAGATGAATGAAAATGAAAATACTAAAACTTATGAGATGTAGTGAAGTAGTGCTTAGAGGAAGTTTATAGCTTTAAATACCTTCATTGGAAAGAAAATCTTAAATCAATGACCTAACTTTCCACCCTAAAAAGAGTAAACCAAAGCAAAAAGAAGGAAGAAAATAAGATTAGAGCAGAGATAAATGAAATAGTATGGAATGGAAAAAATGTAGAGAAAATTAACAAAACCCAAAGCTGACTCTTTGAAAAGATCAATATTTTGATAAATTTTTAGCTAGAAAGAGAAAGAGAGAGAGAGAAGATTCAAATTACTAGAATAAGGAATGAAAAAAGAGACATTGCTACTGACTTTGTAGACCTAATAAAAGAGATTTATGAAATACATGAACAATTGTATGCCACAAATTAGATAACTTAGAGGAAATGGACAATTACTAAAAAGGCACAACCTATCAAAACTGACTCAGGAAGAAATAGAAAATGTCAATACAAGTAAAGATAATGAATTAGTAATTTTTAAAAAACTACCCACAAAGAGAAGCCAAGCCAAGATGGCTATACTGGGGATTTCCCTGGGGGTCCAGTGGCTAAGACTTGGCACTCTCAAGGCAGGGGGCCCAAGTTCAATCCCTGGTCAGGGAGCTAGATCCCACACAACACAACTAAGACCCAGCCCAGACAGATAAATAAATAAAAATATTAAAAAAAGAATACTACTAGGGTGTAATATTTTTTTCAGGCCACCCCTTGCAGCTTGCAGAATCTTAGTTCCTTGACCAGGAATTGTAAGCCCAGGAATTTAACATGGAGTCCTAACCACTGGGCCATCAGGAATTTAAATTAGTGTGTAATTTAATTATATTTTTCTTGTATAGCTTTTTGTTTGGCCTTTATATTTACTTTTTATACAATTCTCTTATTGAAAAAGTGATGTAACAACATTAAAAAGAAAACTGATGCTATCTTAACGTAACACTATTCTCACTTTGGTATATGACCGCCCAGATACTGCTTATATCAACACACATTTTAGAACTACCTGAGTGACACTATAGTTAACGTGATGAAAGGAAAGAACCTACAACCAAGAATACTCTACCCAGCAAGACTGTCATTCAGATTCCACGGAGAAATCAAAAGCTTTACCACCAAGCAAAAGCTGAGAGAATACAGCACCAACGAGACCAGCTTTGCACCAAACGCTAAAGGAACTTCTCTAAGTGGAAAAGAAAAGGCTGCAACTAGAAACAAGGACATTATGCGTGGAAAAGCTCACCGGGAAAGGCAAATACTCAGTAAAGCTGGGAAATCATCCACACAAGTGTGGTGTCGAAACCAGCAATCGTGAGAAGGAGAGAATGCACAGGCAGGATGCTGGAAATGCATTTGACATTAAAAGACCAGAAACTTAAAGAATCTTGTCTATACACAGGGTGCAGTATTGAAACTTCATGGTTACCACAAACTGAAAATCTACAATAGAAACACACCTGAAAAAGAAAAGCAAATCGAAACACAGCACTGAAGCTAGTCATCAGATCACAAGAAAGCACCATCACCTGTGTGAGAATTACTGATTTCTTGAGGTTGCAGGCCAACAAAGATTTTTTTCCTTTTCCAACACAGTCTTCATGATGCTGATTTTGAATAGTGTTTGCCATAGTCTCCACTGTGCTGAAGAACTTTCACGTACTAAATGACTATTTTTTAATAACTTTAGGTTATTTTAGATTTTGCCATTGTTAATACACTGCAAAGAATTTTCTTGTGCCAAAGGATTTTTACCTCAGTTAAACTCCCATGGAATTAATTTCTGGTCGAGGAAGAGAACTTCTAAAAGTGGTTTTGGTAATGTATTCTGTGTCTGTCGTCTCATTTTTCTTCTTTAATATTTTTGTAGAAAAAGTTCAAACCTCAACAGAAAAGTTGAAAGAATAACACTCTGTGCACCCACCAGCTTGATTCCACAATGGACAATTCTCATAGTCGACCAGTTCCCTATCTATCTCATTTTTATGCATTTCAAAGTAAGCTACAAGTATCAGTGAATGTCTCCACACAAAAGATTTCAGCATGCATTTTATTAGCTAGAGTTTAAGCTCAATATTTATCTATGGTTATTCAGAAGTAAAACTTACAATAAAATGCATGGATTTGCTTCTTTCTGGGAAATCCACACATCTGTGTCACCCAAGTGCTTATTAAGGTGCAGAATGTGAATGCTATTCCAGAAGTTTCCTTCATGCTTCCGCTCCACCCCCCCAACCCGCAGAAGGCACCTTCATTCTGATTCTTCTCTACTGCAGCTCAATTTTGCCTTCTCAGAACTTCATATACATGGGATAGTACAGTAGGCATACTTTTGGTTAAGCTGTAGCAGGTTTTGGATTCATTAATGTTGCTGTGTGCATTAATAATTCTTTGCTTTTTATGGCTGAGTTGAATTCCATAGTGTGGATATAACACAGTTTATCCATTTTCCTGTCCGTGGACCCCTGGGCTTTTCCCACTCTGGGGCTATTATGAACAAAGCTGTGCTGTGGACTGAGTGTTACTGTACCCCTCGGAGTTCATATGGTGAAATCTAATCTCCAATGTGCTGGTGTGTGGAGATGGGACCCTTGGCAGGTGATGAGCTCCTTCCTCATGAATGGATTCAACAAGAGGTCAGCCCTCCCAGAACCAGACCTGACCTCAGCCTCCCCGCCTCCAGAGCTGAGAAAAGAAAAAGGTCTGTGGTCATGACCCCACACAATCCCTTCCCCGTCTTCGGTTTTTTCTTAAAGCAGCCTGAACTGGGAAGGACAAGCTGCTATGAAGAACTTTCAATCTGCCTGCCAGTGCAGGGGCCCCCGTTCAACCCCGTTCAACCCCGCTCTGGGGATATTCCACACGCCATGGAGCAGCTAAACCCGTGTACTGCAGCTACTGAGCCTGGAGCTGCAGCTGCTGCAGCCAGTGCACCCTGAGCCAGTACTCCACAACCAGAGACGCCACCGCCACAGGAAGGCTGCCCACAGCATCGGAGAGGAGGCCCCCGCAGCCAGAGACAGCCTGCACACAGCATCGAAGAGGAGCCCCCCCCCCCCCCCCCCCACAAAACCCCGCCCACAACCACACACAGGCGCACCCCCCCACAC
>SJYQ01096597.1:38911-73885 GCA_006410935.1 Redunca redunca
ATGGCATCATGGACTCGATGGACGTGAGTCTGAGTGAACTCTGGGAGTTGGTGATGGACAGGGAGGCCTGGCGTGCTGCGATTCATGGGGTTGCAAAGAGTCGGACACGACTGAGTGACTGAACTGAACTGAACTGAGGCAGTGCTTTGTGCCCGGAGCTGCCAAACTCCTGGGAAGTGCAGGAGAGGCACAGCTGTGATCCACTCTTGAGAGTGGTGCTGCCACACAGCAGGCGACGAAACGCAGGAGATGTGCTGAGGGGCAGGAGCAGCTCAGCCTCCCTGCGACACCCCCGCCCCCCACTCAAGCTCTGCCCAGAGAGACGTCTGCTAGGGCGAGTCTCCAGGAGCCCAGCCTGCATCTCTGGTCTGCGAGTTTTCTTTCTTCATAGAAGAATGAGGACTATTTTCCTCTCTCTTTTTCCTTTTTTTTCGTTTTTGGTCTGTGAGCTTCTAAGCATGACAGAGAGCCTGCCTCATGGAAGCCTTGGGCACAGGTGCCAGGAAGACGTCCAGATACCCATGTGCAGTGACACCTGACTGGTCCTTGCTGTCTTTTTTATTATTATCACATTTAAAATTTTGAGATGTGGTAGACTGACATGCAGTTGTTAAGAAGTAATACAGACTGTGCTTTTACTCCGCTTCCCCCATGGTGACACGCTGCAAACGGAAGAGCCCCGTCACACCAGGATGGTGATATGGCCGCAGACACAGAGCCTCCCATCCCCACAAGCTCCCTCCCGCTGCCCTCATCCCTCCACTCCCAACCCTCCAGCCCCACCGGCTGACCTGTCCTCTCTTTCCGCAGTTGTGTCATTTTAAGGAGGTTCTCTAAAAGGAATCATATGTATGTAACCTTTGGGGCTCAGCTTTTGCTTCCTTGGCTTAATTTTCTGGAGATTCGTCCAGGGGACCATCTTTGCTAACAGTCTGTTCCTTTTTGTCACCAGCGTCTTTTGAATGGCCCATCTGTGTTTGGGGACACGCCAGGACATCCGTGCACCGGTGTAGGAGCCAGAGCTCCCTCCCCACCTCTCCAGCCCCAGCAGCCTGACCCAGGCTGAGCCGGGTGCCCCTGGTGAGGCTTCAGGTCGGGGAGGGGGCCCAGCATGTGACAGGCTGTTTCCAGGCGCAGGTGAGCTCGGACAGCAATTAGGGCCTCAGCGTCCAGGGTCAGGGTGGGCGGCAGGTAGCCAGGAACTTTCCTGGCACGAGCGTGCAGTGCCGGGCAGAGGCTAGGGGTTCTGAGGGCCCAGTCTCAAGGTTTGGTGTGATGCTTTCAGAAGCTTCCACCTGCTTCTCTGGCCTTCCCACCAGGCCCTGAGTCCCCGCTGTCCCTTCAAACATCCCTTTCCAGCTGAACCAGCCCAAGAAATGTCTCCTGCTAACTGAAGACACTAATTAGGGCACCCCCTTCTCCAGAAGTCAGATGGGGTACGGACCCCTGAACACACAGCTGGGGACAGAGCCCCAGATGCTCGAGCCCACCTGGGTGATGAGAGGGAAGCACTGGATAAGGAGGCCAGCCCAACTGTGCAAGGGTCACAGTCCCGCCTCGCGGGTCTCGGGCTCCTTGGCTGGAAGCCAACACACGTCCCACAACACGGGTCATGACAACACCTGTTTAGCGGCCGAGCCCTGGGTCTGGCTGCGCAGCTGCCACTGGAACAGAGAGCTTCACCCCATGAGACCTCGCCTCATGGTGGGTCTAGCCCCTGGAGGCTCCTACTGGGCACCTTTCTCCTTTCTCTACCATTCATTCCTCCCCTTGCACACTCACAGATACACACACTTGCACACCCAGGCTCACCATCACACTCACACATATTTGCACTCTCACACTCACAAGCCCACATTTGGGGTCTGAGTTCACTTTCTGGGAACTTTATGCTCAAGAATGAGCATGAGATCAGGAAAATGAAAGCTGGCAGTCTGCCTGCTGTTTAACTGCTCCATTATCGTTCTTATGCTGCCCGGGAGAGGCACCAGCTTGGTTTTTGTTTCATTTTGATTTTACCTCTTAGGAAGTGAAATCAATGACGCTGGGCAGGCATCTGATGGCAGGAGGCACCACCCTCACCCTCTTCCAGCTGGGTTGGGGTGACTGCAGTCCTCTCCCCATCCGCCCTGGGGGTCCAAACCCCACCGCAGGGTCCTCTCATCTTGCCCCTCCCATCCCACTGGGCCCAAGGCGTTGCCAGGTCACTCCAGATTAGGTGTACAAAAGACAAGAACCCCCAGATGCTGCAGTGGGGGCAGGGGGCTGGCCCGGCTCCCCCAAGGTCAGGAGAGGGCCCAGGGATCCTGCGGGCAGGGCCAGCCCAGGTAGGAGAGCCTTGCTCACTCAGGCAAAAGTATAAGCGGGTGCCCCAAACTCAGCAGTGGGATAAACAACATTTTAATAAATCAAAATGGATGCCCACCCCCGAAATTAACAGTAAATAAAATATCAAAAGTTTAAGTAGGACATCTCAGTGGGGCAGTGGCTAAGAATCTGCCTGCCAATGCAGGGGACGTGGGTTCAATCTCTGGTCCGGGAGAATCCCACATGCTGAGGGACAACTAAGCCCCTGCCCCATGGCTACTGAGCCTGCGCTCTAGAGCCCGGGAGCCGAGCCTGCGGGAGCCCCTGCCCCACCACTACTGAGCTTGTGTTCTAGAGCCCAGGAGCCGCGCCTGCGGGAGCCCCTCCACCACGGCTACTGAGCGTGTGTTCTAGAGCCCGGGAGCCGCGCCTGCGGGAGCCCCTGCCCCACGGCTCCTGAGCCTGCGCTCTAGAGCCCCGGAGCCGAGCCTGCGGGAGCCCCTGCCCCACCACTACTGAGCTTGTGTTCTAGAGCCCCGGAGCCGCTCCTGCGGGAGCCCCGGCCCCACGGCTCCTGAGCCTGCGCTCTAGAGCCCGGGAGCCGAGCCTGCGGGAGCCCCTGCCCCACCGCTACTGAGCGTGTGTTCTAGAGCCCAGGAGCCGCGCCTGCGGGAGCCCCTCCACCACGGCTACTGAGCGTGTGTTCTAGAGCCCCGGAGCCGCGCCTGCGGGAGCCCCTGCCCCACGGCTCCTGAGCCTGCGCTCTAGAGCCCCGTAGCCGTGCCTGCGGGAGCCCCTGCACCCTAGAGCCCCTGCACCCTAGAGCCCCTGCACCCTAGAGCCCCTGCACCGAAACAGAGGAGCCACCCCAGTGAGAGGCCCACACACCCCAGCGAAGAGGAGTCCCCGTTTGTTGTAACTTGAGAAAAGCCCCCGCAGCAACGAAGATGCAGCACAGCCAAAAGTAAACTAATTTTTTAAATGTTTAAGTAAAAGCAGAATCTGGCCCTAGCTTCTCAACCTTTTCACTCACCTCTCCTGACCCCAGCCCCACTCGTGGGCAGCTTGACTCCCAAAGCAGAAGAGGAAGGGTGGCTCAGGGGCCCGCGTGTGGCTCAGGGCTCTCTGGGCTTTGCAGCTGGTCAGGTCCTCCTGTCACCCACGTGGCAGAAGCCTTTGAGAACTGAGTCGGGATCATCCCCTGGAGTTCTACAGCCATTGCTCTGGGCATCACCAACACAGATGCACATGTGTGCACACACACACACACACATTCACATCCACATGTGATCACGTGTGCTCAACAGCCGGCCTCCAGGGAGTCTCTCCTCACTGCCTGTGGGCTGGAGCAGTGGCTGCTGAGTCCTCATTAGCCAGAGCAGATTTTTTAATCCAGGTCAAAAGTCATCCAGGCAAGAACTGACGGAGGCCCAGGCCACCCACGGGGCTTAGTCAATGATACTCTCTGACTCAGGCGTCAGCTCTTCCTGGGCACTGACCTTCCGGCAGGGACACTTCTACATGTGTGTGTGTGCATGTGTAGGTGTGCGTTCAGCGTCTACTTCCCCGGCTGGAAGTGATGTCCACAGGGCACAGCCTCTCATGCCACCCACCCCTCCACTCTGCAGCACAGAGTCGCTCACTCTCCTGGAGGGAGGGAAGGCGTGACATGGGCAGGGGGTCAGCAGGGGCGTGCCTTTCTGTGCAGTCCGTCCTGTGAAGCCCCACGTTGCAGGGTGGACTGTGGTCTACTGCCAGCTCTGCAAGACCTCCTGTTGACCTTGTGGCTCTTCAGGGCCGGGGGGAAGGTAGGTGGGCTCCAGGGCCAGAGGTGCGATTCCCACTGGCACAGACAGCACCACCCGCACTGGCTGGGCTGGGAGCTCCGTCTCAAGGCGGGAGCAAGGCAGAGGCAGGGCTCTGTCCTTGCTTCCCTTGCAGCTGAGATCCTCTGCGCCTGACCCGACCCGTCATGGACATTCATTACCACTCCCTTCTTGCAGCTTCCAGCTCTGTCCGCCCCACTGTTTATAGTTGACTGTTTTGGAGACACAAATGGCCACTGTGGCTTGGCCTTTAAAATCCACTGAAGACACTGGGCTGAAACGTTTGCCGGTGGACTTGGAGTCTAGAGGGAGGGCAGTAAAACTGCCTCTCTTCTCTTCAGCACTGAGTGTCCCTTCACGTCCCAAGAGGCTTCTCCAAAAACACAACACATTAAATAAACCATCCGCTCCTCCTTCTCCTAATCCACCATCCACGGGAGAGAAGCCTCTCTTCCATTTGTGGGTTTAGGAAGGTCCCGGCTATTCCCACATGGCCCCAGTTTCCCAATTTCACAGCCTCTCCTTTGTCCTTGCAGGGCAACCTCTGTTCAGCACAAGCAGAGTGAAAAAAAAAAAATGATAAAAACCTTATCCACAACTTATCCATTATCCACAACTGCTCTGGGCCCGTGTGCCTCTAAGTACTTTACACACATCAGTTCACTGAATCCTCAGACGACCCTGAGCCTGTGCGTTGCCAGTTCCCAGATGAGAGATGGGAAACAGGGCTGGCTCTCTGCACCGCATCTCGAAGCTGCTCTGGGCTCGATGGTCCTGAGGTCCCCGGGGCCTGAGCCCTGCCTGTCCCCTCTTTGCTCATTAGGAGGCACCGGGGGCTGTGGGCTTCTGACCAGGTGATTGTGTGAAGTGTGGGGGGTGATGTGAGGAAGATTCCACATCTGGGAGCTGCTCACCAGGGACGCTTTCATGAGCTTCCAACCAAGCCATCCTAAGTGCCCATGGGACTGGCCCAGAGTCAGAGAGCGTCTCTGGGAGAGCCAGCTCACCTGGCCTCTCAGCTGGCCCCTCACCCCAGGGCGAGGGGACCCCCCATCAGCAGGTCTCCCCCTCCCGCTGGGTTGCTGTGGCTGCCGGACGCTGCCCCCACCCGCACTGCTGGGTGGATCAGGCTGCCATCAACCTGCGGAGAAGCTGGGCAGGTGGCAGGAGAGAAGCGTGGCTGCTGGCGGCTCTCTAGCCCAAGGAAGTACTGAGCCGACCTCCCGAGGCTCGTGCCCCAGGCCTGCGGGGCCAGCGCCCAAGAAGCACAGGGAGACAGGCACCCTCGCATGAGCTGGGCGTCAGCCTGTCTGCCTCCTGGAGACCATCACCCAGCCCTCTCCAGGAAGGAGCTGGCAGATACCCAGGCAGGAGACAGCAAGAGGGAAAGTCCAGTGAGACGGCAAGTCGGATGAGGACGGCAGAGCCTCAGTGCTGGCTGAGGAGCAGGGGCTACCTCCTCCCTCCAGGACAGACGGGCCAGCTTTCCTGTACACACACACACGGCCATGCACATACACCACACCACACACACACACATTCACTCACATGCATACACACACACACATTCACTCTCATGCATACACTCACACATTCACTCACATGCATACACTCACAGCACACACACACACATTCACTCACATGCATACACTCATACACACATTCACTCACATGCATACACTCACACACACATTCACTCACATGCTTACACTCACAGCACACACACACACACGCATTCACTCACATGCATACACTCACAGCACACACACCCCAGGTCCACACATGTGTGCATACACACAACGGATACACACTCACATGTGCATGTGTTCCCCTGACCTGAGCTATGTGTGGTCCTGTGGACCCACGCCAGCTATGAACACAAGAGTGCATGTGGACATGGGTAACGCCCCGCCCCCACCACGGTCACACTGAGGACCTGGGACAGCAGCCCGGAGTCTGCTAGGCCCTAGGGGGCCCCAAGCTGAGACCCTGATCACACACACACACACACACAACCAGCGCTGGTCCAGTGAGAATGTGTCCCGGAGGTTCGTGGCAGTGCAGTCGGGGGTGTGAGCAGCCCAGGCCGTCCAGGGGGCTTCCCAGGTGGGGAAGGGGCTCCACGTGGCCATGAGCCATGGAGGAAGGGATGTCCCCACCCCACAGGGGAAGCCTCACAGTCAGTGTGGGAGTTAACAACAAAGGGGATATGAAGTCCCCGCACAATGACGTATACGTGGACCCAACAGGCAGCCCTGCAGCGGAGGACCCACCGGCAAAGTCCAGAAGTGGACAGCTGAGGTCAGAGAGAAAGAAAGGGATGGAAGAGGGGCTCTGGGTGAAGAGGTGTAGGCATTTCAATCTAAAAACAAACGGGCAAGTCTGGCGGCTCTGCAGTGGTTAAACGGAGTTTAAATAGAATTGAAAAGAGGTGTTCAGGACTTCACTTGGAGGCTCGGTGGTAAAGGACCTGCCTGCCAGTGCAGGAGACACGGGCTCCCTTCCTGGTCCAGGAAGATCCCACACGCTGCAGAGTATCTAGGCTCACGCTCCACAGCCACTGAGCCCGCGCTCCAGAGCCTGTGCTCCACGACAGGAGGAGGCACTGCAGAGAGAAGCCCGCACACCACAGGGAGAGAGGAGCCGCCACTCCCCGCAGCCAGAGAAAAGACTGCGAGCGACAAAGAGGCAGCAAAGCCAAAATAAATATCTTCAAAAACTGTGTCAGTAATCTAAAACAATAGATGTTCAAACAAAAACCTGTCCTCCCAGGAGAGGGACGAAGATGGACCTGCTCCCACGACCATGCTGAAATCACAGCTATTCACAGAGCAACTATTGGTGAGAGAGGCTGGAAGCTGAGCCGAAAATACCCAGAGTAACACACCCACGGAGATAAGAGTAGCTTAGTGGGTGTCAGGGGCTGAGGCTGGGGTGGGGTGATAGGCTCCTTTGGGGTGACAGAATATTCCAGAACTAGGCAAAGCAGAGGGTTGCACCAGCCCGGGGATGTACGAAATGCTGCTGACAGTAAATGTCATGTGATGTGTGTTTCACTGCAATAAAAACTGCTTAGGAAAACAAGAGCCAGACCAGAGTAAACTATTGGCTCTAAAGAAGCAAGCACACTTGGGCCGTGACCTGTTCAAACACACAGGCGGTGATAACTGTGATGAAACCAAGTTTGTAGGTGAAGGCAGGACAAGAAACATTAAACACGAGATCCTCTCTGTGTGTTTGTTTGGGCCTCTGCCTCACACGTGAACCTGACCTCCTTCAAGGTAGGAAGTCCTGCACCCCACAAAGATGGATTCATTCTCTCCCTTCTGATGCTGGCGATGACACTTCTTAGAGGAATGATTGTAGAAGTGGCCGGCCACACTCTGCGTACATGCTACCTGGACTCTCCACCCCTGGTGACCTTGAAGTAAAATGCCAGACCCTCATTTTGATGGATAATCCTTTGTCTCAAAACATTCCTGAGCGTACTTTCAACTCCTAGCAGGTGGTCAGTGCTCAGAATTTCTGAGAATCTGCTTCCCGGGTTAGAATCGTCCATTTGGAGTAAAATTCCCTGTTTGATTCTTCCCATGGCTGTAAACTGAATTTTCTTGGCCCATCATGAGAAGCTGGGATGGTGGTTACCTGTGTGGCTGGGCATGGCATGTGGGGGGGTTCTCGGGGCAGGACAGGGGGAGCGTCGGGTACTGCTGTCTGGCCTGGGTGGGCTCCCCTCATAAGCACGTTTCTTGTGGTTTCTATGTCTGGTTTTTAGGACTACAGGCTTTTGGATGCGACCTGATGGCCGTGAGCCTTATACAGGGCAGCTGCTTGTCCCCTCCAACACACACCTGCCGCCCCTCACCTGCTCCCTCCCCATGGCTTCCCCGAGGGCTTGCTCATCTATGTAAGCATCTGTGTAACCCCCAGAGGAACAGCCAGCTGGTTCCTCTGAGCCCACAGACGCCACTGGAAACAGGAGGAGGCAGGGCGGGCCCCTGCTCCCAGCCTCCTGCATCCATGGGCACTTGTGGGCAGGGCCAGCAGGAAGCTGGCCAGTGAGGAAGCCGGCAGGGGCAAGGCGGTCCTTCAGAGAGACACCTGTCCTGAGCTGAGGGCACAGGCAGGGGGACAGCCAGGCTGAGGGGGGAGCACTGGTCCATGCCCAGAGCCTGGCCAGTTCCTCAGCACCCCTGCCCCGGGCTCCCACGTGGGTGTCGTGGTGGGAGGGCGGTCAGTGGAGGGGTCAGGGTGAGTGGCGGCTGTGGAGGCTGTGACTGTGGTGCTAATACTGAGGGTGGGGTGACCTCGGTGAGCCGAGGAGGGGGCTAAGATGATTAAACATGAGAGTGCACATACTTCTCTCCAGGTTAGGTCTGAAAAGAGGTGGCTGCTTGCCATGGTAGGTCCCTCTCCCTTCTGACCCATATCCCAGAAGGGCCTCCTGTGTAGACGGTGGCTTCGTAAGCAAGCAAGGGGCCAGCCCCACACAGGACATGGACTTTTCATCTAGATTTAGCTTTTCTGTGTATAAACCAGAACAGGATGATTTAAAGCAAAATGATTTTAATTTTACAACATAATATAACCAATTGATCTACTTTGTTTTCATGTAAATGCTTGGCTTTTTAAACACATCCCATTTCCAAAGGTGGCAATAAGAGAAATCATGAAAATGATGTTTTCCAAATCTTTCTTTTACTTCTCACGGAGAAGCAGGTAACATCTCAAACAGATGAAAGAAGAAAGAATCATACGATTAAACCCAGATGACCTCAGTGCTTCCCCACTTGAACACTGCATGTACCCTTCCCACAAGGATGCTCTCGACCTTCCCTGGTCAGCCTGGAGGTCAGGAGACATGGGGGCGGGTGGCATCCAGCCTTTGCTCCCACTCGAGTCCTCTGGGGTCCTGTGATGTCCTTGGGATCAAATTGGGTTCCCTGAGATCATCACTCTTCCAGCACAGTCCCGGCAGCATCTGCGTTTTCCTAGTGTGTTTACTGGCATCATAGATTCGGTCTATAGACGGAGACCAGCTGGTGTCTCCATTCTGCTTCTGTAGCACCCCAGCCCCAACCCCACTTCTTTTCCCATAGAGTTTCTGTAAAACCAGGCTGCTTGTCCTGGACTAAAGGATACATTTCTATCAACAGGTGTCCGCTCTGCAGACCCAATACATCCTGGATTCCTCTTCTTTCTTTCTAGACTTCCTTGCAGGCAGGGGTAGGGTCTCTGCCAGAAGGCATTATGGCTACTTGTTTCTCCTTTGTGATGTCACATCCATTGGTATCCATCCCCCACACCCCTTAACTCATCAGGGGCTGCACGATTCTTGGGTTCTATCCTCCTGTCTTTGTCTAACTCTCCGTAGTCATCTCTCGACTGCCCTCAGGCAGGGGAGGGTCTGGGTGTTCTGGACAGGAAGGGTGAGGTTGGCATGGAATCCTCAGTGGGCCCCCAGTTCAGTTCAGTCGCTCCTGACCCTATAGACTGCAGCATGCCAGGTTTCCCTGCCCATCACCATCTCCCGGAGCTTGCTGAAACTCATATCCATCGAGTTGCTGATGCCATCCAACCATCTCATCCTCTGCCGTCCCCTTCTCATCCTGACATCTATCTTTCTCAGCATCAGGGTCTTTCCTAATGAGTCAGTTCTTTGCATCAGGTGGCCAAAGGACTGGAGCTTCAGTTTCAGCATCAGTCCTTCCAATGAATATTCAGGACTGATTTCCTTTAGGATTGACTGGTTGGATCTCCTTGCAGTCCAAGGGACTCTCAAGAGTCTTCTCCAACACCACAGTTCAAAAGTATCAATTCTTCAGCACTCAGCTTTCTTTAAGGTCCAACTCTCACTTCCATGCATGACTACTGGAAAAACCACAACTTTGACTAGATAGACCTTTGTTGGCAAAGTAATGTCTCTGTTTTGTAATATGCTGTCTAGGTTAGTCATAGCTTTTCTTCCAAGGAGCAAGTGTCTTTTAATTTCATGGCTGCAGTCACCATCTGCAGTGATTCTGGAGTCTAAGGAAATAAATTCTCTCACTATTTCCGTTGTTTCCCCATCTATTTGCCCTGAAGTGATGGGATGGCATGGCACCCTTATGGCAGAAAATGAAGAAGAACTAAAAAGCCTCTTGATGAAAGTGAAAGTAGAGAGTGAAAAAGTGAGCTTAAAGTTCAACATTCAGAAAACGAAGATCATGGCATCTGGTCCCATCACTTCATGGGAAATAGATGGGAAACAGTAGAAACAGTGGCTGACTTTATCTTTTGGGGCTCCAAAATCACTGCAGGTGGTGACTGCAGCCATGAAATTAAAAGACACTTACTCCTTGGAAGGAAAGTTATGACCAACCTAGATAGCATATTTAAAAGCAGAGACATTACTTTGCCAACATAGGTCCGTCTTGTCAAGGCTATGGTTTTTCCTGTGGTCATGTATGGATGTGAGAATTGGACTGTGAAGAAAGCTGAGCGCCGAAGAATTGATGCTTTTAAATTGTGGTGTTGGAGAAGACTCTTGAGCGTCCCTTGGACTGCAAGGAGATCCAACCAGTCAATTTTGAAGGAGATCAGCCCTGGGATTTCTTTGGAAGGAATGATGCTGAAGCTGAAACTCCGGTACTTTGGCCACCTCATGCGAAGAGTTGACTCATTGGAAAAGACTCTGATGCTGGGAGGGATTGGGGGCAGGAGGAGAAGGGGACGACCGAGGATGAGATGGCTGGATGGCATCACTGACTCGATGGACGTGAATCTGAGTGAACTCCGGGAGTTGGTGATGGACAGGGAGGCCTGGAGTGCTGCGATTCATGGGGTCGCAAAGAGTCTGACACGACTGAGCGACTGAACTGAACTGAACTGATGGGACGGGATGCCATGATCTTCATTTTTTGAATGTTTAGTTTTAAGCCAGCTTTTTCACTCTCCTCTTTCACTTTCATCAAGAGTTCCTCTTAGTTTTCTGCCATAAGGGTGGTGTCATCTGCGTATCTGAGATTATTGATATTTTCCCCAGCAGTCCTGATAACAGCTTGTGCTTCATCCAGCCCGGTATTTCGCATGATACATAGAAGTTAAATAAGCAGGGTGACAATATACAGCCTTGACACACTCCTTTCCCAAGTTGGAACCAGTCCATTTTTCCATGTCCGGTTTGAACTGTTGCTTCTTGACCTGCATACAGATTTCTCAGGAGGCAGGTAAGGTGGTCTAGTATTTCCATCTCTTGAAGAATTTTCCACAGTTTGTTGTAATCCACACAGTCAAAGGCTTTAGCATAGTCAATGAAGTAGATGTTTTTCTGGAATTCTCTTGCTTTTTCTATGATCCAACAAATGTTGGCAATTTGATCTCTGTTTCTTCTGCCTTTTCTAAATCTAGCTTGAACGTCTGGAAGTTCTAGGTTTATGTACTGTTGAAGTCTAGCTTGGAGAATTTTGAGCATTACTTTGCTAGCTTGTGAGATGCGTGCAATTGTGCAGTAGTTTGAACATTCTTTGCCATTGCCTTTCTTTGGGATTGGAGTGAAAACTGACCTTCCCCTGTCCTGTGGCCACTGCTGAGTTTGAGCCCCATGCAAAGCCCACGGGTGTGTTTGCACAGCCCCATCCACAGAGCTCACGTCTGACCCACTAACCCAACGGCAACGTCCATTCTGGTGGATCTTCTCCATCACCCCCCACCTTGTGCCATCAAGAGCTGGGCGAGTTAGTGGCATGGCACCAAGAGCAGAAGGACGCTGACACTATATTGGGGTCAGAGTTTGCATGCTGGGCGTGACCTAGGGCTCAGTGTGACAAAAATGTAGGGAGAATGAGTGGCAGGGCTGGGCAGGCTGAGGGACCATCCCCTCCCCACTCTCCTTTCTGTGCTGACTTTGACAGTGAGTTAGTGTCTGGCGCCATTTCATTTCATGCTGCCTGCGCTGGGACACAGCTGTTGGGGGCTTTTGAAAAGCACAGAGACTCTCCCCTCCTTCTACCTCATGCAAACACTGGCTGGTGTTTGGAAATAAAATCTGAGCTTGGCAGAGATTAAAACAGGGCATGAATTTCACAAGATGCCTTGTGGTCTGGGGACACGTGAGTTTCGCAAAATAAACTGGCTTCTGTTTTCTGTTAGAATCTACAAATGTCCATCTGGTCCCTACCATGAAGGAAAAAAGACAATCCTCAGAAAGATGTGGAGAAATACTTTAAGATTATTAATGATTTGCAAAATTCCTACCAAGGCAGGAGAGACCCTCTCTCTCTTATTAAGGCTTGGTTACTGCACACCTCTGGGCACACTCCTTAGACACCAATGGCTGCCACCAGCTGAACGTGTCCCCCCCCAGTTCATGTGTTGACATCCTGACTCCCAGCATTGCAGAGTGTGACTCTGTGGAAAGAGGCACCTGAGGTCAGATGAGGTCACAAGGGTGGGTGTTGACTCCAGATGAGTGTGTCCTTATGAGAAGGACGTCAGGACATGGACAGGTACAGAGAGAAGGCCTCACGAGGAACCAGCCCTGCACACACCATGGTCTTGGGTGTCCAGCCTCCAGGCCGTAAGAAGATAAATTCCTGTCATCTGAGCCCCTGTCTGTGGTACTCGTTAAGGTGGCCCCGTGACTGCCCACCTGTTACCACCCACCTCACCCTCCAGCCCTTTAGCCCCCTTTGCTGTTCCACCAGCAGGCACACTCCCCACTCAGGGTCTCTGCTCCTAATATCCACCCGACTCCTGGCTTTGCCCAAAGGCGACCTCAGAAGACCACCCTTCGCCCTCCACACCTGATCCTTCTCCTCCATCTACTGTCTCCAGACCCATGGTCTCTGCCTCTAGAGTGTGGTTCCATGAGGACAGAGTCTGGCTGTAAGAGGAGCCCCATCTGGGGAGCCCACAGCAGTGATACCAGGGTCACTGGGGGCAGGGGGGCTGACTCCACTGCTGAAGCCTGGGTGGTCACTTGGGCCACTGGGTTCATGCCCTGTTTGAAATTCTGAATGATTATAAAGAGGGGCTGTAATCATTCATAATCTGCCCCACAGATTCATTCTTTAGACAGAATCCTGCAAACTGTGGGCCTTGGGGACCCCACCACATTCTAGACTCGTGGGCACAGGCTCCTAGAAACTTGAATGTTCTCATCAAGGTTGTACCCAAACTCCATGGTCAGTGTCGGATTTGGGGGTCTCCCCCAACTGGCTGGCCAGGCCTCAGGACAGTCCAACTGTGTAGCTGCCCTGCTCCAGGGCTCCCATGGAGCCAGGTGGGAGCAGGTCCCCAGCCAAACCAACCGCTCCTTCCCAGCAGCCGCTCCTTCCCAGCCCAGCCCGCCTCCCTCCCTTCTCCCATCAGTCACACAGATGAGAAACCACCCCCAGCCATCAATGTCCCCCAGACCCCCTACAGGCAAACTTGGGGTCCACATTCCCCTGGGCTGCGTGTGCCCCAAGTTCATGCAAAAACGGGCACTTTCACAGCTCCCAGAGACCTGGGTGCAGCTGCCTCACTGCCTCAAGGACCCATCTGGTCTGAAGCTGGCTTCTGGCCAAGAGCCTTTTCTCCAGAGTCAGCTCACCACCTCCTTCCTGGAACCCTCTGGAATGTGCTCAGACTCCACAGGGTCGTCACTCGGAGGGAGGCAGGCGGGGACTTTGCTCTCATCTAGAGAGAAATGCATGAATGTCACCAGGACTTTCTGAAAAGGAGAAATAACAACAAAATGCTACAATCTCACCAGGCCTCGCAGCTGCTTCCAGCCAGGAAAGGGAAACGCTCATGCAAAGAGGCAGGAGCTTGGCCAAGAAGGAGCAGGCCCCCGACTGATCTGTCACCGTGCTGCCCACACGGCGAGGTGGGTGAGTCAGAAAACCCACCTGAGTCCTGGCCTGGGGGCTTCGGGAGAGGGAGGGGCGGTCAGGCCTGAGGTGTCCTCAACGGCGCTCAGTTGCGGAGCCGTCGGCCCTGACTGCATTGTGTTTCTTTGCTTTGTCGTGAGTCCTGGCTCTTAGAGAGGAGCCGGTAGGTGATCTTCACTCTGCCCGCCCGATGCCTCCATCACCGCTGTGGCCCCAGAGGCTCTGCGGCCTGTGGGCGTCAGGGTGAGGCCCTGCCTCTGGCCAGCGGAGGGTCAGGGCAGCGTGAGACTCGGGGCCTGGGCTGCGAGCTCGAGGCCTTCCCCAGTGGGGGCCATCAAGGGGACGGGAACCCTGGTATGAGGGGACACCAACCACACAGGTCTGAGGACACAGAACTTGACCGTTGGTGACCTCACCTGAGGCCAGACAATTCCCAGAATCCTCAGGGGCAAGCCTGGGCACCCCTCCCCTGTGTAAGCCCGCGTGTATCTAGGTTCTGGAGTTAACACATTCTGAATGCAAAAGCCCCCCACTTCTGAAATTGAACCACATCTTCAATTCACATCAAGGTAGAATTTACTTCGTTAATAAAAGGACGGGGCAAGTCGATATCCGATGCAGGATGTGGGATGCTTGGGACTGGTGCAAGGAGAGGACCCAGAGAGATGGTATGGGGTGGGAGGTGGGAAGGGATTCATGTTTGGGAACGCTTGTACACTCGTGGTGAATTCATGTCAATGTTTGGCAAAAAGCAATACAGTAATATAAAGTAAACTAAAGTTAAAATAAAAATTTCAAAAAATTTTTTAAAAATAAATAAATAAATAAAAGGACGGGGCACTTCCCTGGTGGCCCAGTGGTTAGGACTCCGCACTTCCATCACAGGAGGTGTGGGTTCACCCCCTGGTTGGGGAACTAAGACCCTGCATGCCACATGGCATGCCACCAACCCCTCCACCCGAAAAAAGGACACAGACTGCAATGCCAAAAGCCCAAAGCACAAACCCCTTGGCCTGAGAGCAGCTGAGGCCACTCTCCCTGGGGAAAGGGGCTAAAGGCAGAGGCCCAGACTTGGACTGGGGTCCCGGTGAATCTGCTTGGCGCCAAGTCAAAGGAGCTGTGAGAAAGCGAGAGGCGGTCGGGCTGACCTGCGAGGCTCGTTTCCTTAGAAACTGTGTTGCTGAGAGAAGTGCAGCCAAGCTGAGTGCCCTGGGCACAGAGAGCCGCACGCCGACGGCTGCAGCAGAGTTAGGGTTTACTGAAGGTGCCAAGCCAGCAAGGGGAGACGAGCTGGGATCCACCTCCACCCGGTCTCTGGGTTGGGGGATGTGTTTAGGGGAAGAGCAGAGCAGCCGGGGTGCATCATCGTCTTGAGGCGTTTCTGAGACGTGGTTTCGGGAGGCAGGAGGTTTCCGGTGGTCCCTGGCTCAGGGTCCACGGCTCTTTGAGCTTATCTTGCCCTGGAGAAACTGCCTGGGTGTGTACATTAAAGCCCATGTTGCAGTAGTTTAAGCACCTGCACGATGTTATCGCCAAGAGCTCTCTCAGTCACCTGACTGGCTGACTAGCGTAGTTAGTGCAGGATTGTGGTCAGAGGGGACAGGAAGGGGGTAAAGTTTTGGATGAGAGGTGAATCATAAACTCAGTATGGGAACTTGGCTTTAGGGGACGGGGTTCCAGAAGAGGGACCAGGCCTGGAGGGTGAGGAGCCTGCTCTGGAGGGCTGTGCATGGACTGGGGCTCACGGAGTGCTTAGGAGAGAGCAAGAGCAGGACGTTCTGTCCTCACAGTGGGAGGGCTTTCAAGGTGGGCACCAGCCAGCCAGTCCCCCACCCCCTCCCTGGAGGGACTCGCCCCAAGGCATGGCCCAGGCTGCTCAAGTGCCGGGAAGCACTCAGGGTGCCTCCCCAGCACTGCGGTGTTCTCTAATCCTTTCACTCTCTGGCAAAGCTCCCAGGGCAAGCAGCTCTCCCGGGGCAGGAATCTTCTGCTCCTGGGTCAGGCTCTGAGGGTAAGACTCAGGAGAGAAAGAGGACATGGGGCCTATGGCGTTGGATCTCAGGTGACCCAGGACACTACCGTGGTCGCAACCTCCTCCCCACCGCCCCGGGGTGTGCACACCTGCAGATACCCTCCCCCCCAGCACGGTGGGCCTGACCTCATCAGATGAGCTGGGGCTCAGGACGAAGTCAGAGGGATTCAGAACGTGACGCTTTCTCCTGCCGGCCGCCATTACGTGGCCGGGAACTGTAGGCCCATGGTCGGGAGCTGTGGGTGCGTGGCCAGGAGCTGTGGGCAGTGGAGGGGCTCAGAGCCAGTCCGGCTGACAGCCAGCAAGAAAATAGGAAGGAACCTCAACCTTGATCTTGGGTGCAAAGGATTGAATTCTGTCAGCAAGAAGCGAGCTGGACAGGGCTTGACAGCGCAGAGACCCCTGACCTACGAGGCTGCTGTTTTTATGCCACACTCGCAGTAATTCAGGAGGGAGCGCGGCTGTCTCACGCAGGACTGAGTAAACATTTAGGCAGGAAAAGGGCAAGGGGACAGGGCAGGAAACAGGCAGGAGGGGTGACTGTGGAGAGGGGTGGGGAGCTGGGCTGCCAGGGCACCTCAAGGCCTGAGGTCCAGCTGGGGAGCACAGCCCCCCAAAACACCGAACGTCCAAACTGGAAATCACATAACTTAGACCCCCCCCAGGTGAGGTGGAGGAGGGGAAAGGGCAATCTAGGTCACCAGGTGGGCGCCGCACAGCCAAGGCCCCGGGGGTGGGGTGGCTACTTCACCCCTGAGAACCACTGTGCAGACCGCCCACCTCCCATCCTCGGTGTGGCTTGGTGATCCGGCGCTGGAGCAGTTGTGCCACACTGACTAGCGTGACCGCCTCCTGGGAAAGGAGGACAGAGGTAAAGCTGGTTTCCATCACCTCCCCCCCAGGACCAGCCACAGTCCACAAATCAGGGACGCTCTGTGAAGTCACCTGAGCTCAGCAGCCCCACCCCGGTACAGAGGACACCGGCCCAGAGCAGATGCGGACACTCCGGGGCAGACCAGGACCCAGGCTTGGCTGCTGGCGGGTCTGTCCCCAAGCCTACTCCATCCCACTGCAGCGGGGGTGGGGGTGGGGGTGTGTGTGTCCCAAACCGCTCTGGCTGGTCCCTCCCCTGTGACATGCAGACCGCTCCTCATCCCCTCCCCCTCCCCCGGCAGCCTTTAGACTCGGTCGGGCCAGAGCTCACTGCTCACTGCTCCTGTTACATATTAGTTTGCCTGGCTCCAGCTACAACAGAGGGCGTTTTGGGAGAGTTGGACGAGCAAGCCATGGGCTGANAAGGGGCTAAAGGCAGAGGCCCAGACTTGGACTGGGGTCCCGGTGAATCTGCTTGGCGCCAAGTCAAAGGAGCTGTGAGAAAGCGAGAGGCGGTCGGGCTGACCTGCGAGGTTCGTTTCCTTAGAAACCGTGTTGCTGAGAGAAGTGCAGCCAAGCTGAGTGCCCTGGGCACAGAGAGCCGCACGCCGACGGCTGCAGCAGAGTTAGGGTTTACTGAAGGTGCCAAGCCAGCAAGGGGAGACGAGCCGGGATCCACCTCCACCCGGTCTCTGGGTTGGGGGATGTGTTTAGGGGAAGAGCAGAGCAGCCGGGGTGCATCATCGTCTTGAGGCGTTTCTGAGACGTGGTTTCGGGAGGCAGGAGGTTTCCGGTGGCCCGTGGCTCAGGGTCCATGGCTTGCCCTGGAGAAACTGCCTGGGTGTGTACATTTAAGCCCACGTTGCAGTAGTTTAAGCACCTGCACGATGTTATCGCCAAGAGCTCTCTCAGTCACCTGACTGGCTGACTAGCGTAGTTAGTGCAGGATTGTGGTCAGAGGGGACAGGAAGGGGGTAAAGTTTTGGATGAGAGGTGAATCATAAACTCAGTATGGGAACTCGGCTTTAGGGGACAGGGTTCCAGAAGAGGGACCAGGCCTGGAGGGTGAGGAGCCTGCTCTGGAGGGCTGTGCATGGACCGGGGCTCACGGAGTGCTTAGGAGAGAGCAAGAGCAGGACATTCTGTCCTCACAGTGGGAGGGCTTTCAAGGTGGGCACCAGCCAGCCAGTCCCCCACCCCCTCCCTGGAGGGACTCGCCCCAAGGCATGGCCCAGCTGCTCAAGTGCCGGGAAGCACGCAGGGTGCCTCCCCAGCACTGCGGTGTTCTCTAATCCTTTCACTCTCTGGCAAAGCTCCCAGGGCAAGCAGCTCTACCGGGGCAGGAATCTTCTGCTCCTGGGTCAGGCTCTGAGGGTAAGACTCAGGAGAGAAAGAGGACATGGGGCCTATGGCGTTGGATCTCAGGTGACCCAGGACACTACCGTGGTCGCGACCTCCTCCCCACCGCCCCGGGGTGTGCACACCTGCAGATACCCTCCCCCAGCACGGTGGGCCTGACCTCATCAGATGAGCTGGGGCTCAGGAAGAAGTCAGAGGGATTCAGAATGTGACGCTTTCTCCTGCCAGCCGCCATTACGTGGCCGGGAACTGTAGGCCCATGGTCGGGAGCTGTGGGTGCGTGGCCAGGAGCTGTGGGCAGTGGAGGGGCTCAGAGCCAGTCCGGCTGACAGCCAGCAAGAAAATAGGAAGGAACCTCAACCTTGATCTTGGGTGCAAAGGATTGAATTCTGTCAGCAAGAAGCGAGCTGGACAGGGCTTGACAGCGCAGAGACCCCTGACCTACGAGGCTGCTGTTTTTATGCCACACTCGCAGTAATTCAGGAGGGAGCGCGGCTGTCTCGTGCAGGACTGAGTAAACATTTAGGCAGGAAAAGGGCAAGGGGACAGGGCAGGAAACAGGCAGGAGGGGTGACTGTGGAGAGGGGTGGGGAGCTGGGCTGCCAGGGCACCTCAAGGCCTGAGGTCCAGCTGGGGAGCACAGCCCCCCAAAACACCGAACGTCCAAACTGGAAATCACATAACTTAGCACCCCCCCAAGTGAGGTGGAGGAGGGGAAAGGGCAATCTAGGTCACCAGGTGGGCGCCGCACAGCCAAGGCCCCCGGGGGGTGGGGTGGCTACTTCACCCCTGAGAACCACTGTGCAGACCGCCCACCTCCCATCCTCGGTGTGGCTTGGTGATCCAGCGCTGGAGCAGTTGCGCCACACTGACTAGCGTGACCGCCTCCTGGGAAAGGAGGACAGAGGTAAAGCTGGTTTCCATCACCTCCCCCCCAGGACCAGCCACAGTCCACAAATCAGGGACGCTCTGTGAAGTCACCTGAGCTCAGCAGCCCCACCCCGGTACAGAGGACACCGGCCCAGAGCAGATGCGGACACTCCGGGGCAGACCAGGACCCAGGCTTGGCTGCTGGCGGGTCTGTCCCCAAGCCTACTCCATCCCACTGCAGCGGGGGTGGGGGTGGGGGTGTGTGTGTCCCAAACCGCTCTGGCTGGTCCCTCCCCTGTGACATGCAGACCGCTCCTCATCCCCTCCCCCTCCCCCGGCAGCCTTTAGACTCGGTCGGGCCAGAGCTCACTGCTCACTGCTCCTGTTACATATTAGTTTGCCTGGCTCCAGCTACAACAGAGGGCGTTTTGGGAGAGTTGGACGAGCAAGCCATGGGCTGATGTAAGCACTTTAAGAACTTCAGGCTGTTGTTTTGGACCCTCCTTAGCAGGCCAGAATAGACTTCAATCCGGGTGAACCTGGGTGCGAGCTGAGAACCCACAAGGCTTGCCACCCTCGCCTAGCAGGACAGAGTTCCAGGTGGGCCCACATGTACTGACACACAAAGGGGGTCCCGGAGACACCACTAGCGAACATGCTCCAAAGCCTGTCCAGTCTCCCGGGAAGAGAACCATTAATGGAGCTGTTATAACCACAAAGCTGCAAAACACACTGGCCACCTGGCTCTCAGGTCACTCAGACAGGGCTGTTTGTTCTAGACCCCGGCTGCTCCAGAAAAGTGTAAGTGAACTTCCTAGCCTGGTGATCAGTAACAACCACTGGCCCCAAAGCCTCCCCAAGGGTAAGGAGACCCTGAGCACAGGGTTCCTTTGGGGGTCAATAAAGATGTCCTGAGGGGCCAACGTGACGATGCACAACCTTATGAATATACCAAGAACTGCTGGATTGCATCCTTTAACTGGGTGGACTGAATGGTTATAATCTCAATAAAAAAGAAGGGGTCAATGTAGACCCTCATCCACAGAAGCTCCTCCCAGGGCTGGGGCTTCCTGCCAAACCGAGGGGTAGGGAGCAAGTGCCTGGGAAAGGGTCTCAGGAGCCGGCCTCAAGTTTCCCACTGGAGACTGAGCTGAGGATTAACATTCCTGACATCAATGGAGTACATATAATACACTGAATTAGACAGGAAACCATGAGCCCCTGGCACAGGAGATCAGTGAATAAGTAGCAGTTTGGAGAAGGGGACGACAGAGGATGAGATGGCTGGATGGCATCACTGACTCAATGAACATGAGTCTGAGTGAACTCTGGGAGATGGTGATAGACAGGGAGGCCTGGCATGCTGCAATTCATGGGGTCGCAGAGTCGGACACAACTGAGCGACTGAACTGAACTGATGAGAAACAGTACTGTAATTTCAGAGCCCCTCTATAACACTGTTAGCCCCAGGGGGAAGNGCGGGGGGGGGCTGGGAGGGGACCAGGCGTCCTCAGGGGTGGAAACGTTTGATGGTGGGTTCATTACATCTCAATAAAGTGCTTTAAAAAAGTGATACACGGGAAAAATAAGAACAATGCCCCCTTTTGAACACAAGCTTTCCAGGGAACAATGGTTGGCATCTTTACCCATCTTGCCCAATGGGAACGTTTCCCAACACTGGAGAAACACTGCCCTTCAGAAAGACAGCGACCCACCACCCACCAGGGCCCACAGCACGGTAACGCGGTTAAAGTTGAAGGATCCTGAAGACACGGGAGGCGGTGGAACAGCTTGGCCTGGAACGGTGACAGGAACAGGGTGCTGACAGAATTACAGAGGGCCGGGGCTTGAGAACTGCAATCAGGCATGATGCTTTTTCTTGCCCCCAGAAACTTCTGCAGGGATGATGGTTGCTTCCTTACTCTTTGATCAAAGGAATTCCACCAACCAGAAACCCATACCCACCCACACCCACAAAACAGCGCCAAGAGCAGCAGGGCCTCCCTCCTTCCCAGGGGCCCTGCTGAGGAGGAAGTGAAGCCTGAGGGCACCAGTCAGGCCTGCACCTTGGCCAGCCCTGCGGCCAGCGGCATGTCTCCTGAAGCTGCTCTGTGGAGATGGCAGGAATGTTCGCCCAGAGGTGAGAGGAGGGCATTCTGGCTTGCACAGAGTTGACCTGCATCTTGTGCTAACTGCAGCAATCTGACAGTGGCCTATCCAACATACACCATGACTGTGCTTTAATGACTGAAGAGAAAGGCCCAGTCACAAGTAAAAATGAAAGATTAAGCGCCTCTTTTCCTGGGACGCCAGTCCTTCCCTAAGACTCCTGCCCAGGTGCCAAGGCCATGACAACTCACTGTGCACCTGCGGGCCTGGTTCTGAAACCGTGAAGGAAAGTGCCCCTGACTTGTCAGCACTTTTTGTTCTGACAAGACCTAAACCTGTGCGGAAGACTTCCCTGGTGGCCCAGGGGTTAGGGCTCTGCGCTCCCAACACATAGGGCACAGGTTCAGTTCCTGGTTAGGGAAGACCCTGCAGGCCAAGGGCAGCCAAAAAAAAAAAAAAATTGTGCTGAAAACCTCGCTTCTCTGGAGCAGTGCCTTGGCTCTCTGAGAGGCTGTCCTCTGGGTTCCAGTCCTGACTACTTCTGTCAACAGGGGAGAGAAGCACCGTAAACTTGGGGACTTAACACGCCCTTCCCCTCCAATCTCTCCCTCCAGCCCCCACCTGGACTGGAAGGGGGCCCACTGGGGACCTTCTCCTGGGGGCACGAGCTTGCACACAGTTGGGCTCTGTAAACTGAGGTTCAGCTCCAGCCTCTACGGGCCCTCCCAAGGCTGGGCCTCTTGCTGGGCTCAGCCTCACACCTCAGCCCGGCAGAGCCAGCCCGGCTGGAGACGACACCCACCTGAAACCCAGGCAGCCCTCTGTTGCGGGCGCAGCACCACCTGGAAGCCCCCCCGAGCCCACCTGCACTGCATGCCGTTTCTCTTTCCTGTCTAGTCAGGGCTCGGGCCAGGAGCTGAACCCCAGGGGAAAGGAGCAGGGGCCTGGCGGGCAGATGCCCACAGGACCTCAGGCCCAGCTCTGCCTCCAGGTCGCAGAGAAGGGGTGGGTGGGGAGCCAACCCCCCCGCCCACATGACAGGGTTGGCGCAAAGTGCCAGCGCACTGTCAGCTCTCACCCCGAGCTGATAAAGTACACGTGCAGACGATGCTATTAACACTTGGCATCGTCTCCAGGGTCTGAGGAAGATGCAAACAGGCTCTGGGGGCACAATACCACAACCATTGGGCACCTGCCAGGCCACACGACTGGACATCCCGTGAAACCACATCAGGGCAGGACCGACGTGTAGGCGCCACGTGGCACGTTTATTTATCGACACCCGTCGAGTGGCCAGTCTCCTGCCCAGGGAGGGTGTCTGTGGGAGCCTCCAGGCCCAGGGTTCGCCAGCCTGACCGAGGGACGCGGACACCAAGTGAGGGCCTGACCCCGTAAGTCCTGGCCTTGGCCACCTCTCAACACAGCAAGCTGGAGAGCAGTCAGTTTTTGGAGTCTTGGGGACCCGGCCCGAGTGTCTTGTCCCATCATTCTCCCAGGGGGCCTGGAGGATGTCACTTCTGGCCCTCTGGGGTCCGCTTCCTTTTCGCCTTTGGCTCCTGGCAACCTGCCATCTTTGCTTTGGCCCCCACCCGAGGCCGCCGCCTCCTGGGGGGCCCTCTCCTGCCATGGCCCCCGGGCTGCTCCCGGGGCACAGCGGGGTCACCGCCTGCTCTCCACTGCCGCCTCCGCCTCGGGGATCCTGGGCTCGAGTCGGAACGTAAGGCCTCCTTTGCACGTCTCCCTGAAACACAAGGCTGAGTGAACGAAGCATCGAGAAGGTCGGCTCTGACTCCTGAGATTGCCTGGGGTGCTGGGCCTGGGCAGCAGGGACGGTGTGCAGCATGACGGCCCTGGGAACGGACCCAAGTCAGCCACCCAGGGCTGCATCAGTGAGGCTGCAAGGCCCAAAGCCACCAGGCGGGCACACAACCTGTGAGACTGACCGGGAGGTGGGCCTTCAGGACGACCAGAGTGAGGGCAGGACTGGAGAGAGGGACATGGGCGAAGATGAGATGATCGGGGGCCCAGGCTCAGTGCATGGGGGCGGGGGCTGCTGAGAAGGTGGGGCTGGCGCTCAGTCAACGTGACAGCTGAGTGGCATCCAGGGCCCAGCCTGGCACAGGTGCACAAGACGTCCAGACTGCAGAGCAGCCTGGCATAAACGGACCCGGACGGGACTGGCTGGGCTGGAGCGGGGGTGAATGGAGACCCTTCACAGGGTAGGTCACATTCCAGCCACTGGCCTGTGTACAAGCTCATGGGGAGGGGAGGAGGGAGGGGAAGGGGGAGACNGGGAAGGGTGGGAAGGAGGGAGCACGGGGGAGGGGAGGGGAGCCTCTAAAATCAAGGAGGGCGTGTGAGGTCAGGGGGTTCCTGAGGATGCTGCAGAGGAAGAATGGGAGGCCCACATGGAGCAGGTCAAAGACGGAAAAGGGTCAGGAAGAGGCACCAGACCAAGCCGCAGGGAAGGAGAACGGGGAGGACCGCAAGGGTGTCTGGGCCAGGGTGCCACATCTCCAGGACACGTGGGCAGTGGCGGGTGGGGAGGGGAGGCTCGCAGCAGGCTGGGGAGGGAGGCAGGGAGTCAGGTCTAGAGGGAGACAGGCCGCAGTCACAGGTGACATGAGGAGGGGGGTGGCGGGGAAAAGCCAACACTGCCAGGCCTACCTGTCTTGTCCTGCAGCTGGGATCCGGACAAGCGCTTCTTCATTCTCACTCGCCTCCCGCCCCGCGGATTCCGGTACGCTTCTTCTGGGATGTCAGCTTCAGGGAAGAGGCCTGCGGACCAAGGCAGGCGGTCAGGAGGCCGCCGGCCAGGGTGCTTACAGTCCGTGCGTCCACCGCCTCCAGCACCCCACAAGCGCCGTGGCCACGAGCTTTGGGCGAGAAGCCCTGGTCTGATTCCCACGTGGCCACAGGCAGCTCACGGGGCATTGCCACTGCCTGGAGGAGGCCACGTGGAGCGCTGGGCGCGTCGTGCTCTGCCTCACACACACTTAGCTGGGGAGAAGCAGCAGACCCTTCAAAATACTGATGGGCTTTGGTCACACAAGCGTGTCAGTCAAAACCCACCAGGCGAACCCAGCATTCACGTGCTCCGTTGTATGTTAACTTCACCCAGAAAGTACTATCCCAGCATGAAGCATTTAGCAAGTGCGCTCTGACTGAGGGGTGGGGGTAGATATATCATAAATCAAAGATGATAAAACGCTGATAGTAGAATCTGGGTACTCACGTAGAATCCCTGAGACTTTGCACATATTTAAAATTTTTCATAATGAAACGTTGGGGGAAAAACACACCTTCAATCTTAGCTTTCTAGGAAACTGTCCTCCAGAACAAACCATACCAGCTCCACCAGCCACACGCCGAGAAGTAGAGCCATATGCTGCACCACAGGCCGGCAGAGTGGCCGGCCGGGAAACCTGCTAGAAATTCAGGTTCTCGGGCCAGCCACCCCCCACCCCGCACACTCAGCCCCGAGAACCCCTGGGCTTCACCAGGACGAGAGCTGCACAGCTCCGCAGCAGCCTCCCAAAAGAAACACCACTGGCCTCCCCACAGCCACCGGTGCTGGGGGACGAGCACACGTGGCCCGATCCACTCCCGGGAGGACGAGATGCCGTCGTGCCTGGCGCCCAGAGCTCACCTTCCGCAAGGGCCTGCAACCTGGGAGGAGGAGAGGGTCACGCATCACATACCTGACGAGGAGGGGTCGCCCCCCTAGGGAAGGCCCTCCCAACCCGATCTCTGAAGATGGGCCACCCATCAAAAGACAGGCGGAGCGGAGGGCAGGGGCACTCACTTCCGGATCACTTTGTAGAGGCGCTTCCGGTTCTGTGGAGGGGTGTCCTGGCGACTGGCCATCTCAAACAGTCTGTCAGCAACAGCCTTGTAGTCGAACTGTTCAACGGAGAGATGCCGTGGAGGCTGTCAGCCCCCAGGGGCTCCCAGAAGGAGGCCCAACAGGGAGCAAGCAGGAGGACCAACGCTCAGCTACCCGATGCCCCCGACTGCGCCCCACACCCTCCTCCACCTGGCAGACGCCGGCCCCAGCGAACACGAGGGGCCACATGGCAAGCCTCTGCACAACTGTGAGTCCTCTGGGAGCCACGTCAAAACGAGCAGAATGGAACAAGTAAAATTAATCTGGTGAATTTAGCCCAAGACATCTAAAATCTTATTAACTTATCAAGTAATCAACATCTGACACTGCCTGGGAAGGCCCCTACGGGTCCAATCCACCTGAAGTCCCTGATCTTGTCTGCTGAGTTCAGGCTCCGATGGGGACCTGAAAGGCCCCTGCTCAGCATGCACTACCCCAGTGGCCCCAGCACCCAAAGGAGCCGGGAGCAGAGGCAGGGTGACTGCCGAGCAGGGAAACCTGGGCTCAGCCTCCCGGGGCCTGGTCCCCAACTCCCCTTTCAACCAGTCTGTGTTCTACAGATGAGCCTCCAGGGTCCCTGCCTCCCACCCAGTCCCAGCCGGACAGATGCCACCTTGCTTGACGTCCGGAGCCGAGAGCTCAGCCCACGGGCCCAGCCACACACCTGGAGGACAGGGCTGGCGCTGTCCTCATCGTCATCTTCCGCCTGCTTGTCCAGGGGGCGCTGAGCCCTGCAGACCGAACCTAGAACAGAAGGGCCCCACGGACTTAGACACACCTAGTACCGTGGGAGTTACAGGCCCAATCTGGGGCCCAGGCACCCTGCCTGCCAGGGCCACAGCCAGGCTCAGGAGTCCACAGCGGGATGGCAGGAGCGCTGAGGGCCTTGCCCCAGGGCAGCGGTGCCCCCACAGACCGGGAACCACAGAGCCGTCCCAGAGGCGGGGGGCCTGACCACTTCCAGTGAAACCAGGAGGGGGCACCTCGGGCAGGAATGGTGGGCCAGGAGCCCCAGGGGGAGGAGGAAGGGGGCTGTCCAGCCACGGGGCGGCCTGGACTAAGAGGCGAGGAGGGAGAGCCGTTTCGGGTGAGGGAGCAGACACCAGACACTTGGGGCCCTGCCGTCTCCACCTACCGGGGACAGCTTCGATCACCAGCTGGCCTGAGGGGCGAGCACGTGTGGCAAAGAATGACAATAGCACGGCTGTGGGCAGGCCCCAGGCCACCATGGGCCCCTGGGTCCATCTGCGTTGGTCACTCAGGCTACTGAGGACAAGGAGGAGGGGAAGGAGGGCCAGGAAGGATGTCCAGGACGGCTGGGGAGTGTGGAGGGGCATGGCTGACCAACAAGAAAGCCAGGGGCACCAGCAATCAACTCAGCTCAGAGGCTGCAGCAATCACCTCTTGCTCCTGACCATCCAGTGACCTCCCCCCAGGACACAGGACCGTCCGGGGTGAAAGGACGGTCCCTTCAACAAATGTGCCAGTACATCCGACATCAACAGAGCAAGAAGCTGGACCGAATCAACTCAACACGGACCAAAGACCTAAAGAAAAAACCAAAGCAGTGAGACTCAGATGAAAACATAGGGCAAAAGCCTCAGGAGACTGGATCTGGCCACGATTTCTTGGACTAAAGGCACAGGTAACATGGAAAATTAAGACAACCAGACTTGATGAGAACTTTCAAATCTGTACATCAAGAGACTGTGAATAGAGTTAAGAAAAAACCACCCAAAGAGCAGAAGACTCCCACACACCATAACCTGGGGAGGAGTTACACCCAGAACACGCAAAAGAGTAAGTGTCCGACTGTTCGCGATCCCACGGACTGTAGCCTGCCAGGGCGTGTGTGCATGGGATTCCCCAGGCAAGAGTACTAGAGTGGGGTGCCACTTCCTTCTCCAGGGTCTCCTGCATTGCAGGCAAATTCTTTTACCCACTGAGCTACTAGGGAAGATGCCAGAACATATGAAGACCTCCTAAAACACAACAAAAAAACGACGACTCAAAAAACGGGCCAAGGGCTTGAATAAACATTCCTCCAAAAACATGTGAAGAGCCAAGAAGCACATGAAAAGGTGCCTGACACCAACAGTCACTAGGGAACCGCAAACCACAACCATGGCGACAGCACATGCACTCAGGAGGAGGGCCGCCATCAAAGGAGGCAAGAAACTGGGAGGACGCGGAGGAACCATGGCCTCCCGCGCTGCCGGCCGGAACGCACGCGAGGCCGCGCTGTGAGAACAGGGTGGCGGGTCCTAGAAAGTTAAACATGGGTTACCCAAGGAGCCAGCAATCCCACTTCTGGGCACAGACCAAAAAGAATTGAAAGCAGGGTCTCAAACAGATATTCATACACCCGTGTTCATAATAGCATTAACCACAACAGAGAAACACGGAAGCAACCCCAAACTCCATCTACCCACGAAGAAAACATGAACTACACATTCAATGCTGTATCGCTCAGCCTCAAGCACTGCCACACACGCTGCGGCGCGGCTCAGGGAACTAAGCCAGACACAAGGACAGACACTGTGTGAGCCCACTGCTGTCAACACAGACGCCGACGGGCAGGCTCACAGGACTGACGGCAGGGCGGGTGCAGGAGCTGAGCTGGCAGAGGGAAGCATGCGGACAGCTTCGGTCTGGGAAGATGAGAAGTTCCAGAGACGGACAGTGATGACAGCTGTCCAACGTGAACACACTTAGTGCCACTGAGCTGTGTGCTTACACACGGTTAAGCTGGTAGACCTCACGTCACGTGTGTTCCGCAACAAAAGGCCGGGGTGGAAAAGTCTGCAGCTGGTGGAGGACACGCACCCATAAAGGCACGAGGACCCAGCACACAGTCCCCCCGAGGACACGGCCCTGAGCCTAGCTGGTGCCCCCCAGGGACGGACCTAGCACACGGTGGGCAGGCTGGACCGGACACCGGCGACGCAGGCCCACGGGCCCCGCCTCCAAGGGGACGCGCACTCGAGCTGCCTGCTACTCTTCGTTCATACCGTCTCCCTCGTCCAGCTCGACCCAGCGGGCCCCGCTCCCAACACCAGGGACACACAGCTCCCATCCTGGTGGGTGGGGCCGGGCACCCGGTGCTGGGAGACAGGCCAGAAAGATGTGCAAGTGACTTATGTAATTTTAAGTGATTTACTCCAAAAAGTGATCCACCATGGAAATGCCCATTGAGCAAGCTGGGTAGGGACTGGGAGGCTGCACTCTAAATGGTGGGCAGGGCAGGAGTGACGGAGGGCAGAGACCCCACAGAGGCGGGACAGATACCCAGTGACAGGAACAGAGCCTGGGGAGTTGTGAGGAGGCGGGGGCCATGGAGTGGGCGCCGGGAGAGCGACCAGCATGTGTGTTTGTTTCCAAGGTCAGCCTGGCTGCTGCACTGAGAACAGACTTCAGGGGCGAGAGCAGAAGCGAGGGGGTGGGGCAGGAGAGGAAGGGGGGTCCACCGCAGGCGGGACCGGGACAGGCTGTCACCCTGTGGCGTGCGGTCATCACCTTTAGGGGGCTCTCTGGACAGCACGCCTGGCTCCTGCACCTCCTTCTCCTCCTCTGACGCCTCCTCCTCCTCCTCTGAGAGCTCCTCCTCCTCCTCCTCTGAGAGCTCCTCCTCCTCCAGTTCATTCATGAGCTCTTCAATGGCCAGTGGGGCCTGCTCCACAATTGTTTCAAAGATGCCTTGAGCGATGTTGTGCAAAACCAGGGAGCTGAAGGGAAACACAGAACCGCTGTCAGACTGGACCATGCTTGCGCCCACCCCTCCCCATGCTGGCCTCTGGACCTCGCTGGACTGTCGTGAGCACACAGCATCTTCCAAGGACAGCTCCTCAAGGACTCAAGGGAACAGAGGAGGCAGGCGGGAGACAGCACTCACTCCTGAGTCTGGGCAGCGATCGTGCAGAAGGGCCCGATGAGCCTGAGGTTCTGGTCCGCGGTCAGCTGCAGGGAGAGGGTTGGGGCTCAGCTCCCGGGCCACAGGCACCGAGCAGCCTGGCTGCTGCCCGCCTCGCCCTGCCTGACTGCCGACCACCTACCTCGTGGGCGCCCACTTTGGTCAGCTCCTCCAGGAAGATCTCGATGAAGTGGCTCTTCACCCCGTTGGGGGCTTCACTGTCCGGGTGCAGGATCTCTGTCGTTAGCAGCTCCAGCAGCTGCTCGGTTTGTCTGGGGAAGAAGCGGCAAGTCAGGCAGCAGCACCAGGGGCCACTGACACCAGCAACACCAGGGTGCTATCCCTGGATCAGAAGCGACCCAGGCCAGGGCTGGAGATGGCTCCTCCAGGCGATGACACACACGTACTTACCGAATGTCACCCTCAGTCTATTACATGCGTGAGAATGGAAAAGGGTCAGAAAAGCAGATAAACTAGCTGTTTACACAGAGGAACGGGAGGTTACCAGCTTCTTCATTAAGGATCTGAGGCTGAATTACCAGCAACAATGAGGATGGAACTACCTTCCTAACAACACCCCCCAAGTTAACACAAGTAATACCATCGCTTCCACTGAGCCCACTGCAAACCCTGCACCGCCCCTGCCCCTTGACCAAGACAGCAGAGCCCTAAATCCTGACATGAGGGACACTGCCAGCCTCAGGGCTTCACAGGGTTTTTAAGGATGAAAATCACTAAAANCAGAAGGTCTGAAGGAACAGGTGCTCTGGGGGAGGGACGAAACCAGAAGAGTTGGGGGGGAGCGGGGGCCGCCTCTGGATGGCAAGGGAGAGCGGACACCATGAAGAAACCTGGTTAGGAGGTCCCACAGCAGTGGCCTTGGGGGCCCTCGGCCTGAGTGCGCTAAGAGCAGTGCTGTGGATCTGGCTTAAAAATGGGACTTTCAGGAACCTCAGAAAGAAAAGTACAGCCCAGCCACAAGCCTGAACCATAGCCACATCCTCTGAACATCAAGCATAAAGAGGTGAGGCCTGGCAGGAGAGGCGCTGCCCAGGCCGTCCCTCCCCACACGGCCACTGCCCCCGCCCCAGCACCTACACCCCACCCCACCACTTACCCCACCACTTACCTGACCTGATCAAACACAAAACCCTGCCAGTAACAGGAATGTCAGGACCAGGGGGCTGTGGGTTCAACCAGGTCCCCCAAAGTCCTAATCCTCAACCCTCAGTATATAACTATACTTGGGAAACAGGTCTTTATAGAGGCAATGAAGAGAAAAGGCCACTGGTGATTCAAGACACAGATAAGCACAGTCAGACGGCCATGTGAGGACACAGGAAGGGAAGGCCATCCACACTCCCAGAGAAGAGGCCTGAAGAGATCCTGGCCTGCCGATGCCCTGACCTCAGGACACGAAGGCCACCACTATCGCCTGCTGCAGAGCATCCCCAGAGAGAGAGGGCTGGTCAGACAGCCCAGTGGAGGACAGAACTGCGTCCATTACCTCACGCAAGTGTCACCAACTGGATGCTCTGCACCTGCCCTCATGCTGAGCACAGAAATGCTTCTGCAGGTTCTTAAAAGGTGAAACTTACTGAGAATGGATTTCCTCAGATGCAGTACAGAGAGTCTCCCAAGAGAAGAAAGTAGTGTCTGTAACTGCACAACTCCTGCTTTTGATGACTTTGGCTACTTAACCATAACCGAACTACACCTACCCACACAGCCAGGGCGCCACCAGCAATGGTCCCAGTGGTCCCAAGGTCCAGGTCAGGGAGACGGCCTGGCCTTGGCTGCCCTTGGAGCAGGGTAGGGAGGTCACAGATGCTGGCACACAGGCCCCATCCCCACAGCTCGGCTCAACAGGACCAGGGTCTACATACACATCAGGATTTCTAAAGACACAAGTGATGCCAAAGGGCAGGCGACAGGGCCGAGGATCCCTGATGCGAGTCCGAAGAAGACTCAGGAAGACGCACTGCAGGGAGCTCACGCCGTCAGCTGCGGACCCTCCACAGCTCCCACCGAGATTCTAAATGGAAGGCATTAGCCCTCCAGATCTCGGACGGCTCCAGACCTCTGTCCTGGGTGAGTGAGGAACACATGCTGTAAAGTAGCCTCTCCCGCACCAGCAAACACTGGCCGGGATGGGGCCCTCGCTCCCACTCTCAGAACGCAGGCCTCGTGTTCAGAGGCTGGGTCTCTGCGGATCCAGCCTCACTGCTGGGGCTCACCGTGGCAAGGATACGTACGTGCCTCTGTGGTCTGAAAGGCATGGACAAGCTGGGAAATGGTCCGGCCAAGTTCCTCCTGCACAGGAAACAGGACAAACACCCTCAGTCCCTGAACAAAAGGGATCCTACGCAACAAGCAGCGGCAGGAAGAAACTTAACTGTCCTCACTCATCGTGGGATCTGGCTCCACAGGGCCCCACAGCACAGTGAGCTTGGGGTCTGGAAGTCTCACACCACTAGAAGAGGCCTCCCCTGAAGGCCATGCCCACCTAGCCTCACAACAAGCAAGGGCAGGGACTGCCCTCCTGACCAAAGCCCCACACTCAGTAACGGAGACTGACAGTCAAAGCGGGGAGGGGAGCAGGAGCCTGGGAGCACACAGCCCCCTGAGAGGGGGGCTGAGGAGACCCCCAGGTTACCAGCTGCCTGCCTGCCTCGGTGTACAAGCACCACCGAGTGTACTGGGCCCCAGTGTAGCATCTGAACTTCATTAAGCACCCTCACCACGCAGGGTGTTCTGAAGCGCAAACAATTTCCCACTGAGACACACCCCAAGAAAGGTGAGTACTTGAGGGCAGTGACACCACTCTGTAAGGTACACAACGATGGACACGCGCCATGATACATGTACTCAACCCACAGAGCACAACTGCGCAACCCTCATGGACTCCTGGTGCTGATGATGTGCTGGGTGGGTCCATGGATGGTGAGAAAAGGCCCACTCCCATGGGGGTGTGGAGTATGGGGACAGGTGGCATGTGAGAGATCGCAATACCTTCTCCGCTCATGTTGCTGTGAACCTAAAACTGCTCTAAAACATAAAGCCTATTTTTATAAAAGATAATTAAGAAAAAAAGCCTAGGGGCCTCCCTGGTGGTCCAGTGGCTAAGACCATTCCATGCTCCCAATGCAGGGGGCCCAGGTTTGATCCAGGTTGGGGACTAGATCCCACATGCCACAACTAAGACCCAGTGCAGCCCAACAAATAGAAAAAAGGAAAAAATACTTGTCTCAGAAGACTCGGATGCGGTCCCCTGCTTTCCAGCATTTCAGCACTCAGCTCATCACTCTGACAAACACAAACAGACAACCCAGAGGCTTCTCCAGTGGTCCAGTAATTAGGACTCTAAGCTTCCACTGCAGGGCTCCCATCCCTGGCCAAAAAAAGCCAGAAAACCCAGTTTTCGGCCACGATGTACCCTGGCATTCACCAGCATTGCTATGGTACCCAACTCATCAAGTGTGAGAACCTCCCTAACCCAAGGCCGTGGCTCTCCAGGCCTTAAGAAAAAATAGGATCAAAGCTATAAAACTGCGCTCAGCATGTCTGCTGCAGTAAAACTAGGGCTGACAACATGCTCGTCCACCCTCCCACTCATACTGTGGCCCCAGTGCCTTCCGTAGCCTCCTGGGCACTCACCTGCAGCAGTGGCTTGTCCTGCATCCACATGCAATAAAACAGCCCTTTCCACACCTTCAGCAGCTCATCATGAGTGAAACCACCTGCGCCAGAAACAGCACCATTCAGACTAAAGGAACCCCATCTTTTAGCACCAGAACAGCCAGAGAACTGTGACTGCCTGAATCGGACCAAAGTCCTCTTACTGTACAGGTGCCTGGCCCTTGCTCTCAACCGATCCTCCCAACGCAGAACTTGCTGGGCCAGTGGCTGCAGGGTCTCCCGCAGGTAACTGCTGTTTGATTTATTCAATAAATGTTTACTGAGAATCTCCAAGTATCAAAGACTATGCTCCATTTTTCAGATTCGAAATTCAATGAGTCACCATTTCCTGGGCTGGATGGTGGCTACGCAAGTGAATCTTGGCCACAGTTCACCCAGTGTTACACCTGGGCTTTACACACTTTTCAAATTTTAAAATTACACATTACCTCATTCAGGCTCATTATGACAAAACTAGACAGCATATTTAAAATCAGAGACATTACTTTGCCAACAAACATCCGTCTAGTCAAAGCTATGGTTTTTCCAGTAGTCATGTATGGATGTGAGAGTTGGACCATGAAGAAAGCTGAGCACCAAAGAATTGATGCTTTTGAACTGTGATGTTGGAGAAGACTCTGAGAGTCCCTCGGACTGCAATAAGATCAAACAAGTCAATCCTAAAGGAAATCAGTCCTGAATATTTATTGGAAAGACTCATTCTGAAGCTGAAGCTCCAATACTTTGACCACCTGATTAGAAGAACTAACTCATTGCAAAAGACCCTGATACTGTGAAAGATTGAAGGCAGGAGAAGGGAAAAACAGAGGATGAGATGGTTGGATGGCATCATTGACTCCGACATGAGTTTGAGCAAGCTCTGAAAGTTGGCCTTGGGGTTACATGAGAGTCAGACATGACTGAGCAACTGAAGTGACTGACAAATATATAAACTGACTGATGAAGACAGATATATAAAAGCACCCAACAAATACAGACTGAGGTCTTAACTATGTTCTGGCACCCTGTTCCAGAGCAGTGGTTCTCAGACTTTATTAATAGGAAGGCATCACTTGGAGGGTTTCTTTAAAGATTCCTGGGCTTCCCAGGTGGCATGAGTGATAAAGAACTTGCCCACCAATGCAGGAGACATAAAAGACGTGGGCTCCATCCCTGTTGGTAAGATCCCCTGGAGGAGGAAATGGCAACCCACTTCAGTATTCTTGTCTGGAGAATCCCATGAATAGAGAAGCCTGGTGGGCTATGGCCCAGAGGGTCACAAAGAGTAGAAGATGGCTAACAAGACTAAGCACATACACAGCCCATCTGCCAGAGCTTCTGATTCAGCAGGGCTGGGATGGGACTCACAGATTTACATTTCTAGCAAATGTCCAGGTGATGCTGAAGTTACTGATGGGGCCACGTTCTAAGAACCACTAAGGAGCGTGATATCTGACAGCTGTATGCTGCATGAAACTCAGACGACAATCCAACAACCACACAAGAAAAAACTACCAACAGTGACAAATGCCACTCTGAGAGGAAAAAACATGGTGCCCAAACTGAATAGCAGGGGTGAGGTGAAGTCGCTCAGTCGTGTCCGACTCTTTGCGACCCCGTGGACTGTAGCCGACCGGGCTCCTCCGTCCATGGGATTCTCCAGGCAAGAATACTGGAGTGGGCTGCCATTTCCTTCTCCAGGATAGCAGGGGAAGCGGGATATACGGGTTGACAGGATCCTGCTCCCAGAGTAGGCAAGCCTGAACTGGAAATAGATTAGGGGCTTGGCTGGGGCGGGGGGGTGGCCCTCCGCAGAGGGACAGATAGCGGCCGAGAACGAGGTGACGCCGCGCACCTTCAAATCAGTCAGCGTGGATAAGCGGATCAGGGCCAAGCGTTCCGGCGGGAGCGCGAGCGGTGGGGTGGGTGGGAGCATCGCCACGGCCGGACCAGGCTCCGCCCGGCCGGCTGGACCACGTGGAGGCTCCACGCGGTTTCTAGTCAGCTAACTCGGGCCGCCGGCCCCCAACCCGGGCCCCCGCGCCCCCAGCCCGGCCCCGTTCGCGAGACGCCCCCGGCCCACATCCCGCCAACCCCGCGCCAACCTTCGGCCCGCTGAGTTCTGGCGACGATGTATTTCCGGAGCTTCCTCACCGCTCGGTCCCGGGTCACCTGCTCGTTCCCCGCCAGCCGCTGCGCCAGCTGGATTTCGGGCGGGAGTTGTACTCGCGGACCCATGGCGACCCCGCCGAGACCCCACGAAACCAGCT
>SJYQ01096597.1:74146-87544 GCA_006410935.1 Redunca redunca
TCTGCCTTTTCTAAAACCAGCTTGAACATGTGGAAGTTCACAGTTCATATATTGCTGAAGCCTGGCTTGGAGAATTTTAAGCATTACTTTATTAGTGTGTGAGATGAGTGCAACTGTGTGGTAGTTTGAGCACTCTTTGGCATTGCCTTTCTTTGGGATTGGAATGAAAACTGACTTTTCCAGTCCTGTGGCCATTGCTGAGTTTTCCAAATTTGCTGGCATATTGAGTGCAGCACTTTCACAGCATCATCTTTCAGGATTTACCAACAAGTAAAAGGAGGCCAGCATTTGTCTGCCTTTTGGGAGGCGGAGAGGTGCTGTAGTTCACCCTTGGCTGCTGAAGGAAGGCTCTTCTTTAGCAAAGAATGCCAGCAAGCACAGACGGAGGAATGGTGCAATTGTAGAAAGTCCCCAGTGAATCCAGTGAATGTTGGTTCAGGCCAAGGTCATCAGAAAACACCATGATGCCAGGGGAGGGTAGTCACGGCGTGGTTTGCGTGGGTATTGCCTATGCCTGAAGTGGCCTGCCACCCTGGAGGGCCCCCATGCTACAGCACCGTCACCCGTGGGGCACGCTGCACTGACCTCGTCCACCCTGTAGGTCCGAGACCGGCCTGGAACACAGAAAGGCGGAAGGCGGCACACAGGGCAGGGGGACGCAGTCTCGAACCTGTTCCAGGACAGCGCCCCTCAGTAGCCTTTTTCAGTAATGGGTCATATGTTAGAGGGACCCAGGATCCCCAGATTCACTGATTCACTAGAAAGACTCTTGGCTGTGATTTATTATGGCAAAAGGATTCAAAGTAAAGGGAAAAGGTTTAAACAGCACGTGTTCCCCTAACTTCCCAGCAAACAGCTATGACAACACATTGAATGTCAGAATGAGCTTGTTAGAGCTTAGAATCTGGAGCATTTAGGGGACTTCCCTGGTGGTCCAGTAGCCAACACTCTCCACTTCCACTGCGGAGATCCCTGGTCTCCCGAATGACTCAAAACACCACTAAGAAGTTAAAACAAAAAGCCCAGAGTTATTACGAGCTGGTCACAGCAGCCTCTACCAGACACACCCGAATTCCAGACTCCCACAGTGGGGGCAGATGCTCAGCGCCTGCTGTGTTGTTGCTCCAAACGCCTTAGGCCCATGAGTCACTCTTATCACAGTTAGGGTGCTGGGGCGGTTGCTGTTCACTCACTAAGTGGAGTCTGACTTTTTGCGACCTCATGGACTGCAGCATGCCAGGCTTCCCTGTCCTTCACTATCTCCCGGAGTTAGCTCAAACTCATGTCTACTGAGTCGGATGCCATCCAACCATATTATCCTCTATCTCCCCCTTCTCCTCCTACCCTCAGTCTTTCCCAGCATCAGGGTCTTTTCCAGTGAGTTGGCTATTTGCATCAGGTGGCCAAAGGACTGGAGCTTCAGTTTCAGCATCAGTCCTTCCAAGGAATATTCAGGATTGATTTCCTTTAGGATTGACTGATTTGATCTCCTTGCAGTCCAAGGGAGTCCAAGACAAGAGTCTTCTCCAGCACCCCAATTCAAAAGCATCAGTTCTTCAGTGCTCAGCCTTCTTTATGGCCCAATTCTCACATGCATATATGACCACTGGAAAAATCATAGTTCTGACTATACAGACATATGTCAGCAAAATGATGCCTCTGCTTTTTAATACCCTGTGTATGTTTGTTTGTCATAGTTTTACTTCCAAGGAGCAAGCGTCTTTTAATTTCCTGGTTGCAGTTGAAACAGAGCAGGACCCTATGGTCCTTGCCCCCTGCCTGCCCTCCATGTCTTCTGCCTGCCTCTTGTATGTGGAAAACTTCAGTCAAAGAATAAGTTTAATCAGAGAAATGAGAACATGTGAAAACAAAGAGAAACAGTCTAAGGAGCCTAAGTGAAAACAGGGCAGTCATTAAGCATAGTCATGGACCCTTAGTTCTTTCTCAAGGGCTATAGATAACATTCTGATTCATATCCTGTGAGCTGTCCTATAGATACCAAAACACCAGGTGGAGAAGTCAACTACATGATGACCAGGCTGTCCCCAGGACA
The DNA here is from genome assembly GCA_006410935.1 of Redunca redunca. NCBI lineage: Eukaryota > Metazoa > Chordata > Mammalia > Artiodactyla > Bovidae > Redunca > Redunca redunca. The sequence goes on from SJYQ01096597.1 coordinate 76,200, forward strand.
TGAGCTGCCACATATCCGAGAACTGGCTGCAAAGAAATGGAAACAAATGGACCCTGGATCTGAAGACTAACTGTACCTAAAACAACCAAGGTGATGCTGGTCAGAGCACTGAGGACCAATTGGAAGATGACTGTAGTCTTTCTGCTCTCCACCCCAACTCGGTCTATAAAAGCGCTCAGTCCCTGCTTTTCAGGGGGTAGGAGTTGGCCTTGGACAGATGTCTGCCATCCTACCCCCCAGACAGTTGTCAACATCTGAAATAAAGCAAACTCTCCTTTCCACCATCCTGGCCTGTGTATTGGCTTTTGAGCGGTGAGCAGCCCGACCCACACACTGTTCAGTAGCATAGTGACCATCTTCAGTGATTTTGGAGCCTAAGAAAATAAAATCTGCTTTACTTCCACTTTTTCCCCATCTATTTGCCATGAGGAAAATCCCCAAATCCAGGTTCCCAGCTAAGGGTCAAACTCATTTGCTGGACTCCCTAAGGATAGCAGTTAGGCCTTATATTAATGCTTTCCTGCACAGGCAAGGTAGTAAATATTTCCATCCTTGTGGGCCAAAACAACTGCTCCTTTGGTGCATAAAGCAGCTACAGGCAACATGTAAATGAATGGATGTGACTCTAATAAAAATTTATTTACAAAAACAAGTGATGGGCCAGGATTAGGCCCAGTGATTATAGTTTGCCAGCATGTGGTGGAGAAGAATGCCTCAACTTTTAGGAAATAACAGTGACGTGTTCGGTGAGAATTAAATGTCGTGATGTCAATAAATGGATAAATGATGACATACATGGAGTACACAAGCAAATATGGCAAAATGTTAACAAGGATTGACTCCAGGGCAGGAACACAAGTGTTCATTGCCCTATTCATCCAACTTTTTCTGTTTGAAAAAGCTATTTAAGTTTTTCACCAGCAGTGGCACTGTTGAACAGGACAAGATCCCTGCCTCACCAGCCAGGACTCAGCAGAGATGCCAGGCAGTAAAGTAACGAATCCTTGCACTCCAGAGAGGATAGTGCTCTGGGAAAAGCCAAAACAGGAAAAGAGACAACAAAACCCAAAGGAAAGGGCAATTTTAATAGACATTCAGTGAACTCCCAACACAGAATCTCACCAAAATAATATAATGAAATGGAGCAACATATACTTTAAAAATATTGGGTTGGCCAAAGAGTTCACTTGGGTTTTCCCCTAAGATGTTATGGAAAAAGCTAAATGAACTTTTTGTACAACTCAGCATACTTGACAGTGTATACAGCTATTAGATGCTGATAGCTAATAAAGGATTTCTTGCATATTCAGTGGAACTAAAAAATACATGTCTTTGTTCAGATGAAACAAAATTTATATTCTAAGGCAGGATGAGAAAATGAAGCATAAAATTCTGTCCATTCAGGCCTCCTTCTGTCTTTGATGGCCAAGTGCATCCAAATTATATATTAACCAGACCTCCTCAAAGGTGGGAATGCCTGTTCAACAATTAAGATCATTTTTGTTTTGTTTTGTGTTTTCTGACGCTGGGAATGTGACTTAGAAGAATAGCATTCTTTCCCAACTTCGTAGGGGGTCATGGTGACTGGCTGCTGACTTTGCTGCCTGGGCTATGTATCCTTGGTGAACTGTAACTAAAATGTCAGTGTGTCATTTCGATGGATGGTTCTTTGTCTCGAAAATGTATATGACCGTGCCTTTGACTTCTAACAGCCAGAAGAGTCTTCAGAATTTTCTATAAGACTTTTTCCTGGCTTATAGTCCTCAATTTGGCTCAAATAAAATTCTCTTTTTTCTTCTTGTCAACTGAATTTTCCTCGACGATTCTACATGCCGAATTATCCTTCTTTAGGAGACTTTCCAAAATCTGCTGTGCATCGCAGGCAAGAACCACCCATGGATATTAATCAGTGGCAAAAGGGTGATGACAAACATGATATTCTTACAGCCTCAAAGGACTTATTGGTTAATGGGAAAATTAGTAGCGTTACAATGGAGAAACCCCGCAGACACGCCTTCACTCGAGGTGGAGATCTGCGTCACCAGCGAGACGTATGGACGTCACATGCCCCCAGAGTGACGCACTGAAAGGACAGCATCACTTTGGTGGTGTCCCTGCCCCAAACACACAGCCTCCACCTCATCAGGAGAAACATCAGACAAGCCCAAACTAGGACCATTCCCCAACACAGGCAATCCACCCTCTTTAAATGTGTCAAGGGTATCAAAGGCGAGGGCCGGGAACCTGTCCTGGGTTGATGTCTGCTCAGAGGACTTGACCAGGAAGGGCCAGGTGGAAGGAACGTGGGCCAGGAGGACTCTAGTGGGAGTACAGTGAGATGGGCCTGGATTCTGGACACAGGCTCCTCCCAGGGCATCTCAAGGCTCACTTCCTGCTTTGGTTACTACTATATTTAGGCTTGTGTGAGAGTTTAAGGGTGTCCCTGTTGGCTCAGATGGTAAAGAATTTGCCTGCAATACAGGTTTGATCCTTGGGGCAAATCCCCTGATGAAGGGAATGGCAACCCATTCCAGTATTCTTGCCTGGAGAATTCCATGGACAGAGGAGCCTGCTGGGCCATAGTCCATGGGGTCACAAAGAGTCTGATATGGCTGAGCAGCAACACTTGAAGAGTTTAACATTTAGGGAAACTGGATGAAGAATTCATAAAAACCCTGTAGTATTTTTGCAGCCTAAAATTATTTTAATATAAAAAGTTTAAAAAATTTAAAGTTTAAAAAGAAAGAAAGGCAAGGGACTTCCCGGGTGGTCCAGGGGAAGACTCCCTGCTCCCAGTGCAGGGGGCCCACATTTGATTCCTGGTCAGAGAACTAGATCCCACGTGCTGCAGTGAAGATGGAAGAGCCTGCACGCCACAACCAAGACACGGGGCAGCCAGATAGAGAAATGAATACTTAAAAATTAGAAAAACAAGAACAGAAAATCTGAGAAGACTTGGGGAAACAAGGTATTTTCCCATTTCTACAAGCATTATACACCCCCCCTCACCCCATCCTACCCCAAGGGTAGGGTTTTTCTCTGTCCTGCTTATTTGTACCCAGGACAGTGCCTACGAGGTGACAGTGTGCATAACAGATTTGAATAGCTCACTAGGCACAAATTAACAACAGAAGTGTGCTCACGTATTCGACAAATAACGAAAACCAGCATCTCTCATCTCCTGCAGCATCGTGGGAGCCACTTCCCATTCTGAGGTTGCCCTGCTTGTGTTCGTTTTCTGGGACGTGGAAGAACTCCTGCTTGTAGATCCTGTGTGTCTTCCTAAGTCATGGTCTTTCAACTCCAGATATACTTGATGCAGACCGGAAGGGCGTGTGTGACACCTCTGAAGCACAATTTCATATCTGCGCTAGGAAGCGTGTGTGTTGAACCAGGGAGGGACTCTGTTCCCTGGAGAGGCTGTAACAAAGTGCCAAAAATGGAGTGGCTTAGAACAATAGAAATGTATCATCTCCCAGCTCTGGAGGCCAGAAGCCTGAGATCAAAAGGTCCGCAGGGCCACGCTTCCTCCGAAGGCCCCAGCGGAGGGTCCTCCCTGAGTCTTCCTGACGCGGGGGCTCCTGGTGCTCTTGGAGTGTGGCTGAATCACCCCAGGCTCTGCCTCCATGCTCACACGGCCCCGTCCCCTGTGGCTCTGTCCTCACGTGCCGTGCTTCTTTCTGTCTCTCTGCGTCCTCTCGTTTTCTTATAAGGACACCAGCCACTGGATTTGGGGCCCACCCTCAGCCACTATTAACCTTCCCGGTGGCTCAGAGGTTAAAGCGTCTGCCTCCATTGCGGGAAACCCGGGTTCGATCCCTGGGTCGGGAAGATCCCCTGGAGTAGGAAACGGCAACCCACTCCAGTATTCTTGCCTGGAGAATCCCATGGACAGAGGAGCTCAGTAGGTTACAGTCCACGAAGTCACAAAGACTCGGACACGACTGAGTAACTTCACTTTCACTTTCACTTTACCTCATTACATCTTCGAAGAGCTCATTTCCAAATTAAGGTTCCATTCTCAGGTTCTGGGTGGATGTGACGCTGAGGGGACACTATTGAACTCATTACAGAAGGGGCAAAGAAGACAAAATATCCGACAGTCACTGCCCCCTAAGGAGTGCCTGCCATGTGCGAGGACTTACTCTTAAAGCATATAACGCCTGTGTAAACTTTAAAAGAATCCTGCAAGGAAGGGAGGGATCTTGCACTTTTAAAATAAATATTCATTGACTTATTTGGCTGCACTGACTGTTCGTTGTGGTATGCGGGGTCTTTTGTGGCATTTGCATCCAGGCCCCCTGCACTGGGAGCGCAGTCTTAGCCATGGGTCTGCCAGAGAAGTCCTAACTTTTGCACTTTAGTAGGTGAGCAAGGGGGCTTACAGGGGATTCTCTTGCCCAGACAAGGGACAGGTGAAGGTAACACCCAGGCCAGCCCATGTGCCCACCACAGCTGTGGGCACCCCACATGCGGGCCAGGACCGCTTCACGGGTGGCAGGTGGTTCGTGTGCCCAGTTAGCAGCATGGGCCCGAGCACAAGGGCTGTGCCCAGCGTGGCTCAGGTGCTGCCTTCCTGAGATCCTTGGTACTCTTAGAACAAGGGCCTGAAGACTCATTTTGCACGTGCATTAGACAGCCCGGCAGATATGGCTGTGGTCATGGCCCCGCCCTTCCTCCTCCCAGACCCCCCACCCCATCCCCCTGCCCCCTGCTGCTCCAGGACTCACACCCACTCACTCCATACTGGCTGCTTCTCCCCCCATATTCATCCCTCCATTGTTATTATAGAAGATTAAGGAAATAGAAAAAGTTAGGGGAGGACACCAACCACGGTCTCATGCGTGGGTGCTAAGTCGCTTCAGTCGGGTCCAACTCTTTGTGACCCCATGGACTGTAGCCTGCCTGGCTCTTCTGTCCATGGGGTTTTCCAAGCAAGGATACTGGAGTGGGTTGCCCTGCTCTCCTCCAGGGGATCTTTCCAGCCCAGGGATCAAACCCATGTCTCTTATGTCACCTGCATTGGGGATGGCAGGTTCATTACCATTAGCACCATCCGAGAAGCCTGTGGCCTCATAGTCTAAAGGAAAAATTTCTGACAGATCTGTTCTGTGCATAGGATTTTTATTGATTATATGTCAATTAAATAGAATCTATCAATTGTATTAACCACATTATATTGACTGTTTTGAAACTGCTTCTCAATAACACATCTAGCATTCTCCAATTATGTCATTTACTCCTCAAGAATGAACACTATTCCAAAAGAAAACTTTTCTTTTTCTAAAAACAAAGAGTCCTGGGACTTCCCTGGTGGTCCAATGGCTAAGACTCTGAGCTCCCAATGAAAGAGGGATGGGTTTGATCCCTGGTCAGAAAACTAGATCCCATATGCCCTAACTAAGAGTTCACATGCCACATCTAAGACCTGGGACAGCCAAATAAATAAACATTTAATTTTACAAAAGAGTCCTTTAAATAAAACTTTGGAAAAACACAGAAATTCACAGAGTGTTGTTAATACCCATTCCCCACCTCTAGTGATGGCTACTGTTAGCATCGGTGAGTGTTCATCAGTCCCACAGATGCCTGGGCCCCACCAAGCCCCAGGGACTTGGAATCTAAAGGGCTGGGAACTCAGGGTTACAACAGGCACCCAGCGCTGCCAACAGCAGGGCCCTGGAAGACACAGTTCTATAAACACTTTTCCCCAACTAAACAGGGCTCCTGGCTGTGGACTGAGGCTGGGCAGTGAGGGGGCTTCTAACTTCTGGGATGGACATTTTTATACTAATAGGTAAATCTTCTGTCCCTCCATTAATTTCCCTTTAAAAAATTCCTAGCATTGCCTGCTTTCGTTGTGAAGTTTTATTTTTGATTTACAGAAGTGCCTAACTGTAACTGAGCAGGTCCCTGTGGGGCCTTCTCGGGACAATATGTATATGTGTGCCCAGTCATGTCTGACTTTTTGTGACCACATGGACTGTAGCCTGCCAGGTTCCTCTGTCCATGGGATTTCCCAGGCAAGAAAACTGGAGTGGGTTGCCATTTCCTCCTTCAAGAGAATCTTCCCAACCCAGGGATCAAACCTGGTCTCCTACATTAGCAGGTGGATTCTTTATCACTGAGCCACCTGGGAAGCCCAGACTGTTCCCTTACCATCGTCCTTCTTGTCTGTAGAAAAAAAACTTTAGCCAAAGAATAAATTTAATTAGGGGAGTGAGAACATGCAGAAGCAAAGGAAAGCAGTCAAACAAGACAAAATAGTAAGTTTAGCCATTAAAGACAAGGATCTTTGGGGAATACCCTGGCAGTCCAAAGATTAGGACTCGACACTTTCACTGCTGGGGGGTCTGGGTTCTATCCCTGGGCAGTGAACTAAGAGCTGGCCAGCCATGTGGTGTGGCCAAAAAAAAAAAGACAAGGACCTTTATTTCCTCTTTAAAAATCTGTGATTAACATTCTGAGCCATATCCTTTGAGCTATTTTAGAGTTACTGAAACCCCCACCTGGCGGAAGAAGCTAACTTCATGATGACCAGGCCATACCATGATGTGAGCTGCTCTGTCTTTCGCAATTCTAAGAACTGGCCTCAAGGAAATGGGAACCAACCAACTCTGGAACTGAAGACTAACTGTACACAAGACGATCACGAGGGTGTTGATCACACTAGCATATGACTGACTTCAAGATGACTGTCAAAGGGAGCGCATCTGACTCCAAGAACCTGTCGGCGCTGACTGCTGTCCCACGCATGGCTCCCCCTCCGCCCCGGCCTTGCACCCCTGGAACTCCCCTTTGAAAGCTCTTGCCCCCTGATCAGCAAGGGGGAGTTGATTCTTTGGGACATAGGCCTACCTTCTTCCCTGGATTGCCGGCTTCCTCATGACAGCCATCTTTCCTTTTACCCAACACTTGACTCCTAGCCTGACAAGCAGCTGAACATGAGTTCCGTAACATAAAGAGTCAAATGTTTATTCACTGCCTCCTTTGTGACAGGTATGGAGATAGGAACAGTCCCAGTGCTGCCTGTCTGCTGGGTACCTGGACAAGCATCCGTACGTCATTAAGAGACACACACCGAACAGCTGGGTTGGCCCAGGACAAGTCAACAGATGTACCCAGGGTGTCACCTGCCCCATGTGGGTCCCAGTCTTTCCCTTCTGATTCTTCTTAGAAAAGCTTTTGCCTACATTAGTTTATAGCAACAGCCCTTCACCATGTACATCTGCTTCCTCCCCGATTTCTGCACCTCCCTCCACCTTTCAGAGGGGGCTCAGGGCTGCCTCTGCTCGAGTCGGCTGCTTCAAGGGGCCTGGCTCAGAGGTACAGCCTCTCTCTGCTTTGCCTCCAGTTCACCTAGGCTGTCAGGCCTGTGATGGGTCCTGATGCACGAGGCGGAGCGATGTGCCCACGTGGGGTACCAATTTTCAAGTTTATATCTGCTGATACTCCCCGTGCTGCTGAAGATAAACAGGGAAATTTAATAAATGCTTACTTGTTTAGATGTGTCATCTTTTTTATTTTTTTTCCTCCATCCTCCTCCTCCCCACTCCCACCCAGTCAGAGGATTTCTTGGGCTAGAATTTTATTAGCAGCAGACTCTGGGGCTGGAGTTTTTGCACAGAAGCAGCTGAACAGAATGGGGCACAGGTGGGTGAGTTGCCCTCCTCAGCATGTCGACAGGGGTGCACATAAGCTGGGATGGGAGAGGAGCAGAAGACGCCCTTTTGAACTATTTTGAGCTGAAGGCAATCAGGACCCAGTGGATCCAGAAAACATTATTACCTCTTCCTTAACTTTCCTGGTGACTCAAATGGTAAAGAATCTGCCTGCAATGCAGGAAATCTGGGTTTGACCCCCTGGGTTGGGAAGATCCCCTGCCGAAGCTACCAATATTCTTGCCTGGAGACTTCTATAGACAGAGAAGCCTGGCGGGCTACAGTCCATGGGGTTTAAAAGAGTCTGGCGGGCTACAGTCCATGGGGTTTAAAAGAGTTAGACGTGACTGAAGTGACTTAACAACGTAACAACCAGAAGACGAGCTATTGTTAGAGATAACTTTTTTATCTGACTTACCTGCACAGCAAGGCAAGCACTGACCAGCAGCCTCCCTCTCTGTATCTCCCTGTGAAGAGCCCTCCTCCCTCGGGGAGCCCCAGGCCCCAACCTATTCCTCAGCTCACGGTGTCATAGAAGCCTCAACTGCCAGACTCATCACCCTTGGTCTCAGATCTTTGGGGCTCGTGTATGTCAGAAATTAAATTTATATTTCTCCCGTTAATGTCTGGTATCAATTTAATTATCAGTCCAGCCAAAGAATCCAGCAGGGAAGAAAGGGACAATGTCTGCAGCTCTACAACTGTCTTGCTGTGGAAGAAGGGGCCATGAGACACTGAGGAAAAAGCCACCATGGCTTCTACTGACTCCGGGAAAATCAGAGATCACAAGGGAATCTTCAAAGTTGCTTGAATTTAAAACAATTTTTTGGCTTCACTGCACAGCAGGCACGTGGAATCTCAGGTCCCCAACCAGAGCCTGAACCCATGCCCTATGCAATGGAAGCATGAAGTCTTAACCACTGGACTTCCTAGGAAGCCCCTAAAATTTTGATCCTTCTGAATACAGATTTCAAATTGAAGTGAATGGCCCCCGGGATCTACACGAAGAGAGAGGAAACTCACTCTCTTCCCCGGGCTCCAGTAAGATGAGAAGCTGTGGCCTCAAGGTATGGGAGAGAGATGTCAGCATTTTTCAGGGCCTTTGGCAGAAAAAGTAATGCTCATTATGGGTGAGGTTTATGTTTGTTATTACACACAACGACCGTGATAACATTATCCATTCACCCTAGGGCTCAGACACTGACCCAAGCATTTTATGTCCATTAACTCACTTGGTGCTTAAATTGGACACAGAGAGGCTCAGCAGTTACTCTAACGCCACACAGCAGGCACACGGAAGGGCTGGATCGGCATTAAACCATCTGACCTTATAGCCTTGCATGGCAGCTTGAAGACATGTCTGGACCCAAGCCTGCAGCAATAAAGCCACACTGACTCCATAAAGCAGCGGGAGAGACTGCCTATGCTGTTGTTGTTGTTGTATCGTAGCTCAGTCGTATCCAACTCTTTGTGTATGTGTAATAAAGGTTTATTAAAATATAAAGGAGATAGAGAAAGCTTCTGACATAGGCATCAGAAGGGGGCAAAAAGATTACCTCCCTGCTAGTTTTTAGCTGGATGTTATATAGTCACTAGCAGTCTGTTAATCGTATCCAACTCTTTTATGACCCCATGGACTATAGCCCACCATGCTCCTCTGTCCATGGGATTTCCCAGGCAAGAATACTGGAGAGGGTTGCCATTCCCTTCTCCAGGGGATCTTCCTAACCCAAGGATTTAACCCGCGTCTCCTCCATCGGCAGGTGGATTCTTTACCACCAAGCCACCTGGGAAGCCAGACCATGTACATGTGACTAGAGAACTCTAACCCACAAACTGCAACAACCACCCAGAAGCCAGACCACAGCCTCTACAGCCACCAGCCAGGAATATCACAACTCAGCCATGACTGCCATCTTCCCTAATTTTTACTCCTCCCCTTTCTAACCTAGGACAACCAGAGAAGGTCAAGAATGCCCCCAAAATCAATCACACAGGATCCTCAGCTTATAGCGAGCCTGCCCACAGCTTCTCCAGGCCTGGGGCACACCTAAGCTTTCCTCCTTTCTAGTACAAGCTGTGCCGTTCTTTGCCTGCCTGTGAGGCTCTGCCAAAACCCAAGTCAAGGTGGAAGATCCCTGCTACAGCCAACTCTAAAAAACAGCCATCCACAGGTGTGTTACCCTCCTACTTGTTTTTATTTTAAACATTAAAAAGTCCACTGCTGCATGGGCTTTCTCTGGTTGCGGCGAGTGGGGGTTACTCTCTCGTGGGCTTCTCACCGTGGTGGCTTCTCTTGTGGCAAAGCACAGGTTGTAGAGAGTGCATGCTTAGTAGTTGTGGCCTGGCCCACCAGCTTAGTTGCTCCACAGCATGTGGGATCTTCCTGGACCAGGGATTGAACTTGCGTCCCCTGCGTTGGCAGGCAGATTCTTACACTGAACCACCAGGGCACTCCCCTCCTATTTGCAAAAGGTGAGCACCTGCAGACCAGTCCAGCAGGGAAAGAGGTCACGCCCAGGGAGGCATCCCAAGGTGGGCCACTCCCCCCAACAACCCCCACCCCCCAGCCGTAGAATGACAAAAGCCGCAGAACGGCTTTCCTTGCCCTTCTTGCTCATTATTTTCTGACGTTTTGTTTTCAACACAGAGTTTTCCATTTTTATGGGGTCGAAACTGTCTCTCATTCATTTATTAAGAATTACGGGAATCTTGACATGGAGTCCTGTGACTTCAGAGTCATGCCCAGGTGTCTCTCTTATCTTGCCTGCTTGTCCTAGCCAGACCTGTTCCATCACATTCTGTCTAATCAATAAAGAGTAGTGAAGGTCAGGGGACTGGCGCCAACATCCCAATCAGCATCACTGTTTGTGTGCTGCTCTGAGTCATCTTCCAGGTAAGATAACCTTTTACAGAGTACGCTGAGACAGCCCGAGGGTCACAGACCACCAGATCAAAGACATCCAGGCCGTAAATGATTAAGACGATAACCCCAGGGTCTTCCCTGGTGGTCCTGAAGCTAAGACTCCACACTCTGCAGAGGGCGTGGGTTCAATTTCTGATCGGGGAAATTAAGATCCTAAGTGCCAGGCGATGCAGAAAAAAAAAAAAAAGTTCCAATTCAAGGATACCACCTGTTTTTAATGATCTTTTATTTATTCATTGGTAGGAGTTGCAATGGCAACCCACTCCAGTGTTCTTGCCTGGAGAATCCCAGGGACAGGGGAGGCTGGTGGGCTGCCGTCTATGGGGTCACACAGAGTCGGATACTACTGAAGTGATTTAGCAGCAGCAGCAGGAGTTCTTTATCAGAGAAGGCAATGGCAACCCACTCCAGTGTTCTTGCCTGGAGAATCCCAGGGACCGGGGAGGCTGGTGGCCTGCCGTCTATGGGGTCACACAGAGTCGGACATGACTGAAGCGACTTAGCAGCAGCAGCAGGAGTTCTTTATATATTCTTATCAGATATGTATAATGAGAATGGTGAATTTATCCCAGTGAATGGTTCAGCTTTTCATTCTCGAAAAACAGTCCTTCAGTGAATAGTTCTTTCTTTCCATTAAATGTAAATGATCAGTTAAAAAATAAATAAAAACTGCTAACTCAGAGACTTCCCTAGCAGTCCAGTGGCTAAGACTTTGCCTTCCAATGAAAGGCTGCATGTTCAATCCCTGGTTGGGAAAC
>SJYQ01096598.1:0-17536 GCA_006410935.1 Redunca redunca
CCACAGTCCACAGGGTCGCAAAGAGTCAGACACAATGAAGCAACTCAGCATTCACATATACTAAGAAAAGGCTCTAATTCAGAAAAGTGAAAGTGGTCCTAAAAATAAATACAGAATCCTTTTGCAGTTTTACTCCCAGTCCTTCAGAACTGCTTTTACGTATATTCATTTAAAATTATTTTTGGAAGTCAACTCACTTTGGGAAAATACAGAGTGTTATGATATAGTCTAATCTCTTCCGTTAGCTTTCATCTGTGAAAAGTTACTGCTCTCTAACGAAGACAAAGTCAAAATCCATTTTGAAAGGTTCTAGCTCATTTTCCCTTGCAGATATCTAATATCCAATTATAGTTTTACCACTTTGAAAATACTTTTGGATATATATTACTTTCCTTTGTCATTACAACAACCCTAGGTCATGGATAAATACTCATTGTTTATTTCCTTTTAGAAATTTTTTTTTTTTTAAAGGCTTTCCCAGTAGCAAATGGTAGAAAAACTAGTTTAAACAAAACACAGAATTTAGTGGTTTATAATCTACAAAGCCCAAGGACAGACCTGTCTTCAGGTAAGGTTCAGTCTGGGTAGATGAGAGGACCTGATCTCTCTCCATTTCTCAGCTCTGATTTTACTCATGTTTGAAACAGGCTAGGACCTGTGATCCTTTGCTGCAGAGCTGCAATGCTTGCACCTGGACAAACATTTTCTGGAACAACAAAATACTAAGAAACTATAAGGGACTAAAAATAACTGCATGCATGCAACTGGGGCAAATTCTGGACGAAAGATACAAAAAGACCAAAAACCCAACAACCACTTCTGAAGAGCCAGGAGCAAAAGCAGGGTACTGCACGTGCACCTTGTATTCCACCAAGGGGCAAACCACCCATGCTCCACTCCAGCCTGACCCTTGGACACACCCTTATGTCACCCCATATAAGGAACAAGCTTGTCCCGCTCAGGAAGGATCAAGCAAGGAACCTGTTGCTTGTTCTTGCTCCCCACTACTGCAGCAGGGGTTCCACGACCTTGCTTGGATGTCTTGTCTGGCCTCTAGTCAGTTTCTATTGATTGGGGAAGGCCAAGAACCCTGGTCAGTATAACCCTGGTCGGTATCATACCGACTTCATTCCCAAATGTAGACAGACAGTTGTAGGTAGGATGTAACAAGGATGTGCACAGCCTCATCCTCTAAGGCTCAAGACCAATGGAAAAGAACACATGTACCTCTCTCAACAGTCTCTACAAAAATAAATAAATAAATAAATAAAGTAAAATAAAAAACAAACCAAAAAACCCAATAGTAAATAAATAAATAAATAAAAGCTCAGTCAAGGTTGGAAGACAAAAAAAAAAATCTCCAGCACGTTTTATTGGCTCTGACAAGGTTATATGTCCACTCAAATTACTATGGTCAGGGCAATTTGAATCATCTGTCTCACCATAAAGTCTTGCAATATCATCTATACTAATGCTCATGGACTCAACGGTGGATTTCCAAAGAAAAACTGAGCAGGGTGAATAAGGTTGGACAACCAAGAAGAGCCAGCCATAGACTAGATGACTTGCCCAAAGTTGCAGATCCAAGCAGACAAAAATCAGGAAGGACTCAAGTACCAATCTCTGAAACCAAGTGCTCCAAAAATAGTGGCAAATTGGTTTAAAACATAGGGAGTAAATCACAAGAAGTCTCCCAAATGGAATCTCTTAGTCACAAATAACATTCTAAAATATTGATCGACTGCCTAAAGAACTTCAAAGAAAGCCAAGTTCATTTTACAAAATATGAATTTTGTAAAATTAAACACGGTGAGCATTATCTAAATCAAAATCCCTTTACAGCTCTAAATGGTTCCTCACCATCTGCAAAGTCAGGACATTGTACTCAAAAGGAAAAAGGGAAAGCTTTTTGACCTAGTTTTGTCCCTACGCTAATGTACAGCCCCGACTCCTATTTATTAAGTGGCATCAACGCATGCTATTGCACTGGCTATTTGCAACTCTAAAATGACACCTATTATTCAGCTGGAGATTAGAATCTCAAGAAAGAGGGCCTTTTTTAATAAAAAATAAAATTAAAAATAGATTTGCCATTGCCTTTCTAATGAAACTGCTAGCTCTGCCAGCTTAGAGAGGAAATGACATATTTCTTGCGATTTTTACATATTGATCTGAGCAGTGCATTCAAAAAAAGTTACCAATATTCATATCTTGAGAAATTGCTCAATGCTTCTCCTCTAACTGTACAAACCATCACTCCACTCCTCCACAGCAGGCCGAGGCAGCCAACACATGCTCTTCCCCCAAAGCAACCACATCCTCTAAAACCTGACACACGCTCATGGCACAGAACACCAGGTGGAGCCTGCTCGGTATGAGCCAAATAAGAAAATGATTTAGCCCAGCACTGTCCAACAGAACTTCCTGTGATGATGCAAAACTTTTATATCTGTGCTATCCAGTATGGTAGTCACTAGTTAAACACGAGCTACTGAGACTGAGAAATTGGAGGGTTTTTTAAAAAACTTTATTCTAATTATTTTAAAGTAGCCACATGTGGCTAGTGGTAACTGAATTGGAGGGCAGTACAGATGGCACCCTTGAAAAATTCTCTGGCATGTCATTGATTGCTCTCTCCCACTTGCATTTTCTATCCCAACAGAAAGTCACCTGCTGTTCCCCAAATAGGGTATCTGTTGGTGCCTCTGAACTCCTACACATGCTGTTCCTTTCGTCTGGAATTTCCACTCCTAGCCTGCTTCGTAGGCGCCTCTTCATCCCCTAGACCCAGTCCAAGTGTCACCGCTTCTCTGAAGCCTTCCCTGATTATTCTTCTCTCTTCCCTACTCATGAGACTGGGTCACCTCCCTTCCCCTCTGCCTCTGCACTTGCGAATTTCTGTGACTGGACTCACCATATGGTGATGAATCTCAAGCCTGTCCCTTCCACAGTGGAAGGGGTAGAACACAGTGGTATGAATGGTTGCTCCACACACAGCTGCCAAGTGTCAAATCCCCAGCTCTATAACATCAGGCAAGTTATACCACCTCTCTGAGCTCAATGCCCCATCTGTAAAATCAAGTCATTAATGATAACTCCGTACGGTTAACTAAATGACCAAATGCAGATAAAACATTACCAGGTTGCCTGGCAAGGAGCAACGATTGAGCTCATATGCATTTTGCTCGTTGCTCAGTCATGTCCAACTTTTTGCAACACTATGGACCATAGCCCACCAGACTCCTCTATCCATGGAATTTTCCAAGCAAGAATACTGGAGTGGGTAGCCATTCCCTTCTTCAGGGGATCTTCCTGACCCAGAGATCGAACTTGCTTCTCTTGCATCTTCTGCACTGGCAGGCAGATTCTTTACCACCAGTGCCACCTGGGAAGCCCTCATATACATTACCTGTCATCAAATTAACTTCGAGAAGGTACTAGGTCTTAGCCATCTCAATATGGAGTCAGAGTACACAGTATACACTCATTAAAGATTATTAATCTTAAACTCAGTTCTGAATACCCTCCATAAGGCCAAACAATCTTGTTCTAAATGTGAAAGAGACTAAAAAAGAGATCTCAACCAGACGTGGGCAAGGGCAGAAGGGTGAGATCCCAGGGAGATTAAAGATTTTTATGCATTCTAATTCAAAGTGCATCCAAACTGACTTGCCCTACCACCTCCCCAGATGTCCTACCAGACCCTCTCCAAATCCCCAAGACATGATCAAAATGTTTCTGATGGAGATAAGATGTATCCTGCAGATTTGGGGGGGGGGGCAGTAATCAAAGCTCACGGGCCAGTAGTCTAACATTAACAGAACAGATACATGTAAGAAACACTAAGCTTCTAGTTTGCCTGTTCCCCTCTTTTCCTAGGTGGATATCTGGATTGGGGAAGGGGGAGAAAAACCTTCAATTTACGGAAGCATCCTACACACCTGGACTCTAACTGTGAGCCACCTATGCATCTAACCCTGAAGGATGGGGATGTCTCCTGAGGTCCTCTGAGGTTCCGAGGTATCACTGAAGTTAAATCAAGATGAGTGGCAGGTGAAACAAGCATTAAAAAAAATGATTAAGTGTTCAATATACAGGCTTTCTAGCCCATGTAGAGTCTCAGGGGTAGTTGTGTGTGTGTGTGTGTGTGTGTGTGTGTGTGTGTGTGTGCTCAGTCGCTCAGAGGTGTCCGATTCTTTGTGACCCCATGGACTGTAGCCTGCCAGGCTCCTGTGTCCGCGGAATTTTCCAGGCAAGAATACTGGAGTGCTTATTCCCCAGATTCAGTGTCTTCCTCCTGCTACAAGACTCCCAGGCACCGGCACTCAGCCAGGAGTTTAGTAAGAGACAACATCAGGGTGTGCAGAATGCAAGGCAAGTGCATCTCTAACCGGGCTTTCTCTTTGGCTATTTGCACACAGGGAATGGGGTCAGCCCAGCTTCTACTTCAGGGCAAAGCAGCACCAGAATTCAGAATGCAGGTGACCAATCTTCCCGGGGGACCCTGCGCAGGAGGTTTAAAGGGTAACCCGTAGCACGACTGAGTAGTGTAACCAACATCGAACAGGAAGTCTGGGCTCTGCGATGTGCCTGCTGTGTGAACTTGGACATATCACCTTCCCTGTCTGGGCTTCAGTTTCTTGTCTATAAAACTGAGGGAGGGGAGAAGTTCCCAATCTTTTTTTTTTTTTTTTTTTTTTAAGGGAAAAAAAGTGCCTTTTGTCTACAGTGAAATCTCATGGGGGAACTCCAAAATATAAAATATACAGCAGAGCAGCTATGATCACAGTGCATTTATGAAGGGGATTTATGAATGCCCATCTACTTAAGCTTCTCTCCCTTCCCCTAGAACACCCAGAATCCTGGAAACTCAGGGCATGTGTCAGCAAACCAGATCATTTTTCTAAGATCACATCAAATTGGAATATTTCAGGATGTTCCCTACAACAGACTTTAAGACACCTTTCAATGTGGAATGGATAAAAAATAGGGCTAGACTGATGATCTTACTTAATTTTATCATGAAAAAAATGTCAAAAATATTTGAAAAATATTCAAAGCATGTACTCTTGGCCCTGGTTTCCCTGGTGGCTCAGCAGTAAACAATCTGCCTGCAATGCAGGAGATGGAAGAGACTAGGGTTCGATCCCTGGATTGGGAAGATCTCCTGGAGGAGGGCATGGCAACCCACTCCAGTATTCTTGCCTGGAGAACCCCATGGACAGAGGAGCCTGGCAGGTTACAGTCCACAGGGTCACGAAGAGTCGGACATGACTGCAGCAACTGAGCATACATGCACATACATACTCATGGCTCAGCGGCAACATTACCATCTTGTTTTATCTCAACTCAGCCCATTTTCATATACTTGAGATCATTTTGAAGCAAATCTCCAATATATTATCCAACTACTTGAAAACATTTCAGTATAGTAATCTAAAAGATAGAGATTTTGAAAAACTAGACCTTGGTTTCATTTCTACACCAAGAAAAATAAGAATATTAATTATTTAACATCATCTGACATCCAAGATCACTGCTGCACTATGCTCTTTCTCATAATTAATTGGAAGAAGAACTGAGTCATTTTTCTACAGCTTCCCATTGCCTGAATTTCCCTGACTGCACCTCTGTTCGTCATTTAACATGAACTTTCTGGTGATCCCAGTGTCAAATCCAGGGTCTTGACCAGATTCAAGTTGTATCAGGAGGCACATAACATCTGGTTGTTTCTCTTTTTGTGTTGTTGACAGCCATTGATAACCACTTTCTATATTAGATTATTTTTCAGCTTCTTACGTCTCTTCTAAAATGTTTCATACATAAACACAAAGTTACATTAAAAAAATTTTACCCACATTGTATTAAACTCCACTCCTGTTCTGAAACCTTTTATTTTACAATGTAAGATTATTAATTTTAAAAAAAATTAAAATTCAGTAAGATACACAACACATTAACAATTACAGCTTAAATTCTGGCACACGTATGGAACAGTGCTTTATACATAGTAAGTGACTGACAAGGGCATCCCTGGTGGTCCAGTGGTTAAGACTTTGTGCTCCCAAGGCAGGGGGCACCAGTTAGATCCCTGGTCAGGGAACTAAGATTCCACATGCTAAATGGAAAAAATAAGTGACTGATAAATAGTTCCTGAATAAATAAGCAATACCAGTAAATCCAGTGGATTTCCTAGAAGTAGTGCTACAGTATCAATTAATTCACAGAAGGGCTCCACCAGCTGTAGTGTATGTTATACCAAGTCTTCTAAAAATTCCCACTGTCTTCTCAGATTATAAATTAAGCAAAGCCAAGCAAGTCGTGTTCTTCACCATATTACATTTTGTCCTTTTTTTTGAAAAAAAAAAAAAANAAAAAAAAAAAAAAACAACTGCCTAAAAACCCATATGACTCCATATTTTACTGTCTTAACTCACCCTTTCATCAGTTTTCTCCTCCCTCAAATAGCCTAAGCATAAATCATAGTCCCTGATCAATAATCAAACCAGTAATTCCTGCTGCCCCACTAAAGCTAACTGGTGGTTACAAAATTAGCAGCCTGTTTCTGTGTAGCCGAGTCTCAAGGACCCAAAATGATCAATGTCACCGTTCCACCTCATGACTGGGAACTTAACTGTGGCGGGAAGCAGCCACTCCCAATAGTCAATTAATTGTCCTACAAAAGCAGCCAGAGACATGAGGGATCAAAATTAAATCAGGCAAAATAGATTTTTAAGTCCTCTGTAGGCGTTCGTTTTTTAATTTTTTTAACACTAAAAGGCTACTAATACTTGTATCTGCCATGAAAGCTCAGAGCATAAACAAGTGAGTGCTTATTAGGAAAAGTCTAATAAAAAATCTCCCACCCAGGACTTCCCTGGTGGTTCAGTGGACAGTAATCTGCCTGCCAATGCAGGGGACATGCGCTCGATCCCTGGGCTGGGAAGACCCCCACATGCCACGAAGCAACTAAGCCTGTACACCGCAAGTACTGAGCCTGTGCTCCACAACAAAAGAAGCCACCACAGTAAGAGGCCTCCGGACAACAAGGAAGACCCACACAATCAGAAATAAATAAATAAACAAATTTATTTTAAAAATCCTCCACCAGTCTATCTCAGCTGCCACAATATTTTTCATTACAAACCTATTTACATCTTAAGTATGGAGTGTATATGGAGGGAAACAAGATGGTGGTTAAGTGAGTTTTAAACCAGGTACACAGGCCCGAGGAGGTAGCGAGATAAAAAAAGGGCAGGCATTAAGAGTTTTCAGCCACAGCTCTCCTCTTCTTCCTACTCCTCAAGAGCCACTGAATCCCTCGAAGTGTGAACTATTCCCTCCTGGGTTAACGAAGAGGAGGAAAGAGGCCAGTTACAACCTGTCCCCACAGCCAGAGCCCACCCTCACCATGACCCAGGTTCTGCATCTGCCAGACAAGGGAGGGGGCTATTCCTAATGCTCAAGAATGCCCAGCCCTCTTTACTTGCTACCAGACACTGGACCCTTATCTCAGTGGTCTCACCAAAGGCATACCTACCAACTACAGATACCTTATAATTTTTTTTAACTTTATATTTTGTCCTGGAGTATAGCCAATTAATTCTTTGCAACCCCATAGACTGTAGCCCACCAGGCTTCTCTGTCATGGGATTATACCAGCAAGAATACTGGAGTGTGTTGCCATTTCCTTCTCCAAGGATCTTCCCAACCTAAGACTCGAACCTGCATCTCCTGTGCCTCCTGCACCGCAGGCAGATTCTTCACCACTGAGCCATCGATCCATCCCTAACCAGCCTGTACAAATACCTCGTCTAAGAAACCTCTCTTCTCTCCAAGTCAAGTCGGAAGATCCTAAGGTTTTTGTAAAGGATTAAAAAGGCGAGTTGGATGAGAAAGGCTAATTCTTTTCTTCTCCATCCCACCCCTTTTCATTCTCTCTGCTTCCCTTCCATGTTCTTCATCTGCATACCCCATCTACCTTATCTGCACCCGACCACCGAGGACAATTCCCAGACCATTCACTCAGCAAGCACCAGCTCTGCCACAGGGACCATGCAGAGAAAGATAAGCAGAATATAATCCAGAAGCCCTGTGCCATTCTTGGTCTAGGGGTGATGGTGTGTCATCAGCGTCAATCACCAGGCAATGCCTCGGCCTCCCTGAGTCACCAAAGCTGGGATGCTGCATCAAAATCAATCTCCTAAACACCAGGTACAGCAGACACATATGCAAGTCCACTCCTTAGACACCCCAACCAGCAGGGCCAACAAACCTTTTTTCATGAACCAGAAACTCTCTGCCCCACCATCCAGCAGCTCACCACTTTCACTGTTATCTTCAACAATATCCATATTTCAGGAAGGTATGGGTTCGGGCAGGGGGAAGAACAGGAACCTCAGCCAACTGGAACAGACTCCACTTAGGACTACAATTTCAAACAAGCAATTCATCACCAGGTAGCACCTACAGACAGAAACGGCAATGTACCCCAGTATTCTTGCCTGGGAAATCCCATGGACAGAGGAGCCTGGTGGGCTACAGTCCATGGGGTCAAAAAGAATCAGACACACCTGGGCAACTGAACAACAAAGTACTCACAGACAACTCCCCACCGACCAGGCACTGGGCTAAAAGTTGCAACTGTATCAGTTCCACTAGTTCCTATCACAACCCTGGCATCTCAGTTTTCCACATGCAGGAACGTACAGGTATAAAGAGATTCAATGACAAGGCCCAAGTCAGATGGCTGGTCAGGGCTAGTACAAACAGGATTGGGGGCCCTGGCTCTGTAATTGTAACTGAAAGTGGGGTCTGGCTGTTGCCAAAAACCCAATAAAGAGGCCAAGTTGGTGAAAAAGAAGTTTGCGTTTGCTTTATTTTGGACGCTGGTAAGGGCACAGGGGGGTGGATGCCTGTACAAAGACTGACTCCCTCATCCCCACCACTGACAACCAGTAGGCAAGAGTTTTTATAGATAAAGGGAGGGGCTACATGCAGAAACAGCACAGTCAGCTCTGACAGTCATTTTGAAATTGTGGTCTGGCTAGAATCATCTTGACTGTTTAAGGTACAGTTAATTTTCAGCTCCAGGGCTGGTCTGTTCCAATCTCCATGAGGTCAGTTCTTGGAATTGTGGCAGGTTATGACATGGCTACAGTCTGGCCATCATGCAGTTAACTTCTTCCACCTGGTGGAGGTTGCAGTCTCTACAAGACGCTCACAGGATATGGCTCAGAATATTATCTCTAGCCCTTAGAAGGAACTACAGGTCCCTAACTATGCTAAGTTGCTTCAGTCGTGTCTGACTCTGTGCGACCCCATAGACGGCAGCCTACCAGGCTCCCCCGTCCCTGGGATTCTCCAGGCAAGAACACTGGAGTGGGTTGCCATTTCCTTTCCCAATGTATGAAAGTAAAAAGTGAAAGTGAAGTTGCTCAGTTGTGTCCGACTCTTTGCGACCCCATGGACTGCAGCCTACCAGGCTCCTCTGTCCATGGGATTTTCCAGGCGAGAGTACTGGAGTGGGGTGCCAGTGCCTTCTCCATCCCTAACTATGCTTAATGACTAAACTATGATTATTTAGTCTTGTTGGACTGTTTTCCTTTGTTTCTGCATTTTCTCACTTCTCTGATTAAACTTATTCTTTGGCTAAAGCTGTTCCACAGACAAAAGGCAGGCAGAGGACACAGCAGGGGCCGGGGGTGGGGAGGGAGAGCAAGGGCCAGAGGGTCCTGCTCCATTTCATAGCCTTAAAGTGAAAGTGAAGTCACTCAGTCATGTCCGACTCTTTTCGACCCCGTGGACTGTAACCCACCAGGCTCCTCCGTCCATGGGATTCTCCAGGCAAGAATACAGGAGGGGGTTGCCATTTCCTTCTCATAGCCTTAGGTCCTTCCCAATTGAAAAACAAAAGGCGCATACTTCTGCCTGAGAAACCAGAGCAGCCACAAACACACATTAAATCCATCTGGAGAAAAGACATGTAAACTCCCTGGATCAATAAGGAGATCCAGGCCCAATCACAGTCCCCAACACCAGTAATGACACAGCCTTTCAACAGAGACCTCATGTCTTCTAACCTTTCTTCCCTGTAAAAGATGATGGTCCTAAACAATAGGTCTTATAGGATTATCTGTAAGGACAGAGTAAGCAGTCTGAAGGCTTTGGGACATGAGGTCTGAAGAACTTAGTTCAAATCTAGGCTATAAAACCTTGTGACTGTGGCTGGTAATTTAGCCTATGCCTCAGTTTCCCCGACTTCCTTGGTGGCTCAGATGGTAAAGCGTCTGCCTACAATGTGGGTGACCAGGGTTCAATCCCTTGGTCAGGAAGATCTCCTGGAGAAGGAAATGGCAACCCACTCCGGTATTCTTGCCTGGAGAATCCCATGGACGGAGGAGCCTGGTAGGGCTCCATGGTTGCAAAGACTCGGACACGACTAAGTGACTTCACTTCCACTTCTTTCAGTTTCCTCAACTGCAAAAGGGCAGTGTTCAGTGAGGTTATGTGGGCACATGCTGAATACAGTGTCTGGTATCCACTGCCCAAAATGTGGGAGATGGCAGTATTATTGTCATTATCACCATCATTGTGATCTGAAAGTCCACAGAAGGAGCCCCTCCTTTCTTTAATACAGGTAAGACCTTCCAAGAACCTGATTCAGAAGGATAATCTGTCTAACACACTTTCCAATTTAAATCCTCGAACCATTAAGACTGACTCAGAATGGAGGAGATAGGATGAATGGTGGATGATGGATCCTGGGCCTCTCCCTCAACTGGTGGGGGCGGGGCTTCTTTTGCTCCCCTCCTTCTTCTAATCCCTCCCATCTTCCAGCATGCCCCTGCCATCACACTCCAGCTCCCAAGACCCTACCTATAACCTAAAGGGTCTTTTAGGAAGTACTCCACCCTAACAAGTCCATATCTGCTGAATGATAACGACAAGGTTCCTATGGCAACCCTTGTTTCTAAAGTTGGGGCAGCAGAAGGCACATGGATCATTTAGCACTTGGCTTAAGTTGCGTGAAATGCCTTAAAACTGCATATTAATTTTTTTTTTCTCCACAACTGGAGCCAGGCCATTTATAAAGTGTTCTCACAGGTGTTACCTACTATATGAGAGGAGGAGGAGAGATGACTGACTCTATTTTTACAAATTAAGAACATAACAATCAGAGTTGTTAAGAGCTCCTATGTAGTAGGGTCAAGAAAAGACCTTGGGTCTTTCAGCATCCAAATTGGTGCTTACTTGAGTCGGGGCCCTGCTCTTAGAGTGTACCTCGTCCTCCATCAGTCCACTCCACTCCCTTTCACTCATCTTCATTCATGGCTATTGGCCTATACACCCCAACCCCTGCATTTTTGTTATCACAGCCTGGTTTGTTTCAACTACCAGCAAGTGTACGTATGACTTTGCTCTGCAATTAAATTGTTCACCCTTTAAAGCAGGATTCATGTTAAATATGGTTTGACATCTCTTAAGTAGCAACCACCTTAGTTCACTAGGATTGTGGTTAAGAGTTTGAGCCTAGAAATCACAACATGATATGGACCTTCATATGACAAAAACCTCAGTGTGAATCACAGATCTGATACTACTAAGCTGTGTGATCTTAAGTTACTTAACTACTATATGACTTCATTCCCTCATGGGTTTAATGAGTACTAGTGCTGACCTCTTAAGGTTATTGTGAGAATCAAAGGGAGCTTGATTCAAGTAACAGAGTAAGCTTTTGGAAATTTTATGCTATTATTATCATTAATATTATTATTAACCAACATCATCACAATGTTACAATTAAAAAAACTTCAGGGTTCTGTATCTAGCCCAGGATCACATAGCAAGTAAGCACTGCAGCCAAGCAGAGAATTCCAAGATGCCACCTCCTGCTTCTCTTCTTTTTATAGTCCTTACAATGTACAACATACAGTAAGTACTTAGTAATACTCAAGAATTACAGAATGTGATACCTGTAAGAAGAGTCATCTGGTCAACCCTCTCATGCTGCAGATTAGAATACTTAGGCTCAGCAGACAGCATACCTGTTCAATTTGCTCATCAATGAACACACTTATCCCTCGAAATCCACTGGGAATGGTTCCAGCACCCCTGCTCTCCCACCTACGCAGATACCAAAATCCATGGATATTTCAGTCCCTTATATAAAATGATACAGTACAGTCAGCCTTCATATTTGCATGTTCTCCGAATCAACCAACCACGGACAGAAGAATGAAAATTGGTCCACACTTAGTTGTATCATGGATGCCGAACCCCTGGACATGGAACCCACGGAGAGAGAAGCCAAGTGTAATAACCTACACAGTTGTAGAGTGATGCCTAGTTATAAAGTTTTATTTGCCATGAGACATGATGATGAAGCCTCCAGCAGAAGACCACCCAGAACATATGTGAAGTCAGACACAGTTGGGTTTGCAACCATGCCACAGAGAACCTAGGTATCTCAGTAGAGGATGTTAGGGGGTGCTCACTGTACAGATGAGGGCTTGTTCAGTGATTTGGGGGAAGGTTCTAGGAAACACAGTTTTGCTCTGCTGGGTGCAGTCATAAAGCAGGACTGTGATGCTCAGGTTTCCTTGTAAATATTCACCTAGAATACAGGAACACAGGGCTTTGGCTGCAATTGGTAAAGACACAGCAGTCACTCATCTGCTCTGAGACAGGCAGATGTTTGGCCAGTTTTGTGGACTGCACAGTGTTCTTGTTTTCATCTGTGCTCTGTCTTGACTGTGGAGTGGTCTTGTTTTTGTCTCGTTCTATCATCATCACAGAGCAACCTTGTCACATGTCAGTGTGCTGTGAAATTCTTCATGTCCAGAGGAGAATGCCAGGGCCCAGTAATCACAGCCCGCCCAGCTCTGAGCTGACAGCAGTCAGAAGTTGCTGGTTTTGTTTTTTCTTTTTCCTTTTCCCAGTAATTTGTTCAACCATTTAGAGCACCTGCTTGTGTCAGGCAATTATAAGGGGGTCTTGGTACAAAATAAAGATCCCAACTCTAAATGAGATGACATTCCCAGGGGGGGATGAGATAATTAAAAATAAACATTAAAAGAAAAACTTACAGTTTGTTAAAAGGTTATAAGTGTTATGGGGGAGAAGGAAAGAAAAAGCAGAGTCAGAGGGACTAGGAGCGGTGGGCTAGGGTAGCAATCATAAGCAGGGTAACCAAAGAAGTCCTCCTCCACAGGAAATTTAAACAGACGAAGAAAGTGGAGGAGGTAAACGTGAGCACCACCCTTTTCCCAGTTCAGAAATGAGAAAAGTGAGACTTAGAGGGGTCAGGGAATGTGTCTGAGACTGCGCAGCAATTATATGGGGAAGCCAGGGAGCGCACGCGGCTCCGAACGCTCTGCCACAGTCTGCCTAGTGCTCAGTTGCTCAGCAGTGACTGATTTCTTGCAAACCCAAGGACTGAAGCCTGTCAGGCTCCTCTGACCATAGGACTCTCTAGGCAAGAACATTGGAGTGGGTTGCCATTTCCTTCTCCAGGGTATCTTCCTGAACCAGGGATCGAACCTGCATCTCCTGCAATGGCAGGCAAGTTCTTTCCAATAACAAACCAGATCTCAGACTCAGGACTGCAAGCCAGAATGACTCCAGACTCACAGGTGGAAGCATGAGGCCTGAAACCAGGAAGAGCCTCTGCTTTCTCACTCTCCCACAGGCTTCGGCTAGAACTGCAGATCCACACTGAAGAGAATCAGAATACACCCCCTACCAAGTGATGCCTCTCTGGCATGAGGACAGAACAGAACGCACTGAAGAAAAGCAGACACGGAATGCATCTTCTGCCCTCCCCTTATCTGCTGGAAAACAGGGCATCAATTCCCCTGTGAAGATGCCCCCATCTTCCAAAACCAGGAACAAAGAGAGAGCATCCTTATTATCAGAGATGAAGATGACACCAAGGAGCAGCAACATAAACAAATTCTGTTAAGTAACCTTTGTCTGCCATTACTGTCCTCCATATATTTGTTGTTGTTGTTCAGCCGCTCAGTTGTGTCCGACTCTGTGACCCCATGAAACAGCAGCATGCCAGTCTCCTCTGTCCTTCACCATCTCCCGGAGTTTGCTCAAACTCATGTTCATTGAGTCAGTGATGCCATCCAACCATCTCATCCTCTGTCGTCCCCTTCTTCTCTTGCCCTCAATCTCTCCCAGCATCAGGGTCTTTTCCAGTGAGCCAGCTCTTCACCTCAGGTGGCCAGAGTATTAGAGCTTCAGCTTCAGCATCGGTCCTGCCAATGAATATTTCTGAATATTCTGTTGATAACTCTGTTGATTTCCTTTAGGATTGACTAGTTGGATCTCCTTGCAGTCCAAGGGACTCTCAAAAGTCTTCTCAAGCACCCCAGTTTGAAAGTATCAATTCTTCAGCACTCGGCCTTTAGAGTCCAACTCTCACATCTGTACATGACTACTGGAAAACTTTCCATATATTTATATTCCCACAATTTACTGCCCCTAAAAAATCCAGAAACCCTTTCATTTGTCTTGTCTCCTCTACAAACCTATCATCCTTTGTCAGAATAGTAGACAAGCCTCCCAGCCTAGCTGCTTTCTGGTTTTTATTATTAATATTTATTTAGCTGTGCCAGGTCTGAGTTGTGGCACACAGAATCTCTGATCATTGCAGCATGCAGAATCTTCAGTTATGGCATGCCAATGTGAACTCTTAGTTGGGGCATGTGAGATCTAGTTCCCTGATCAGAGAGGGAACCCAGGCCCCCCTGCATTGGGAGCAGAGAGTCCTAGCCACTGGCCCACTAGGGAAGTCCCCTAGCTGCTTCTTTGGTTTTTTTTTTTCTCTTTTCTTCTTTCTATAAAACCTCCTTCACCCCTCCACCCACCTTGCCCTAAGCCAGGTAAAACTCTTAACATCCAATAAAATTTGTACACTTTTCTCCTGTTTATCTTTGTCAGTTTATTTCATAGGCCTGGCCACTGTGTCTAACAGGGCAGAGGAAAATCTTTTATTTCCTTGTGAGGGTTCCAATCTACTAAGAGCTTACCCTGTGTAGTCAGGTTATCTGCTAAGCCCTTCATGTGTTATCTCAGTGACCCCAACATGTGGGTCCAACCATTAACCTCATTCAGCAAAGGACATCAGTCTATAAATGCTGAAGTTCAATACCACATAGCTGTTAAGAGGCAGAGTCTATCTTCAAGTCCAGACTTCATAATTCCATAGCTAGAAATGATTTTCAAAACACTACACACCAGTATAATGTTTACAGATGTGTGTGTGTGTGTGTGTGTGTGTGTGTATGCAATCCCTAATGATATTTACTGCACAGAGTTGTGATACTAAATAAGTAGGTCTAAGGCAGCAAGGAGGCCTCCCTTCCCACATAAACTGAGTTGGAAAGAGCTTGGTGCTGAAGAATGTTCACAGGGACAGGATTTGGGGTTGTATTCTGTATCCTCAGAACCTGTTTTGGGTTAGGAGTTAAATAGTCATTGGATGGTTGGATGGTGAATGGATGGATGGATTGTGGATAGATGGATATATGAATGGGTGGATGGATGGATGGAGGATGGATGACAGGTGGATGGATGGATGAATAGGTGGGTGCATGGATGGAGGATGGATGATGGATAGATGGATGGATGGATGGATGAATCAACAGATGGTAGATGGATGGAATGATGAATGGGTGGATGGATCGATGGAGGATGAATGATGGATGGATGGATGAAAGCATTTCCCTCTTCTCTTTGCTCTCAATACTCCAGGGCACCCATCCCTCCACCAAGAAAGCCTCATGATTCAGCCATGGACAAGAGAAAGCAAGTATGAAAATGAAACTGTTCTCAGCAAATCCCCAGCTAAGTCCAATCAGGAAGGGAGAAAGGCATCTGGTACCCAGCCTGGCCTCACTGAACACTTCTTTTAGATCCTGAACAAGAAGATTAAGTTGCTTTGTAAGAGTGAAGTAGCCTACCAAGCCACTCTAGAATTGACTCTGAAATCTATCTGTATCCAAAAAAATAAAAATCACACTCAAATAATGAGTGTGATTATTAGCTAACATCAGAGAAGGCAATGGCAACCCACTCCAATACTCTTGCCTGGAGAATCCCAGGGACAGAGGAGCCTGGTGGGCTGCCGTCTATGGGGTCGCACAGAATCGGACACGACTGAAGTGACTTAGCAGCAGTAGCAGCATAGTTGATGAATGCAATTATTAATGTGCTTTATGTATGGCAAACCAATACAGTATTGTAAAGTAAAAAAAAAATTTTCAAAAAAATAAAATAAAAGGAAATTGCCCTAAACATAAAGGACAAGCCATGAAGAATTGGTCAGGGAGCTTTGCCAAATATAAGGCAAATTCAAAACACAAAAGTGACTATTAACTGCTTTAGCAGTTGTCAGTCAGCCCCCCAAAAATAACGCCTTGTCCTTGGAGCATCAGTTTCAGTTTCTCATGAGAAGTTCTCTTCATATCTCAAGGGCTGACCTTTCACCCATCTGCTCACATCAGCCCTCTCCATCATATTCTTTATTTTTTAAAAAACACAACATAAATCCCACAGTGCTCTAATCAAGCTCCCTTACTCATCTGAAGGATAACCTTCACAGAAAAGAGGCCACTTGATAAATTCCAGGAAAGTAAAAATAAAACATAACAGAAAAGATAGTCTAATCATCAAGGCTAATTGCAAAGGAAGAATAAATCGCTTCCCACCCCCCCAAGTGTCTCTGGTTTATTAAAAAAAAAAAAAAAAAGACCCATCTAACAAAGATGCCCTTTGTTACTGGTCTGAATAAGTACAGAAGGAATCTCCGGGGAGACAGCTGTGATTCACACACATAAAACCAAAGAAGTTAGCTTTTGAAATCGCCTTTCATAAAATTTACTGGTGACATATTTAAATATATATGATGTCCCAATTAGATCCAAGAGGCTGGGCTTCGAAGATGCCGCAAGGAGCACCATGTTGAATCAGGGAGACTGTCCTCAACTCATCTATTGGCTGATAAAGAAGACACACCTCATAAAGATGCACCTGATAAAGAAGATACTCTCACATGATGGGGGCACCACAGAAGCCAAGGAGGATGACCATGGGGCATCAGCAGAGAGGGGTGCTTTAAATTCTGGAAACAGGAGAGTCTTCTGGAGGTGATGTTTAAGCTGGGTTTGAAGAATGGGTGGGAGGTGGAGGAGCGGCATGAGCATTGAGAAGACCCTGATGGTGTGCTGGCCATTCCATTTGTGCCCAGCATCTCCAAACACAGAATCAGGAAAGAGACCTTGGAGGCCAGGGGGCCCCTCACCCTTAACCAGGGCTGCACAGGAGAATCACCTGACAATCTTGTTTTCAGAATACACGTGCCAAGCCCCACACGAGCCAAAACTTCAGAAGCAGGGCTTGGTCATGTGCTTATGAAGCTGCTGTACAGCACAGGAAACTCAGCTACGCTCTCTGTGAAGCTCTAAAGGGGTGGGACTGGGAGGTGCAGGGGTGGAAAGGAGACTCAAGAGGAAGGGGACATATGTAT
>SJYQ01096598.1:18743-30239 GCA_006410935.1 Redunca redunca
CCATGAACCACAGCACGCCAGGCCTCCCTGTCCATCACCAACTCCCACAGTCCACCCAAACCCATGTCCATTGAGTCGGTGATGCCATCCAACCATCTCATCCTCTGTCCTCCCCT
Organism: Redunca redunca; assembly: GCA_006410935.1. Classification (NCBI taxonomy): domain Eukaryota; kingdom Metazoa; phylum Chordata; class Mammalia; order Artiodactyla; family Bovidae; genus Redunca; species Redunca redunca. The sequence continues at coordinate 18,860 of SJYQ01096598.1, forward strand.
TCTCCTCCCACCCTCAATCTTTCCCAGCATCAGGGTCTTTTCAAATGAGTCAGCTCTTTGCATCAGGTAGCCAAAGTATTGGAGTTTCAGCTTCAACATCAGTCCTTCCAATGAACACCTGGGACTGATCTCCTTTAGGATGGACTATCATATAATAACCTATAATGGAAAAGAATCTGAAAAAGAATATATATATATATAACTGAATCACTTTGCTGTACATCAGAAATACTGTAAATCAATTATACTTAAATTTTAAAAAATAAAAAAATGCAGAGAGAGAGAGTCCCACTGGATCTAGGACTTAGAACCACTTCTGGGTCAACATGAAGAAGTCATTAGATCTTCTGTGATGGGAGAACTATAACAGAGCCCTGAACTCAGAGGCATTTCCATGGAGATTTAATACAACACTGAAAATGCTTCTCATCTTACCTGGCCCACAACAGGTGCTCCACAATGGGCTGATACCTCTGAATTCGTTTCTAAATGTAGTTTCTGAAAGAGTCTAGAATCCTGTAAGTTAGCTGTCTGATGAACCTGTCATTGTCTTTTTCTTTTTCTTCCAATTTTTGTTTTGCCAAGAGCAAGCAGAAAAGGCAGAAATAGCATCTTAAGTCAAGGCTGATGCAGACAGAGCTCGGCAACCTCTGGGAGCTCACCTTATTGCTCACACGCCTCCTTTGCTCTAAGCTGGAAGCTAAAGAAACAGGCTCTTCTCAAGGTCAGGAGAACATCCATGATGAGCTTCTGACACTCAAATAACAAGGAAAGCCCCAAATACTGGAGTTCAAGAGATGGGAGCAAGAAACATCCCCAACGGACACACAACTGTAAGAAATGGGGTCAGAGGAAGGTACAGCTAAACTAAGCATTCAAGGGTAGTTCGTTTCTTTGGGAACAACCTGAATGTTAGCAATTGGTAATTGACGCTCTCCTATTTAAACAAAGGGGCTTCCCAGTTGGTACAGTGGTAAAGAACCCACCTGCCACGCAGGAGACACAGGTTTGATCCCTGGGTCGGGAAGATCCACTGGAGAAGGGAAAGGCAACCCACTCCAGTATTCTGGCCTGGAAAATCCCATGAACAGAGGGACAACAACAACAAAATCTAAACAAAATGCTAAACTCTTGGCACATCCCCTAGGAGGCCTGGCTTGTACCACTATAAACCCCATGACTGTGCCATCCATTGGTCAGGTCTGCAGAACAAAGCTCTTAAGACGCAAGGGAGCCACCCATGAAAACTCAAACCAATATAATAACAACAGGGTTATGTTACTATACTTGCTAAGTTCAGAAGAACTACTCAAGATACTCAGTTTTTAGATACAAAAAGAAAGGCAAGAGCTTTACATGAATCCAGCAAACTGGGATACAGTCAAATACTTGGAGAAAGTACACCTTGGGAAAATTATGGGCACCAACAGAATACTAACAAAAGCCTTTACTTCTAGATTCTGGGGTCTTCCCTGGTGGCTCAGACGGTAAAGAATCTGCCTGGGTCAGGAAGGTCCCCTGGAGAAGGGAATGGCTATGCACTCCAGTATCCTTGCCTGGAGAATTCCATGGACAGAGGAGCTTGGTGGGCTATAGTCCCTGGAGTCACAAAGAGTCGGACAGGACTGAGTGACTAACACTTTCACTTTTTCACTTGTTCCCAGTGATATAAAGTGGGTCTCTGTAAAGCTTCTGGGAGAAATACTCTGAGAAAGGATTCAAAAAGGGTCCAAAGTCATTCTAGGCTTAATGAGAGCCAGGTCAACGTACTTCTCTGGCCAAGCAGGGCCAGACTTCAAAGGCACATGAAACCTCCAGGTACTGGACACCACGGAGAACTGCCCTCTTCAGGTGACTCACTGAGAACAGAGCAGGGGAGGGTGGGCGCAGGCTCGTCCCAGGCGCCTTCTGCTCCTGCTGCTCCACCTCCCCGGACTCCCCAGAACCCCTTGGCCAGGCAATGGAGAAGCCCGGGTGGAAAAGCAGCAGCACACAGCAGCCAGGTTGCAGGAGGAGCTAGAAGACCCACAGCCACTATTTCTAGAACTTTCCCCATTGGCTCCCTTATGGAAAACATTCGCTCAGATAGTGAAAGTCTCAACTCCTTAGCTGTAAAAAGAAGTAAAAAATGGAACATCAAACAGAGGCCTGGGTTTAAAGGCAGCCATATGTGACCTTGATCTCAACTGATTACTTAAATCAAGAAAATGGGCAAAAGGCAGAAACAAACCTAAGTGTCCACTGACAGATGAATGGAGACATGATGTAGTTTATTCATGCAAGGGAGTATAGCTCAGCCTTACATAGGAAGGCAATTCTCACACATGCGACAGCGTGAATGAATCTTGAGGAGACTGTGAAATAATGTGAAATAAGCAAGTCACAAAAGGATAAACACAGTAAGATTCCACTTACACGAGGTACCTAAAGAGTAGTCAAATTCATAGAGACAGACAGTAGAATGCTGGTCACCAGGGCTGGGAGGAAGGAAGGAAGTGGACTTGTTTAATGGGTGTGGAGACTCCGTCTGTTTTTTTTTTTGTTTTTTTCCAATTTTTATTGGAGCTTAGTTGTTTTACTACATTGTGTTAGTTTCTGCAACACAGCAAAAGGAATCAGTCTTATGTACACATGTCAGTTCAGTTCAGTTCAGTCGCTCAGTCATGTCCGAATCTTTGCGACCCTGTGAACCGCAGCACGCCAGGCCTCCCTGTCCATCACCAAGTCCTGGAGTTCACCCAAACCCATGTCCATCGAGTCTGTGATGCCATCCAGCCATCTCATCCTCTGTCGTCCCCTTCTCCTCCTGCCCTCAATCTTTCCCAGCATCAGGGTCTTTTCCAATGAGTCAGCTCTTCGCATCAGGTGGCCAAAGAATTGGAGTTTCAGCTTCAACATCAGTCCTTCCAATACATATATCCCCACTTTTTCAGATTTCCCCCCATTTAGGTCACTGCAGAGCACTGAGTAGAGTTCCCTGTGCTAGACAGCAGGGTCTCGATAGTTATCTATGGAGACTTGGTCTTGAAAGATGAAGAATTCTGGAGACTGGTTACACAACAATGTGGATATATTTAACATGTCTAAACTGTACCTTTAAAAGTGGTTAAGATGGTTCATTGTATGTGTATTATACCACAATGTAAAAAAATTTTAAGTATGTCTTTTTAAAAAATCAACAGAGTGATACATAAGCCCAGGGCTTGAAACAAGATTTAGACAATATAATGTCCATAATCTAATACATATACACAATGGAGTATTACTCAGCCATTAAAAAGAATACATTTGAATCAGTTCTAAGGAGATGGATGGAACTGGAGCCGATTATACAGAGTGAAGTAAGCCAGAAAGAAAAACACCAATACAGTATACTAACGCATATACATGGAATTTAGAAAGATGGTGATGAAGACCCTGTATGCGAGACAACAAAAGAGACTCAGATCTGTAGAGTGAACTTTTGGACTCTGGGGGAGAGGGAGAGGGTGGGATGAGATGGGAGAATGGCATTGAAACATGTATACTATCATGTAAGAAACGAATCGCCAGTCTATGTCCAATGCAGGATGCAGGATGCTTGGGGCTGGTGCATGGGGAGGACTCAGAGAGATGTTATGGGGTGGGAGGTGGGAGGGGATTCATGTTTGGTAACGCATGCACACTCGTGGTGAATTCATGTCAATGTTTGGCAAAACCAATACAGTATTGTAAAGTAAACTAAAGTTAAAAATTAAAAAAAAATAAACATAGGACCTGGCACACAAGAGCTGTTTAAATAAATATTTGTGACTCCCATTGCCTTTATTTTCGAAATAAGAAATCAAGCTGTATTTACAACACAGAAACAGATTCACTGACATAGGAAACAAATTTATGGCTATCAAAGGGAAAAGGGGGCAGGGGAGGGATAAATTAGGAGTATGGGATGAACAGGCTTCCCAGGTAGCAGCAGGTCAAAGAAGCCACCTGCAGGGTCGGGAAGATGCCCTGAGGAGGGCCTGGGCATACACTCCAGTGTCCTTGCCTGGAGAATCCCATGGACAGAGGAGCCTGGCGGGCTACAGTCCCTGGGGTCACACCCAGCAGGGGTAACACAGGATTAACAGATGCACACTGTTACATATCAAATCGATAAATGACAAAGATTTACTGTACAACAAAGAGAACAATATTCAATATCTTGTAATAACCTATAATAGAAGATAATCTGAAAAGAATACATATATATAACTGAATCACCTTGCTGGACCCCTGAAACCAACACAATATTGTACATCAACTATACTTCAATTAAAAGAAAAGAAAGCTGTGACCCAGACAAGCTAAGCGCCTAGAAGAGAAACCACAGCAGTTAGAAACTCTGGAGTCAGAGTCCCCTGAGGCAAACCTGGTTTCTCCACTTAGCCTCCAGTTTGGCCTGAGGATAGTTACCCAGCCTCCATGCAGGCAGCTGAAGAGCCCAGAGCTCAGAGGAGACCATTCTGAGAATAACTTATGGACAGAGCCTAGAAAAGTGTCCAGGACACACTCTAAGGACTCATACATGTGAGCCTCATTGGAAGAAACAGGGCAAAGTGGGGACAAACCCTGCACGGCTGATCTCCGGGCCACTGCCTTGATCCCGAGAGCCAGCCTACACTCACGCCAACTGGCACAACTGGAAAGAAGCGTCCACATCCTGCCTCCCAGAGTTGCAGGGTGATCATGGCTCCAAAGCCACCTTGTCCTGAGTGTACATGTGTGTGTGCATGGGGTCGGGGCAGGGGGGCATCACCCAGGCAGCCTCCACCTGGGCTCCCTGTCCTGTCTCCTCTTGCTCTTCCCACCCCCTCTTCCCATCTGTGCGGTGAGGAGAAGGTCAGCAAGCACAGCCGTGTCCTGCTCTTCTCACCAAAACTCCACATTAAAGGAAAGCTGGCATCTGCGCAGAGATAACAGCAAACTCATTTTCCCTGCAGTTACCCTGGGTGGCTGAGGACAGCTGGCACCTGGGTGAAGGATACAGCCTCCACCATCACCTGCTCTGCAAAGGTGGGTAAGCCTCACAATTCTGCTAAATGTTGCCCCACTGACATCCACAGCCCCCCATACACAAACAGACACACACACACACACACAAACACACACTCACTCACTCCTTTAGCCTACTGCTATCACACTGACCCAAGAAACCTGGACCAGTCCATGGCAGTGTGTCACCACAGAACAAGTCAGACACGGGCTTGAATCCCAGCCGTAAGCCCTACAAAGATGTGAGGGTCCTCACTACTGAGCAGACACGCTGCCACACCTGGCTGCTCGACGCTGCTGTAAGGATTGGGGTTGATGGACAACCCCACTGCATATTGGGTGCCGCCCCCCTGTCCTCCTCCCACTGCTCAAGCCAGCCTCATTGGCTCCCCAACAAATAAATAGAGTGGCTGGAGGTACGAGAGTTACTTCCTCTCACCACCCTGCAGCCAGAAATAGGCACATTGCGCTGCCTGATAGAGAGAAGTTGGGAAGGGAGACATTTCTATGGCCCTGGAAGAAGGGGATCGGATCTGGCAAGAAGCAGACGTTTGGGCAGACCTGGGCAGAAGCACAGACACAGCACCCTGTCTCTAAGAGCTCATGGCTGGTGGAGGAGATAAGACTCACAAATCCCTAAGAACACAACATGGAAAAGGCTACAACTGAAGTTCACACAAACTGCTACAGAAGTAAAGAAGACTCCACTCACCTCACCTGGGAGCCCAAAGTGGAGGATTCTTGCTATCAGGGAAGGCTTCCTGATGGTGGTGACAGCTGAACCCCGCCAGGAACAATACAGGACTTTCCCAAGGAAGGGGTCAGATGGCAACCACTGAGCAGTAACTCCAGCCCAGCCTGGAGGAACCTGCCATCTCCTGTTTTTCCACTTTTCCAGCAGAATCATGGTCCCTGTCAACTAGATTATAAACTCATTCCAGGCAGGCCTCCCTGACACACCAGCTCCAGAAGCAGAATGACCAGGACCACAGAGATGAAACTGAGTGCCAGCCAGAACCCTGGGGTCCCAGGAGAGGCAGCATGGGGACATGGAGGCAAGATAGTCTGAGTTCAAATCCCACCTCTGCCACATGTCCATGGGGGCTACCATGATGTTGCATGGTAGCCTAATAACCCAAAATACAAATTCTTATTCTAAGAGCTGTATCTTCATCATTACAACAATTCTATTAACACAGAAGGGGCAGTCTAGCAACACAATTGTCAACATTGTTATGAAGAGTAAAAGCTATCAAAACCATAATGATCATTAATGTTACTATTACAGTTTTTTAAAAATATTTATTTATTTGACTGTGCCAGGTCTTAGTTGTGGCATGAGGGATGTTTGAGCTTTGTTGCAGCATGCAGGATCTTTTGTTAACAGCATGTGGAATCTAGGTCCCTGACCAGGGATCGAACCCAGGGCCCCTGCAATGGCAGCAAGAAGTCTTAGCCACTGGACCATCAGGGAAGTGCCACTATTACAGCTTTTTATTCTAGAGCTAAACTGTGTTGAGTTCTTATGATGTGCATAATCTCACTTAATCCTTACTCATCTACAAGATAAGACTATTATTTTTAATCTATTTTTAAATTTTTATTTATTTATTTTTTACTTTACAATATTGTATTAGTTTTGTCATACATCAACATGAATCTGCCATGGATGTATACGTGTTCCCAATCCTGAACCCCCCCTCCCACCTCCCTCCCCATACCATTTCTCTGGGTCATCCCAGTGCACCAGCCCCAAGCATCCTGTATCCTGCATCGAACCTAGACTGGTGATTCGCTTCTTATATGATATTATGCATGTTTAACCTATTTTATGGAGAAGGCAATGGCACCCCACTCCAGTACTCTTGCCTGGAAAATCCCATGGGCGGAGGAGCCTGGTAGGCTGCAGTCCATGGGGTCGCTAAGAGTTGGACCCGACTGAGTGACTTCACTTTCACTTTTCACTTTCATGCATTGGAGAAGGAAATGGCAACCCACTCCAGTGTTCTTGCCTGGAGAATCCCAGGGACGGGGGAGCCTGGTGGGCTGCCGTCTATGGGGTCGCACAGAGTCAGACATGACTGAAGTGACTTAGTAGCAGCAACCTATTTTATAGATGAGAACACAGGCACTGAAGTCAGCTGAGTAACCCGAGATGGTGTGAATATGATCCAGAAAGGGCATTCCCTCCACAAGGGGCCTCAGCAGGGTGGCAGATGGAAACACCAGAGCCAACAGATTAGGTAGAGCTCAAGTCTCAGATCTGCTACTCAACAGCTGTTTGACCTTGGGCATGTCATCTCTTTAACTCTTTTGTTTTTTTCCTGGGATTTTTCTTTTCTTTTCTTTTCTTTTTTTGGCTTAAGACATTTATTATCTTATTTCTGAAGGTTATAAGTCCCAAATGGGTTTCACTGGGCTTATAACGTTTCCTCATTTCTAAAGTGAAGTATAACCCAGCCTCCCTGGGTAACTGAGACAATTAAAATGAAGCAACATGACTCAAATACTTGACACAAAGGAAACTCCTATAATGTCATTGTCTTTTCTTTTAGCAGTTTGAAGATCTCTGCCCTCTGGGCTTGCTCCCAGCCTCCTGGACACCACACAGTGCCTGTACAATGCCATTCCAACATGCATTTGGGCCAGGCCTTGGACTCGTTCTAGGCTCAGGTTAACTTTATTAGAACTAAAAGGGGAGTAGGCATGCCTTTGGGGCTTCCCTGGTGGCTCAGCAGTGAAGAATCCACCTGCAATGCAGGAGCCTCAGGAGATGTGAGTTCAATCACTGAATCAGAAAGATCCCCTAGAGGAGGGCATGGCAACCTACTCCAGTACCATTGCCTGGAAAATTCCATAGGAACCTGGCAAGCTACAGTCCATGACTGAAGCGACCTGGCATGCATGCACACAGGCATGCCTTTATTTGCAAAAGATCATAAATTGTGGTCCCCTACTTCAAAGACACCAATATGACCTGGATTTTCTTTTTTTTTTTTTTTTGGTAGCCAAACAGACTGGTATGTTCACATCAGATTTACCTGAATGCAAAGTAAATGTGTGAAATCCCACATTTGTTAATCTGGCAAAACAAATCCCTTCCATATCTCCAGGGGACTGTGAAGTGGGAGGAGGTGTAATTTTCAGAGAGGGGTGAGCTTCCCGTTCTTCTTCCACTGACTGCAATGGCTTATGATTTTATCTACCCAGATGGACCTTATCTAAGAGGGCCAAGAGAGGACAAGACTGAGAGTAACCCCTCAGATCACTGATGACTGTTTAGGTCCCTTCTAGGTTTAAGGGTGGAGAAGGCAATGGCACCCCACTCCAGTACTCTTGCCTGGTAAATCCCATGGGTGGAGGAGCCTGGTAGGCTGCAGTCCATGGGGTCACTGAGGGTCAGACACGACTGAGCGACTTCCCTTTCACTTTTCACTTTCATGCATTGGAGAAGGAAATGGCAACCCACTCCAGTGTTCTTGCCTGGAGAATTCTAGGGATGGGGGAGCCTGGTGGGCTGCCATCTATGGGGTCGCACAGAGTCAGACATGACTGAAGTGACTTAGCAGCAGCAGCAGCAGCAGGTTTAAGGGATCTGATTTATCTCAATAATCCCCAGCTGTGCCTACTACAATTGAACTGTGCCAGGGAGGACAAAGAAGCCCATATTTTAGAAGATTACCATAAAGATGCAATAAAGTGCTATACTGAGTATAAATTAAATACCTATCCCAAAGCACAATACACATAATAAGTATATGTATGATAAAGACAAGAGGGTAAGTAGCGAAACCAAGGCTGGCTTCATGTTATTAGGGAAAGCTACACCAGCAAGCTGCAGTTAGCTTTGGGATATAGAGCATCAAAGCCTTCCTTTACTTGCTTCAGAAACATAGATCTCTAGACAAGACTGTGAGCTCCTTGAGGGTAGGGATGGTACCTGTTCACCACACTATCCCCAGTACTGTGGAAAGAGATAAGATATAAATGTTAAATGAATGGATAAATGGACTGGTGGATGAATAGGTGGATGGATAGACAGCTGGATTCGTGGGTAGATGGATGGATGGATGAATGAATGGACAGATGGATGGATGAATGGACAGATGAACAAAGAGATGAAAGAGATGGGGATGGTCTGGGAAGCTGCATGACTGCCTTGAGACAGCAACCCGAAGAACAATATGAATTTAACTGGTTAATCAAAGTCCTCAAAACAATGTTTTCCAGAGGTCTATTGTCACACTTCTCCCTTTCCTTTTGATCAAAACCCAAAGCACTCCTGACCTGTGTTCCCAGGTTTAAAACTACTGCCTACGTGTGGACTGTGCGCCTGATGTGGTCTCATCCCTCAAGCCTCTCTCTGTGTCACTCTTTCCATGTGCCTCTCCCAATCACCTTTACCCCAATTCTGCTCCTAACCTCAATTCCTGGCCCTGCCTCAAGATCAGTTCAGCTTCAGGATGAACCACAGGCATGCACGACAGCTCCAGCCCAGCACACAGAACACATACACATTCAGATGAATTTTTATCCCAAGTATGGCTGATCTCTACCGTGGAACAAAATTCAGTGACCTCTGGTTCCTCCTCTGATGCCCAGCCCTTACACAGAGCCCACTCTCACCCACCCATCCTCGAGAAGGGAGTAGTCAAGTCTGATTACTATGCCCACAGGCTGCAGTTACCTGTTTCACCCAGCAAGACATGGAAAATTTCAGCTCCCCTTTCTCTCCTTTCCAGTCCCACCTCAAACTATTATCACCATTACACCAAGAAGTGGGTTTAATCTGGTTGGTTTGTTTACATTAATGAACATTCTGGTAAGGAATACTGGCCCCTTGTTTTGTGTGTGTGTGTGTGTGTGTGTTTATGTGTCTTTAGAGTGACACTGACCCAACACTATTTCAAGTATGTTTTCAGCCTAAATGAGTCATTGGGTGGGAACAGGGAGTTTGCAAGTCTGCAAATGGAATGACCCCTTTATCAAGAAGTACAGTGGGCAACATTGTGTTTGGGACTGAAAAACACTTCGAACAATGAAATCCTGTTTTTTATGGTGATACTCATGGAAAATAGGAAAAAAATCAGGGAGAACTTTTAAAACTCAGGCAGAGTTCTCCCTGGGGTAGAATTCAGCTACATCAGTTTCTTGCTGTAAAATCTTGGAGGTGGGAAGAGGTGCTCAATCTCCAGTCATCTGTGGTTGTGAGGACTGATTTAAATCACTTACTACAGGGAAAGCATGTAAAAAATTTCAGCATATAGAAAGCACTCAATAAATGTTACTATTACTGTTACTATTATTTAGAGATAGCATTATAGGGAGCTGTAATGTCCAATATAGCCATCACTAGGTGCAGGTGGCACTTGAGTTAATTAAAATTAAATTTAAAAGCCAGATGCTGAATCTCACTAACACCTTTCAGGTGCTCGCTAATCACCTGTGGCTAGTGGACAGAGTAGACACAGGGGAGTTGCATCCTGCACTAAGTTCTCTTGGACTGCAGTGGTATAGAGGTAAAGAAAAATGGCTTGGCTCTAGAGGGTCTGTGTGACCTTAGGCAAGTTATTTAACCTCTCTGTGCCTCATTCCCTCATCTGTTAAACGGGGATAACAGTCACTGTATTATTCAGTCAAGGTGAAGATCACCTGCCTGGCAAGTGCTTATAAATGCCACCAGCTGATACCCTACAGCGAGTGACAGACAGGTACACACAGAATGGATTGTTGGGAGAATTAGAAAGACTTTTATGTAAAGCCCATCCCTGGGGCCAAAGAGATACTCAGTTCACACACTCATTTTTTTCCACAAATGTTCATGAAACAGTATGTACTCAACATTCTTCTAGGCTCTAGAGACACAGAAGCAAATAAAGGCCCTGCCCTCATGGAGCTTACAGTCTCAATAAATGGGGTGATGATGTCAATGCAACAGAAATACCAACATTTCCATTTTTAAAAAATATAAATTTATTTATTTTAATTGGAGGTTACTTTACAATATTGTATTGGTTTTGCCATACATCAACATGAATCCACCACAGGTATACACGTGTTCCCCATCCTGAACTCCCCCCCCTCCCCGTACCATCCCTCTGGGTCATCTCAGTGCACCAGCCCCAAGCATCCAGTATCATGCATCGAACTTGGACTGGCGACTCGTTTCATTAATGATATTATACATGTTTCAATGCCATTCTCCCAAATCATCCCACCCTCTCCCTCTCCCACAGAGTCCAAAACACTCTTCAATACATCTGTGTCTCTTTTGCTGTCTCGCATACAGGGTTATCATTACCATCTTTCTAAATTCCATATATATGTGTTAGTATACTGTATTGGTGTTTTTCTTTCTGGCTTACTT